>JTDE01000054.1:387906-424830 GCA_014338405.1 Paragonimus skrjabini miyazakii | reverse complement strand
CCCTCTGAGATCAATGATTCCCACGGAGAGAACAGGTTATCTTGGCTTTTGTGAGATAACATGAGCGCTACGTACGTTCGATTGATTCTCATTCAGATAAAAGTAATACGAGGGTTACTGCTCTCCCTCAGTGCAAACATGCAGGCTGAGCGTCACACGTCAGAAGACGTGGCTGACCGTTTAGATGTGATAGTTCTGTCGTGTCTGATGTGTGGGTCAATGCTGTAGTAGTAAACACAACGTCCTCACCAGAAAGTGGTCATGGTTCAAATCCCCAGCATTAACAAGAATGAACCTAGAGCGCAGCGCTTCCTACCGAAGAGAACTGGCCGAAAATTCAGTGGATACGCTACCGCAATCGAATGTGTACAGTGTTCATTTTCTAAGTTGTGAATTAAAAACTTTGCAGTAAAGTTTCCCACCCCCTGAATTCTGTGAACCTCACATGTCATTGGTTTTGTCTAGTTCATCATGGACGTTCGTCTGGATCATGCAATTCACTGTGTGGTAGCCTTTTATCAAAAGAAGATGGAGAGTTTTTCATCGGTCAGTCGATTTTCGGATAGTTGCCTTCAGAGACTCTCTCAAGATGAAGAATGTAGTCTTATTAACGGTAAGTTTAGTATCCAACGTTTACTTCGATGTATGCCTCCAAATACTGTTTCAAATCTCGCTGAATTCACTGAGATAATTAGATTCAGTTTATGAGTTTAATAACTAAATCTTTATCTGATATCAAAATGAATCCCTGAGGACAGTGTGTCAACCGTCGCTCAACCAGAAAATTTTGCTAACAAATAGTTTTAGGTTTCACTTCATGACCTGTTATGCACCTCGCTGTATGATTTCACACAAACTTGTTTGGACAGGCTTCCTAGTGATACAAGCGAGTAATCTTATGTGAACACTTAGTATTCAACATAGTTTCACGTGCTCAACTTTGGTTGTTTACGTGTGTACACTAACTGTCTTGTGCTAAATGGTGGACTAGGAATGCAACTATTGACTAACAACCATATCTGAAAATGAGACCTGTATTGTTTGAATACAAACATTTGTCGTGCAACGTATTATTCGTTTATGTGTAGCCTCTGTAGTTGAGCATTTGATTATTCAGTTGGTCAATTGGTTTCTCTTTATATTTGTAATGCGAGATTCGTCATAACTGAAACATCCTTGATCCTGAGCAGAAGATACTGTGACTCGAGCAGCCGCTTACCTAAACAATGACATGAAATATCCTAGAAGGAAACGTTACAAAATATTAAAAACTACCAAAAGAATACTAAGCGAGAGAATTAGAAATAGTATGAATGCAGATACGCCACATTGTCACCTCGCATAGCGTTTCTAGCCGACGATTTGAGTGATAACGTGGACCTGAATCAGGCTGACGACACTTACTCATGTTGCTCAGTGGAACATTCAGGGTCTCCATATTTTGTGACCACGTTGTTGCTTGGCCATAATGCGGTTTTACTTAACAGTTGGTGGTTCCAATATGCATTGAAGGAATAGTTGAAGAAAACAGCCGCTAGTAACTTTTAAGTCAAAAGTGTGATATAGAACTAGGGTTTTTATGTTACTGCTTCTTAATAATAACGTGAAACACCGAAACACTTGGTTTTCTCTGGTAGTTTCGGACCACAAGATGCAAAAATTAGATTTTTATCCCTCTGTTAATAATAATAGAGAAAGTATATCATGAGTTGCTAAAGGTTCCTTTACTCTGTTCGGTCACGAACTTGAAGTACCTTATACATAAAACATGCGGGGAACACTAGTAATAGAAATGGTCACGAATGGGTCGTCACTGGAATAGGGAGTACTGGAATAACTAAACTGCATATGTAGGGCCAAGCAGTGAGTGTTGTTATATCTCATTCATTGAGCTTTCGTCGGGAATTATAAATCGATTTACTACTCGAGTTTCGTTCTACCTGTTTCCTGACTTATTTAGATTCAAACTCATTCATAAGGCTCTGGTCTCCAGTATTTGTTATTTTATAACCTTCCAAATAAGTCGTTGTGTTTATGCGCGGTATAGTGACGAAACCCTGAATGGACAAACGTTACTTGGGTAAACAATTTGAGAGGCTAACAGTTTACATTCTAAGACAATGAGTTTACTCCCGTTAGCAAATTCGTCCCACAAAGACCGGGTGTGTTGACGGATTAAATTCGTTTTGGTGAGTGTCAACATTCTGGTGTTATTATTAGGTAATAACACCACACGATAAATTAAGGGATTAACTGCATAATCTTTTACGATTGAGCCTTCCATACTCAAACATGCCGGATTTCTTCTGTCGCAAACTACGGTCCATCCTGCAAACGTCTGCGTCACCAGAACTAGAGGTTAACTGGTAGGCGACTTAGTAAACAAAGTGTTCCGAAGAATACTGATCATGGCAGTGTGAATTCCTCCTTGAAGAGCAAAACAAAACAGTAATTACTTAGGGATAAAAGTGCAATTGGTGACAGGTTTGAACTATTGGCCTACATTGTTAGTGTTGTTAGCCAAGAAGACGAGTGGCATAAGGATCAGTTATCCCGAAAATCAACACAAGGGATATATGTTTTGAAGGCACCTCAAGCAAAAACAGTCGTTCGCAAATAACACTGATCCCGGGATATTACAGTTGTCAATGTCAAGTTTATGCGTGGAAAATACTTTTTTTTCAGGAGTACTTCAGTGCCGCTACTCGTATTTTCCTCCAGTTACTTCCATGCCCAAATACATGCCTTCGCCTGACTACTGACGAATAATGCAGTGTGACTATTTTTCCTCACTACTTGTGGTCTTCTTTGTAAAGAAAATTGAAAAAGACTTGCTTCTTTGAATCGGTTGGTAGTAAAAAAATAAAGATAAAATGAGTATTGTTGCCGCGAGGTTGAAACGGATAACTGAACGTTTTACGTGATCAGTTGTTGTGAACAGTTGAAATGCCTGCACCAAATGATGTATATCTTTTTTCCATCCTACCAAACCGAATCCAAATGTATTTATTGCTTGTGGCTCAGAATCACATACTATTTGTCCACAGTTTTAAATTATTTTGTATCCTCTGGCTTTAGAAGTGTACTTCTTTTAGTCATGTGACATGCCATGCTAGGAGTTTGGTTAACTTTATGTTTACCGAAAATTATGGTTTTCGAAAAGTCTGCCTGCACTCAAGTTGCCCATTGGTTGCGATTTGCCGTGGCTATCGTTTTCGGCGCAAGAAAAATGCATAACAAATGCATATCATTGTAACACATTCATTGGACTAACGTTGTTTTTATTTTTAAAACAAACCCCGTGATTCATTCAGAATGCATTGAGTTTGCTCTGCAAATGAAACCGGACATAACGGACTGGTGAGTTTGAAAAAGGGTTGTTTCTGCTGAATATTCTTTTATTTCCAATTCAATAAATTTAGAAATGATTGTTAAAACGCTCCTGGCGATTTAAATTAATTCACTCAGTAACGCGTATTCGACAACTCCAATAGTGCTTATTCATACAGTCGGGTTAACGGGACTATCGTCCAAGTTCAAAAAAACGTCAGAAAAGGCGATCGAAAGGATAGGAATTTATACGGTACTGTTTAATAAAATTATAACAAAGGTACTGTTTCACTTTGAATGTGAATTAACCGGATAACAAATTATCCAACAAAAGCGTTCAAAATGGGTTAAGTAAGCACGCGTCCACAAACAGCCACCAGTTAACGGGAAATGAGCTCATTAAAACAATCGGGTGCACATGAAGGTGAGAGCGTGTCAAACACCACCAAGAAGGAAATTTTAACAGATAATCAATGGTAGTTATAAAGAAGAAGGAAACACACACTTTATGTGCAGTTATGGTAGAAAATTCATCATGATCGTTTACTGCAAACAGCAAAGACAAATCAAGGTAGATTTTGGACTGGCTTTGTATAAACAAATCAAACATGTCTTAACAGATTGATCGTTCAGCATTATAACAAACAAAAGACCGGGCAAAACGTACCAGTGAAGTGGTAGGACTTTACCTTGAAGACACTTTTATAACTGATACCAACTTCAAAGACGACAAACGTACTAGATGAACTTCAGCAAATCCAACAACGGTGCTGCATTCATGTGAACTACAGTTTCACATGGGTTGTGCTTTTTCTCCATTTTGTGCACGACATTCATATCTTTGTGCAATATGCGACTGAATAAAGACATTGACAGTAGTGTTTGTTGAATTGACCTCGATTATTCACAATAATCCACTCAGTAGCGCGTAATCGGCAGTTCCAGTAATTCCGATTCATATCGTCGGATTAATAGGACCTTTCTTCCAAGTCCGAGAAGAAGACCATAAGAAGTGATCGAAGTGACTGAAGTCTATACGGTACTATTGAGAAAGTTACAATAAATGAACTCTGTCACCTTGAATTTAAATTAACTGGACACTCAAATTATCCAGCAGGAAAAGGGGATCAAGGTGCAGAAGCCGGAATCGAGTTCACAAATGGCCATTAGTCGACGGGAAATGTGCTCAGTGAGACAGTCGGGCATAGATGAAAGTGAGAACCTATCATGCAATATCATGCAAGAAAGCCCTAATAGATACGTAATGATGGTTATAAAATAAAAGGTGCATACTTGACTTTTTTACGTGTGGCCATGGTACAGGATATATCATGATTGTTTACCGTATCACAACAAATGACAGAATAAAGGTTATTTTAAGTTCGATTTTCTACAGACAAACTGAATGTGTACCAACGAATTCCATGTTCCACATCGTACCAAATACAGAACGACAAGCGTAGCATACGAATCTCAACATATCTAACAGTGTAGGTGCCACCTTATTGTCATGCTCTTTTAAGAATGCACAGTTGCATTCAGGCGTCATTTTTGCACGATGAAAAGTACAAAATTACCTTTATTAAACTTTCATCAAACCTCCGTGGCGTTCTGCCCGCAACTAACTGAAGACAAATTTTCGGTTTGTATTGTCTTCAGAACACGCTACTGCCAAAATTGTCAGTAGCAACTAGTGAAGCAGAAGTTTCTATCTCACGTAATGTGGACCCAGTTCGATCTCTGAACACAACCTAGCATTTGACTTCCTGATGCCAGTTCGAAATCCGATAACCAGTGACAGGTATTACGTCCGTTTGGACTCACAAGTTAAAGACAGTCGGAGTGTGGTCTAACATTCAGCCTTCGATCAGAAACTCTTTAGGCCATCAGGATGATTTTCCTGATTTGTCATACTTTCAATGACTTGCTCATTCTGTCTACGATAACCTCGATAGCGTTTTATTTGATATCACTACTTTTCATCTAATATTCACAAGGTTGTGCTGCTCTGCACCTTTAAAGTATATTTCGGTTGAAGAAGCAAACTAAACAGGAGCTAATAGGATGCCTATCCACTGGAGCATACGATTCGTTAAAAAAACTGATTTGTCTTCAAATGCTACAGACAATCTGTACGGTGATCATGGTACTGGACTAACGAGTGGCACTGGTCAGATGAAATCCTAGATTTCCATTCATATATTAAGTTTGTCATCTTTTTTCTTCAGTTGATCTTTGAAATTTTCACAGCCGATAAAGTCAACAGTATAGTAGCAATAGCTGAATCACTCAACAGATAATTTGAGGGATCGGATACATGCACCACCGTCCATTCTGATTAATTGACGTGCGGTAATCAGTAAATGTTATCAGAGTCATTAAAAATAATTTCCACAGTTTCATTTATGAAACGTGCTATTAAGATAGTTAAATCATGTGGCCCGGTAACCTTGTTTCCTTAGTTCGTATGTTACAGAGTGTGATGAGAAATCGTCCAAGCCTGTCTCTGATGACAACTCCTCTTCTTCACCGCGGCTGGAGCTCTTGGACATGGATGGACAAAAAGGCCGCTTAATAACCACTGTCATGGCTCGTTTGGTCCTTTCGCCACACAAAAATTTGGTGACCGAAGCACTAGAACTACTGTTTAGACAGTATGGACAGTACGAGGAATTTTCTATCGCTATGAGACAGGCACGTTAAAATTACCGTCTACTTTATCCCCTAGGAATGCGTTCGTTTTTACTGGATCTTGTTATCAAATTAAGGTTTCTAGTTAGCGTTTTAATTATCTGTTGATCTAGTCACCTATGAGTACTTATATTTTCTAAAACATTTTCAACTGTCAGTACTTGTGTATTGTCGACTTTTGGCGACCAAAGGTAAATGTTTTCATGAGCAGCTATCGTTTGCAACCCGTGCCTATATTTGGCCAAAAATTATGGGAAACAAGCGAAATATAAGACACGCGAAACTACAGCAGATTCACGTTGCCAAAATGTAAAAAGGATTCATGAGGAAACAAACCCTTTACCTTGAAGGATGCTGTAAAAAAAAAAAATTTAAACACTTGGGCAATCTACCTAGTTCATGCGCAATCCTGAGAGTAACCATCCCTCGCGTTTCTGTGGCCTTCTAAAAGTACATAAGACAGGAATACCCATCAGACCTATTGTTGACTACTCCACCAGTCCAACGGACAAGCTGGCCAAGTTCATCATTCGCATAATAACACCGTTGCAGAACAAGTTGGTAAGCAACATTAAAAATTCTTTTGATTTTGTCGACAAACTCGAACACGTGACGTTAGGTGGTGACGAAACTTTTCTTAGTTTTGACGTAACTTCTCTTTACGCCAGTGTACCAGTATAACTTAGCGTTGATGTTGCTAAAGGATAATTAGATAATAATGACTCTCTTGGTGCACCTACTAATTTATCACTTTCTGAAATTGTATCTGGTCTTGAACTTTGCTTGCGCTTAACCTTATTTACATTCAACAAAAAACTGTGCAAGCAAACCGATAGTGTGGCAGTGGGTTCCCCTGTTTCACCTACAGTAGCCAATCTATTCCTCGGGCACCTAGAAACGCAAGTGATGGGCGAATTTATCTGCCCTCCACGAATTTGGTGGCTGTATGTAGTTGACACGTCTGTCATCATGAAACGACCGCTCGCAACCAATTCCTACAGTTTCTTAACTCTAAATGCAACGGTATTGTATTCACATTGGAAACTGAAACCGAGGAGCGCTCCCTTAGTTTTCTAGATTGGCTCGTGGAAGTTGGTGAGCAACAGAGATTTCAGGTTTCTGTGTACCGCAAACCAACCCATTGTGATCGATATCTCAACTTCAACTCGTCACATTCAATCGGTATGAAGAGAACAGTCATCATATCTCTCGTTACTAGAGTTAATATGATCTGCACCAGTGAACTCTCCAGAACAACAGAAATTACTCACATCAAAGGAATGCTTGCTGCTAATCAATACCCAAATGCATTTGTTGAGAATACAATCAAGCGTATGTCAACTAAGGAGGGGATCAAAACGATCAGAACTTTCAAGTCTACTGTGAAAATACCGTATCGTGAACAAACGTCTGAAAAAATTCGCTCCATACTTTCTGAGTATGCTATCGGGACCGTATTCCGGTTAGATAATACCTTAGAACGACTGGTGATGCATCCGAAGGATTCAGTTTATATAGGTGACCTGACAGACTGTGTTTACGAAATCGAATGCGGTGATTAGAATATCAGCTACATTGGAGATACAAGCAGACAACTGAAAGTACGTGTTGCCGAACACAAAAGGCACTCAAGGTTTCCTGCTAAAGCTGCACACCAACTTCGCAAACTAGAGAGCGACTCGGCCATCGCATTTCATGCACCGTCAGAGAATCACAACGTATGTTTTGATAAAACCCGAGTGATTCACAAAGGTCTTTCTTCCCATGCGAAGCGATGTTTCGCTGAAGCCCTCACGATTTACACACTACAAGCCTGTAGTAATCACAATGACAGCAAATAACTGTCTGCAGTGTGGCGTGGATAGATAAACGACACCATACACAGAAGCATTTTATCTACGTCAGTCTCACCCCCACTTAATAGGCAAAGGATTTGACCAATCAGTTCAGATGCAGTGCAGTGACCTAACCACGTCAAATCCCATATGATTTCTGTTTCTTTGTTAATGTGATTTCGATTACTACACTCCTGACGAAGGCCACCCGAGGTGGTTGAAACGTGGAATATTACATCTTGCCCGTAACGTTGTGTTATTCTCAACCCATTTATCAATAAACCCACATAGTTGCGTCCCGATCAATAACTCTGTTCATTTTGCATGAAAGTAGTTCTGTAGAGCCAGTCGATTGGGAAGAGAGTGATAGAAGGGACCAGTGAAATTTTCTGAGCAGTTTGGTTATTTTTATATCCCCCATAACGATTTCAAAGCTTTGCTCCTAAGTGCACTCCCCCGATGCCTCCCCTACGAGGTTAATCTTTATACCGTAAGTGACTTCGAGAAGCTGATGGCACCACAACAAGTCTACCACAATAGAAATGATAAATCGACTAGGATACGTCCTCAGCGAGACGAATACACACGCCTGCAACCGCCGTTTACGGCCCAAGGTGCATGAGCATTATTATGCACATTGTACTCGCTTGAGAAAGTCTCTATGTCAGTATTCAAGCAATGCATGACCCTGTGGTGATTCCCAACATCACTCACTCCGACTTAGCGGTCACTGACGTAAACTGTTTACTCTGACCGGCCCACTTGACCACAGTAAGAGCACTTCGATTACTCCAATTAATTTTCCGGAGAGAAAGAATGACAGACAAACGCACGCATTTTGGCTTGTCACTCGCTCATATTTGCCCATTGAAATCACATGCCATTGTGGTGGACTCAGAAACGTCAACTATGAGTGAAGACAACCGTATGCTATCACAAAACCCGATACAGTTGTCGCTGAGAACGCTCTCAGCGGCCTCCAGTCTTATGTCTAATTCATTCCAGGGGTATGGAGAAATCCGTACTTGCCACCATCCACAACTAGGGTGACGGTCTCAAAGGGCATCACAACACAGGGGTTCGACTTTTTTCACTTGCTAAGCCTGTTTAAAAACATTCTTCTACTAGGCTTGCTGCAGGCAATGAATCTACTTCCTGGTACATTTTATGCCACTATGGCTTCACTGTTCATCGAACTGGATGAGCTTCGAAACATCTGTACTCAGCGAAATACATTTATGGGGGCATCACAAAAACCTGGTGTATAGAAGAAATGCAGAAGGACGAATTGTTTATAATTTGTTTGACAGTGTTGCACAGTGATGGGAAAATTGGTAATGAAGATGATGCGGTTCTTTACTCGCGCTCCCACCCAGAGGCTCCGAGTATTCCTAAAGAGTGCTACAGGATCTTCTTGAATTAGTCTGGCAATCAAAAGCACACAACTTTCTTTGAAGTAATTTACGGCTCGCCTACTGCGCATAAAGATGCCGACACCACCTTGAATATTGCCATAAACAGAATACCAACTTTAGGTTACGTTTGTACTTTAATAGCGAGAGACTTTAACCACCTGAGACTAAT
The DNA here is from genome assembly GCA_014338405.1 of Paragonimus skrjabini miyazakii. NCBI lineage: Eukaryota > Metazoa > Platyhelminthes > Trematoda > Plagiorchiida > Troglotrematidae > Paragonimus > Paragonimus skrjabini miyazakii. Next base: position 415,390 of record JTDE01000054.1, on the reverse strand, counting down.
GTTCACGAACCACTCAGTTCACGCTGCAACACCGTCGTCCGCTAGGAAATGCTTCAAGGCAGTAGTGGGAGCTAGACTATTTCAGGATCGTGCTAGGCGGCAAGTCTGTATCCTCAAGCTGACTGACTTTTCTTTTTCGGTGGAACTCAATTGCTCCTGTTTGTTTATTTTCTTTCTCTTTCTTTTCTTCGCTGTATGCTTATACTTTTTTTAATTTTGAAACTTTGTGGACGGTTGTCGAGTTCTACATCATTCCGAGCCATTGCGCCCACGGGTACGGCTCAAAGTTGAAAATGGTGATGATGACCACATATAAGAGAAGTATGCGTTTGTTTTTAGATGTACGATCTAAGCTTAACTGACGGTTCAAATTCTGGTGCCCACACTTATGGACCAACCAAGTTAAGGCGTATTTTGTACGAACCCGTTTAGTGATTATAGACCAGCTATTTTTCTTGGATTTAGTCAGATAAACGATGCGCGTCCCTCATGTTTTGCGTATTTAGTATTCTCTTAACTCCCATTTCAGATTCAAGTGTTGTGTGATGAGCAAGACATTACAGTATTCCAACAACTCAGAAATGACATCAACAGGCTGAAAAACTTGGTTGAACAATCTGAGCTGTGGATCAAAAAGGTTAATGCAGTGGATTTACCTGATGTCACCAAACTGGCAAGTAGTGGTTTTTTCTTCTTCACAGTATTCTCGAAAGGGTCTCAACGCATTTCATCAGCAGCTCATTCGATCTTGTAGACCCTTACATGTTAAGGACTGTACTAAGGATAAATTGGAAGTTCTGCGCGAAAGATGTGAAGTTTAAACTTTTGGTGTTAGTGGCATTTTGTTTTAAAATGAAAAATTAAGAAGCTGTTTAATCGAGTTATTCAATATATCATTGTAAAATTACTAAACTTATGAAATAATTTATACTATCAGTAAACAAATCTGGGTATCTGATAGCTTACTGTGTATATTTTTTGTGTTGGTTTCATTAGGAACTGGAATATTCGAAACAATCGGCAGTGCACAACTTTTTTGTCATTGAAAATGTGAGTATACACATATGTACACTACCAAACATTGTCCGTTGCACAAATATTAATTTTGCACCAACATTTCAAGCAAATGAGAGTTATCATTTTTTTACATGTTTCTTCACTCCGCTGAACAAAAAACTCATGGAGAGAACAAGTTACTACTTAGCAACCATGCGGTGGCCCTCCAAAAATACACAGATATCCACAAGGTGTACATTTTAGGCGGGAACGAGTGAAGCGATATGTTTGGTTTTAGCTGTTCAAGGCACTTTCTACACTGATACAGTTAGATAGCAATATAAACTGATTCATTTTTCGTCTTTGCTCGAATCACCCATGTTCATTGTGACTTGGACTTAATGAGCTCGCCTATCAAGAAAAGGTTTATATGTCTGTGGTAATTCTTATAAGGTTTCAACTAAGCAAACTCCTCGTGAAGCGATATTGTCGCGTGCATCACTGACTGTTATTCTCCACTCATCGTCATATTGTTCACATACAGACCGATAACTAAAACGGACTGTAAGCAGAGTAGCTTTGGACCGTCTGAAAAGCAGTTTATCTTTTCTGTTCGTTGTCTTTCTTGAAGGACAAATTACAGGGGAATATCTATATTTATCAGACTTCTGGGTCTACTCGGACAGTCTATTCGGACTTCCATTATTTGCCTTTAAATTTGTGATGATCCATTTTTGTCATAAACAAACCATTCATATTCCATTACCTAATCAACCCAATTTGCTTTATCTTGTGAACATCTACACCAACCCCACACAAGTCAATGAGGACATCTTCATGCGAACGTCTAGTTTCCGACTCAGTTGCTAACACGTCGAACCAAAGAAATCGACAACTGGGGTGTACAGAGGAGAAGTGAATAAATTGGCCAGTTTTGATGAGGAGTGGTCTGTCCTATTCCTTTTGTTTTGCATAGTAATTAAATTTCCGAACAGCTGTCTCACCTGGTAACGCTCTATAGCCGGAAAGGACTGATGGTGTCATTGCAGAGGTTCAACCCTCTAAACGGTTAGAGCAAAAATCATGAAATGAACATAGCTTGCTAACAAGCAATCTACTTACTTCTATGTTACAGTACTTTTGACAGCTGCTAACCATAGCTGAGCATCCTACTTTGGATAATAGACTGGTAGTCGATGCCATCTTGCAAATCCCAACACTAATATCAGTGCCTCCATTCACCGAATCCGTGCTGTGCACTGGCCCTCTAGGTTCCCCTTCCAGTGCAATCAAAATCCAGAAACACGTGTTGCTCAGTTAGTGATTGGCCGATACTCACAATATATATCGGAACTGTTAGAACCCATGGAAATGGCGCAACAAGCATGTCAGACTTGCCTGTTTCGAGAACATGCTGACAAACTGTGTTATTGGTAATGCGATACTAGTGCGGTGCTTGATGTAAACACTTCGAATTTTATTTTATAATTAGTTCAACAATAGTGTTTACTTTAACCTTTCATTAGATTTTAACGAGCATATTGAGGGTTTGTGAAGCGGGGACAGCAAGTTACGCTGTTTCGGCTTCCTCATATCCGAGCTATCGAGACCGAGACGGCATTGGCTGCGAATCAGTGCAAGATGGAAAACATCGAAGACTGCAAGAAATGTTACATCACCTAGGACTGCATCTTGTTCTGGTGCAATTACTGAATGCTCCATTTCATGTAAGTCAGTTTTATTTGTTCATATTCATTACGTTATCAAAAATCAGCAACACTTCTTACGGACCACTACGTGACCGCCGAACATCATGCGTATGCGTGGTGGTATACAAACCTGTTTGTTCCTTGGTTCGGTGTTAAGCAGTATTATGCAATGTGGCTTGTTCGAACACAGTAAAAACTGAGTTAAATTAGTGTCTTAATCTAAAGTCGGCTGACACAGTTGCACAACAGTTAACAGTGTGAATCAACGAGAATAAGTTGATAGATCATTCAGTCCTTCTGCTTGGGGGCTTCCAGGTAAAGCTTTTATGGGATTATCCTGTAAGAACAGAACCAAATTTGTTAAGCTCTTCACTCATTTCTGAGTTAATAATATGACACTCATTTTTTCCTTCTGTGCTGAAATAAGGCCCAAAATAATAAATAACTTCGAACCATATGGTTATTCTCTCAACAAGTTAGGTGACAAGTATGTGATCTGCATTAGGGTGGACTGGACAAACTCTTCGATGACTGCATTTTTAAGATCAGATTTGAAAAACTTGCCCTCCATGCTAAAAATGAACTGAGAAAAGCATACTTCCTAGTTAACTAACGACGATAATAGTCAGTTGATTTTGGCGAACATTCTATCAACTAGCTTGGGTAATGATTACTGAAGGTAGTAGGTTTTTTTCCATATATATTGAAAATCTCTCAAAATTGATCGCAGCTGTCGCATTCCCATAGACTTTTCAATCGGTACCTTTCGAAAAGAAGCACTAAACTCGAGTCTCGCTCTCATTAGAGCTCGTTAGTAGTGCATATCCTTGCCACTGCCGGGACTAAACGTCCGGCCATACATCATCGATTAGAGTTAACAGGACAGTTACTTTGTCTCATCTGGAGACGATCAGTCAACCTGACCATTACTCCTAAGCGAAAGGGGTTAAGCGTTCATCTACGACAATTCGGTTGTGCCCAGTGTGAGGTAAATAACGCAGTGGTTAACACGGTTGACTCATGAACAGCGTAGCCGGAGTTCTAGTCCCGGCAGTGGTAAAGTTATGCACTACTGACGAGCTCTAATGAGAGCGAAAATCGAGTCTAGTTGTTTTTTTTTCGAAAGGGGCCGACTGAAAGGTCTATGGGAGTGCGACATCTGCGATTAGTTTTGGGTGATGTTCAATCTATAACGTAATTAAGGCGCACATTCAAATTGTCTGTCTGTGTAACTCTTTCCACCATAGATTACAAATGGACAAACGGACGAAATTCTGCATCTCGCAAAACGGCTTATTTTCCTATTTTGTGAGGGAAATGAAACCAATCAACAAATAATGCTTCAATATGCTGAACAATTCCTAACAGAGAAAGTAAGTAACAGAAATTTTCTATTATCAACTAGTGATTTATCTCCTGTTTTATATACGCGCGTATATAAACTTGCATTGCTTGGAAATTACTCGAGCAACGGTTTTTAGAAGGCGGTTTTACTAACTTTGTAGGTAAGTTTCCGTTCACCTTACTAATAATTTTACTTCCAAATGATCTAAATAATCATGAAGGCCAAAATCGTAAAGTATATTCTTGTGACGCAGTTATCAGAACACCCGGTTATTTTCAATACTTTTCTTCTGAACGTAACACACTCAATTTGGAAGTCAAGATTACTAGTGCATAATACACGTCACGTTATCTCAAATAGATCAGGAAGGTTTGTATTTTTGAATATTCATCTAAGAAGCTTGGCTAAAGGTTGCGGTATAACTCTTACTTCATCCTGAAAGGTTCTGACTCGACAATGGGGAATACGCTCTCCATTCGTCTTAACAGTTGTCATACGCTGCTTTGGCGCATGTTTGACGTGAGAATCGAACATGGATTGGCTTAGAGTATACTATTTCTACCTTAAAGCAGCTTTTAACTACTACTCCATGTCCAGGTATTCATGAATATTTGCTAGTCAGGTACGCTCCAGTGGTTTCGCACTGGGTCTCAATCAGGAATCTGGGCTGTCCAGTCCAATGCATACGACGTGTCTTCTATAAAATGATAGTATCGATTTTAAACGGCCACCAGAAGTATCTGCACTTGCAGTTTACCTGAAACCAACCGTGCACAGACTCTATAGAAGAATTGTTAGGTTTTGTTCAGTCTTCTGCTTTGTAACTGCGTTTCGTTCAGTACTGCAGCTTTTTATTATCCATCGTTTGACGAAGAAATTATCGTGATGGCACAACTCGTTAGGGAAATACCGTATTTTCACATTATCCATTTGCACTGACCGGTGCATGATGTTTCCCAGTTCAGCGTTCCCTTTCAAGCGCTGAAACGTTTACCGAGATATGTGTGCACAGTCAGGTGTTACCGAACGTGAACGGTTATGGTTAAAGTACAGCTTGCGATGATTGGGTGACGCACTCCGTATGTCACCTAATCCTTTACCGTACCGGGCATTATATGCTGAGGCCACCAACAGTTGGGTAAAACCGCGTGGTGGTCAAGCAACAACGTGACCACGAAATATGAAGACCCTGACTGCTTCATTGAGTAAAGTGGGTAGGTGTCGCCTGCCTGGATGGGGTCCTCGTGATCACTCAAACCGCTGGTTAGAGACGCTATCCGAGATGGCTATGTGTTGTAGTCAATGGCGGACCTGTATCCATACCATTTCTAGTTCTTCCACTTAGTCTTGTTTTAATAATTTTCAGTCTTCTTAGTAACGTTTTCTTCTAGGATATTCCACGTCACTGTTGAGGTGAGCAGTGGCCCGAGCCACAGTACCTTTTTGTCAGGCTCATGGCTGTTGTGATGATGATGATGATGATGATGATGATGATGATGATGCCAGCCACTCTGGCTGTCGGTGGGATGTGTTGTGTCCGGTCGCTCACTTGACTCGTTTAGGAGGCGTATCCATTGGGGAAGCCTTTTAGTTTTGACTGTGGATTTCGTTCCCGGGTCCATACTTTGAAGAATTTTTGTAATTGAGTTCAAAATACAGGCGCTTTTTGACTGATTGTTGTTGAACTAACTAATGTATTGAATAATCCTGAGTGGGCTGGAGATTTTCTTTTGAATCTGGCTCGCCATTGTCACACATCTCTATCTAATTGTAATTTTTTGCTATTGCCATTTCAGTTTTAAGTCATCTCTATCATGCACCACGCCATTAACCGCGGGTAACCATCGTTCATTTCCAGTCTCACTTGGGTGACGACCAGGCCGCCTGGCCATTTCAAAATAGTTAATTAAAGGATTCACTATCAGAAGGGCTTTTTAACTAGCTAACGTCGAGTGAGAGCATTTCGACCCGAATCCCATAGTGCTCACTCAATTTCAACTGTATTTTACTTCTTTCTGTCGGTGTAAATACGAAACGGTTACCCCTTCGGCTTTCTATTTCAAAGGATAACACTGGTTGAACCGCTGATTTGTATTACATTTTGCAAGCTTCACTTGTAAAATTCTCAGAATTTGTCAGCAACATTACGGGCTGCCCAGAAACAGTGCATAAAATACACTATCAGCCGCGTGGTATTCAAGCGAAATTGTGAAATGTGCAGCCAGTCGCAACTTACCTTTCTAAGATAAACATTTATGTCTCTTTTTAGTGTATCGTTCTTCTTATCAGTGTGCACATTGTCATCCCCAAAAGAAACCACCCTCAGAAACGATTAACGTTGGTCATTCTCTTCAGTGGTTTCTGTGTTTTAAACCAATCAGTGAGTCAACGGGACAATGGTTGTGCAGCGACAATCCGAAACTAAGTCTCACCAATCTCCAGGCATTTAAGTGAGACGGAATTTAGGGGAATTAATTTCATCGTTCCCTCTGAAGACAACGTACAGCGGGTGAAACTGTTTGGGTTTATTGAGGCCTTGTCAATCACTAGCCACCACCCTCCGTTATGTAACCCAGAGGATCTAACAGTTACATTACGCTTGCCTTGGTTTACCTAACCTAGATCAAAGTAGCTTTATGAAGCCACGGATGGTTACTAATTTGTATTCAGTATACTTTTCATCTGTTTGATTCTTAAGTGCTGTACGTTTAGGATTGAAAAGAGGACACGAAGTGAGTTCGTTTTATGAACTTCTCTGCGCTATTCAGAGTGCTGAAGGGGAAAGATTGTTTTAAGTAATTATAGTGTTTAATCGTTTACACTCTGCAAATCATTTACTGTTGGACCAGAAAGATGACGTGACATTCAACGAATCACCTGTTAACTATTGGCGGTTCTTACAACGACTTACACTTCTACTGGGATGTGACAAGAACGACTAAAGTCTGGTGCTACCTTTCGAATGGATACAGCTGAAGGTAAAGGGTGACAGCAACCGTGGGCAATGTCCACCATACAAAAATTGTGATTCCAGGTCACTTATCTATGTTATTGTTATCACATCCCTAGAACCTAAAATAATAACTGATTTTATTAATTGTAAAAAACAACTTACTATTTTTGTGTGATTACACCCAGCGACTTGTAGACAATATTAAAATGAGTAGGACGTTATCGTAAATTTTTATCATCTATGTGGTTAAAGTGGGAATGTTGAAACCGCGAGTGATCACTATAAATTATTTACTTATGTCACAGGTAGAAGACGTATTGGTCTTAACGACCATGGTCGCTCACATCTCGCAGTTGCCTCCCGGCCTACAGTCAAAAATAATCCGACATATGGTTAGATCTATCCAACATAGTGGACCACGATTCTGCTGGTTGAGGCCATTGACAATCATTTTGTCATCACACAAAACACCTTTGCGAACTTTGCAAGATATGGTACTATCTGAGGTAAGAAGCATTTTTATTGGATTCGTTGAACTCCACTGTATCGTTGCATTTGACTCAACTCGCCGGTTGTGTTTCTTCCCCATTTTACTTGTATTACCACGATAATTCTTATTTATGCTGATCTTTCTAGCGGTTTTTACGTTTTTCAAGTTTAACTAAACATCTTTTCTTTATTTCAGTTATTTTCACTGGGTGAGCATGTGTTCAGTAAACTGTTAAACCCAGCTATTGTGATCGAATCAATGGAGCAATTTGACATGACAACGAAGCCGACTTTTGATGACGTCGTACATAGCGTTGGTGATACCACGACACATTGGGAGCTGATACACGCTCACTTACAGCTGATAGAAATTCTCAGTCTGGGTTCAGCTGGCAGCAACACATTTGTACAGCTTCAATGTCAAACGTGGTTTTCACTGTCCAACGTAGTTAATGTTTTGACAACTCAAATAAAACGGTCAGATATGCTATGCCATCCAATGCACCAAATCTATTTAACTTATGTGGAGAATGTATTTTTTAGTGGGGACGATGGTAATAAACGTATCTGGACGCCTGGAAGTCCTATATGGATTCTATGGGTTCACATCGCAGAGGAGTTTGAAAAGGTAAGCAACCTGTACTGAAATGCATTCCAGTTGGTTGAATGATGATAAAGTTTTTCCACTTACCTCAGGTCAAAATTTGCCTAGGAATTATTTTGAGATGCAGCTTAGCCTCTTGTAGTTAATAGCCAGAGTGATCAAGTTCTATTACCGGAATACCATTTCTTTCTTTGCCCTGATGTCTTCATGAACTGCTTGGATTACTTGTACACTATTATATACGTCTTCGGTCACAGAAACTGCTAAAAATAAATATAGTATTCCATGCGACAACGCAAGAATAGATTTTGAAATGCGAATAATCATCTGCGCAGATTTTGTTCATTTCAGGTAGAGTTCCATATAGATAACTTGTTCTAGCTACTGAAAAGCCGGTTAACTGAACAAGCACCTGGAAAGCAACCTACATTACAAGTTTTGTTTCATTCGCATAAAGCATTGGTACAGGTAACCAAATCCATTTCTTTCGTATGCAGCTTCCGTTGTCGATTTTAATGTATCGCTCTTACCGTTTAACGACGAGTGATGTGCACCTCAAATGAGGCCTTCATATTTTACTTTGTCGTCATTAAGTCGATTAGTGTTATTGATGAATAATTAAACCTCAATAGTCTAGGAACATAGAACACAGTGCAGTCAACGTCAGCCCAAGACCGCAGTCAAAAGCAGTGACAGTTGGCAGACCGCAGCAAGACTGAGAAGTGAACGAACTACCACAAAATATTCAATCAATGAACGAGCTAACAGCTGGTCCGTTGCCATCCGGGTAACTGTTAGGTTTTGTCAATGGTCACGAAACAATAATGAACTGGACATTAGCAGCCAGGTAGAGCAGCGAAAGCAAGGTCTATGATAGGTAACTAATTGTATCAAACGGTACAACAAAACATAGGTACGGTAGTCTAACAAATCAGTCAGACGCCGTTTGGCGATCTAAAACTGATATGTGAATACGGAACAAATGAAGGCTGCTGGGGTGGCTTTGATATCTGCAAAAGCTGTAAGTCATGTTCTTCCTAGTCCGATCTTCTTTGTCTGAATGTGTCTTCCTGTGTATTCTTATGCATCCACGAGCCCGTAGTGGTCAGTTGATAACTTAATTTACCCTTGAATTTATAAACTGTATGACACTTGTCTAAGAGCAACCCACCTCCTTGTGTTATTGCCGTCCGAATCGTCGTTAAAAAGGCTTCACGCAAAAGTTAGCTTCGTTTATTTGACTATAGATGTCACCGCTTAAACCGTATTCCGGTATTTTTTCAGAAGTCAATAATCATTGTGATTAGAGGTCCTTAATCACCGCGCTAGTCACGTTACTTTTTATTAGGTGTATAGATGTTCAGAATTATAGCAGTTAAAGCGCTGAAATCCATCAATGTACCGGTGGATTTTAGCGTGAACTGACTGAGAAATCCTACTTCAGCAATCAATCTGCTGTAAAACTTGGTGGATTTCGTATTACACAGTTGGTTAGGTGGGTAACTAGGTCCAATTGTGAAATTTCTGAGCTTCCGGCATGGCTTCGTAGCTCAGCTGATAAGCCACTTGTCGCATCTGTGCATGTTGTTTCTACGATGGTTGCAATTCAACAGAGGTCCAGATATTTTGTGATTGGATCCATTTCAAATGATCGAATCTGCCAAACCACCTATAATTCATACTAAGTAGTGCCAGCATAACTGAGCTCGTGTGTCTATTTACTTTACACTTACTTTAAACGAAACGGCATAATCAAGTTATGGTCTCTCGATACAAGACCGATTAGTGCATGTTGTAGCCATATCTTACTTCATTGAAGGAGCAATACAGTGTTAGTTTGGGTGAGCAACGTGTCCAGTACAAGGTGATACTATCTGTTACACTCTTTCCTGTTTCACCTAAATAATATCAGTGTGTAAAGCAACATATCCTGTCGCGTTGTTGCCTATCTGAGTAGCGCATGATTTTGAAGAATTGACCTGAGTGGTGATCGGAGCGATATTCTCCTACTAACGATCGTGATTATGACTTCCTAATAGGCGTCACGTTTATTTTGTTCTTGCATTCATCCTGAAAGCGCATAGTCAGGCGAACTCAATCCTATTCTAAACACTTTGTGTTTTATCAGAACAGAGCAACTTGTCACGCTAACGTCCGACATTGAAATTTTGTTTAGGTTAGCTGTGCTACGATACGACAATTGAATCAGTAGTTTTACATTTCTTCAAAAAAGTGGCGCATGCCCGATATTTGGTTTGAAATTTTGTTTACAAAACTTAAGTAGCATAATGTTTTGTAGCTTAAAAAATGACCCCCTATGTAGTCACAAGAATTTTCAACAAAATTTCAGAGAAATATTAAAGAACACACTATGGGCATCAACTGTAAAACTAAGATTCATCAGTAATATGTGATTTCGAAAGCCCATCTCCGAGTTTTTCATGTGATGGGGTGGTCGACTTAGAAAGAATAGGTTAACTTAATGTGAGCCTACATGAAATCCATCAAATCCTGCGCCAGTTGGGCACTAAGTTATTTTTTTCAACGGTATCCTCTCAAACCAAAATTAAGTACAGTGACTGAAATGATGTTAGATCACTAGCAGCTCTTGAATGAACATAATTACTTCACCCGTGTTGAGCATGCAACTTGTACACATCAACAGACACAACATAGTAAAGTGAAATTGGTGTGAAAACATTCGATTGATTTGCGACAAACATAAAAAGCGCACCCAGGTTAGTAACATCCGGTAGATTTATTTAAGGTTGCGCAAATTCACAGTTTAGTAGCACTGATTGGTCAACGAAGAAGAAGGAGGTAGGAAAAATCATTGGAACCATAAATATTCATACCACTGTAGTCATGATTTGTTGTTATTGATTATTGTTGCCGCACTTTATTGGCTAGTACATCGTCGCCAGTTTTTGTTGTAAAAATATATGAGGTATAATCACCTACTGTCGCGCAACGTTCCCTTCAAACTGATAGTTGTTTGTGTTTTGAAGGAATTTATTTGAAGGCTAATTCGATGAAAACGAAGCTACTACTGACAGGATAAAAGTAGTGGCTTGAAGTTTTGTGGAATATGTAATTTGAAGTATCAGATGGGGGTGATTATGTCCACACCACTGTGGAATTCAGTATGAATCCGGTTTGTCTGCCACTGTAAATTGTGACGGTTGGTTACAACCCAAACGGATTGATGATACGAGTATTGTTAACCATATACAATAACGGAACAGTCTGAGCCCGCTTTCTAAAATACATGAATACCAACGAATACTTGAATAATGACTAATATTTTGGAGCTTCATTATCACAAAGATGTTTGGACAGTTGGTTGCTCCAAGTTTAATTAAAATGCTTTGTCCTTTATTTCAGTTTTTGGTGGATCAAAACAGTCAATTACGATCACGTATTGGAGCAATAAATGATACGCTCCATTGTTTGAAATCTTTTTTTCAAACATCCACTGGGCAATCTTCATCTGTCATCAAGGTGAAACCAGATTCTTTGTTCATCTTTGTTATTTCTTAACCATTCACAACCACTCGTCAAATTTAGTCCCACGCTGCGAATATTATTCAAAGTTTTCAATACCACACGTAACCATCGTCTTAAACTAACCGTTATTTAGTTTCACGTGCAAGCGTTCGAGTTGTGCTACCAAACCTTGTGCGCTACACGAAAGAAAGTAAACTTCATTAGTTATTTTGTCCTGTTTGCTGCACTAATCTGTATTTGAGATCTATTGAATTTTTTGATAACCTGTCCATGTTGACCAGTACATTTAGGCGTCTTAAAATGACTTTTGAGATGAAAGACCACGGAAAAAGCTGATTGCCTGGATTGGCATTGCCTAGTACGTTAGAACTAGCTAACTCTTGATTACTTGCAGATAATTTCAGCATTTGCAACTAACATAGATTTACTGTTGTAGAAATGTTCTTCTCTGAGACACGTGGACAAGAAATCGTCCTAACGTTCGTCAAAGAATAGTATAAAATTCAAAAAAGCCATTTTGGTAAATTAATAAAACAGGTGTGCTTGGTACGCAAAATTAGCATTATCCATGCAGTTGGTTGATTGTGCTTCACCGGTCCGAAGTTTAAAAACAAGTTCACACATATCATGTGCTTAGTGTCCATTGCATTATATTTGGAAACCACTGGATTTTTCAAAACTGACTGACTAGTGTCGGACTTCAAAATGGTTTACCTCATAACCTGTTTGCGGTAACGGAACTCACACAGCTCGCAGTTTCTGATGTAAAAATGTTTAGTCTTAAACCGACAGATCTATGCCGTCACTTTTGTCTTCAGTTGAATTTAGTAGTTAGACGTGATGTCGATGTGATCCAAATTGGTGATCTTCGTTACGGTACGGGCTGGATAGCTAGACAGTCAGTTCAACGTGGATTAAATTTCCGCCTTGTATGTCATTCTGAGAGCGAACATCCAAAAAATTACACCAGATCAACTGATAATACGAAATTACCGGTTCATAATTCATGGAGGAGATTTTACTACGCAGCGTGTGTCCTACCAGCCGACCTACGTGGCTTCGGAGAATGTTTAGAAGTCTTATACTAAAACTCAGTCACCCACCCATCTCATTGCTTCTCATGGAATTCATCACTAGAGCCATTCTCAGATAAATATTCTAAGCGAAAGTTCAAGATTCGTGTTGTGACCTAAGGATGGCTGTTTGGTAACTCCCAGTCCTTCAACACATGTTTTTGTGTATTTTGGATAGAGAAAGGCTATAAATTTATCTTATTCGTTGAGGTAGACCGCGATCGTCACATTCACTGCAAACAACTGAGTTAATGGCAATTGGATTTAGGTGCTGACGGCTATTGATGAGTATTTTCTCGTAGGTTTCTATTGCTTGTCAAGTTCTCAATATACAACACAAGTATGCGAGGTGTTATTTTGTGTATAGTTGCATGCGAAATAGAGAAGCAGTGTAAAATAATATTAAAAAATCATATCTTTGTCCGAATTCACCGTTCTACAGATAAGTTCGTACTCGATAATATGTGATCACACAACTAATATTGAATGATTACCCTTCCTATGAAACTGTTTATACCGAATAATACTGGGGACATTTTAATTAAACTTTACTTAATAAGCATCTGTCTAACCAGTATCACGGCAGTTTATCTTCTGTTCAATAAAAGTCGTCACAAACTTCGAGAGTTGATGGACCGTCTGTTGATGTCGCTGCTGCCTGTATGGAATTTGCGATCTTATTTTCATCTCCAACCGGTTTGTTGTAGAAAAATGCTTTAAAAAGTGAACTCTGGTTGCTCTCGTTTGATTCGCCGTTTTTTCTCCCAATATACCGATGTATTTATTGGTATACTCACAGCCTTTGTCACAAGGTCGAAGTAACTAAGTGAAATGTTGATTACTTATGGTTTGAGTTTGATAAAAAATAATGTGTATTTCTTCTCTGTTCAGGCTCAAATTCCCCTCATTGAACGTCTCTTGAATAGTATCACAAAACTCTCCTCTATTCCTTCACTAAACGTGTGTGCAACCGCTTGCCTGCAGACTGCTGTCCAAGTCGGTGAGTTGTTCAGAACGGTTCACCAGGCTATCCTAGTAAACCGTTCACTCTTACATATAACAACAACCGAAAGAATACACCATTCCTGATTATTGCGCTTGAACCCTGTTCAAACTCGCAGTCAGTCATTAATCTTTGAATTTTAAAATATCCATTACTAAACAGTTATTTCTACAGAGTAAACCCAACATACTGCAGACATCGCTACGAGGAGCCGTTGATTGATATAGACGCGAAGTCAACCTAACATGTATATAATTCTTAGTAGAAAGCTCCCTTGAAAAAGACTACTGATCTTGAGATGTGACTTTCGCTCTGCAAGAATTTGAGGCATTAGAGTGTTTCCTGTAGCCGTCGTCCCACCCTCTCACGCGGCCCATCACGTGACAAGCCGTCTAGTCTACGTATCGCTCACTGTCCCAACTATACATGCACGGCCACGCATCCAACGGCCCGAAAACCCTCTTCCCTATCCGAACGCACGCACGCAGTCACCATCTGCGCACTCAGCCAATTGGAACGCTCCAACTGGATGCGATTCAGTGCGGTCAATACATGGGCACGCATGACGCGGCTGGACCCGGATCAGAATAGAGAACAACACAACTGAACAGGACAGGACAAGGTCCAGACGAGTGCCACATCACGGTTAAGAGTTCCACTACACACCACAGCCACAACCAAGGACCACAACTATGACCCCAATTTTGTCAGAATCTTTTTCCAGGTAACGCACTCTGCTAACCACAAATAGTTCAATCTCTCGAATTCTACACGTCTACCTACTTAAGGCTGCTGGCCTGATAGCTCTGCAGACAATATGCGTTTCACCACACCGTTTATATCACCTGGCCATTGCGAATGCACACACAAAATGAAACTTCCGTCACACTGTTGCAGTTCAGACCGTAGAGCGGTTGTGGGCTGCGGACATCACTCGGTCTTCATCCTAGTAGCTCACCGCAGCCTCGAATTACGCGGTTGTATGGCCTTGATTTACCTAATGAACGCAGTCCGTAATTCTTATCCTAACCACAAATCACCAATCCAAACTCGATTAAGCACAACTCTGCGTGCTAAGTGATACGTCATCCTGACTTTAGGACTGAAGTACCTAGACCATTCGCTTCCTTCTGAAGCGCTGAAAGCAAAGAATACACTGAAGTCTGTACACGGAACAAGATTAAAAAGTAAGCATTAATGTCTCTAATTGACCTGTCGGAATTTGCAAAGTGCCGGCGGATCAAACGTTGGGAGCGCTTGCTTACCAGTTTATTGTTGAGCAAAACACAGGTATCAACTGCCTTAAAGCTGGCAAGGAGAGAAGATGTGATGCAGATGAGATAGCGGTGATTACTCAGGAAAAATACACATTCGACGACACGAGTAAGCAAGTATGTAAGGAGTTCCGTGAAGCAAATGCGAGGAAAGCTCATCACACCCCTACAGCTCAACTAATTACACTCTAATAGTGGTAACTACATAGTAAACAAAGAAATAATTTTTATTTGCCATTACCACCAGCACAAATCTGTTTTAAGTAGTTTACAGGAAGCAGTATAAAATGCATGGTAATCTACGAGCGGTGTGCATTATACAAACGGTCACTACGAAATTTTTCAATACGGTAAGATGTCCTCTCAATTAGTATTCAAAGTACATTTGTTCCATAGATCAGATTTTCCTACCAAGAGACCACATTTGGTTGGTCCTATCAGTTTCTCTCTATAGTTAAGTTTCACAGTGATTTGCCACTTGTCTTGTAACGATCGTGGCATTATTATTAGGAACTTGAGTGTTCTTCGGTGAGTTTTGTCAATAGCATTATCAGTTACTCTACTCAACTGATTAGAAAACTGATTTAATCAGATAATATCACAAAATTCAATCCATACAATTATTCAAAGACACTAATCACTAATGGTGTAAACTGGTCAAAATAAAACGGATCAATGGACCTCATCTACGGTGGTCGATCATTCTACTTATCCTTCGTTTTTGCACATCTGATATCTGGTCATTTATAGATAGTCTTGCACAGATCTGCTAGCTAATTTCGTTTCTTGTTGAAGGCAGTATCACTGTATTCACAATGGATAGTTATAACCTGCATTTCAGTTTGTTGTTGATCTGAAACAGCCAAACGCAGTGGAAGGTAAATTTATCCTTATACCAAAAATATAAGCGTAGGTGTCGACTGTCGAATCTGAGCTCGAATAATGATGTGTATTATTATTAAAAATTTTAGACAGAAGGGCAAGCAATTTTCAATGCTCTCTGCTGTTTAAATATGTCAGATCGTAGATTCATCTATAGATTACGAAAACAGCTGAACAGTTGCTCCCAGTGACCATTAATTAAGTGGCGGACAAATGCTTCAATGTTGTTAGGTCCTATCGGACCCACCACACATGAATAAACGTCAAGCACTTGTTGTTTGTCGGCATCCAAAAAGGATTAGCCTGTCACAGTGACCGGAGTCAAAGGACGCCTGCGCTCTAAACTATCACCCAAGTGGCTTGCGCTGCACCATTTGCGGTTCCACTCACACACCACGTATCCGGTGTAAACCCGAAGAAATAAGACCAGCAGATGTGTGAGTGAGACCTTTGTGTCCAGCCGGCCAATGCTGGCTGACCAATTGAATGGCTAGCACGAAAAGGAAACCCTTATCTCTCGGAAAACAAACATTGAGAGAGACTGCAATGACAAGATCGATACTAGGAAGAAAAATGTGTGAAATGTAATACAAGAAGCAGTTCAGTATACGAGTGCATGTTAATGCATTCTAGAGAAGATAAAGTTGAACTACGAAAAGATCAGACAGACGATTCATCATACCTGCCCAAGAAAAGAATAGACAGAAGATCATTGACACCCAAGTTTCGGAAAAGAGGAGCGGATTAGTTGCCAAACGACCATGGTCTTGGTCGATACAATAGTTAACAGAAGTAGAATGGATATGCTGATATGACCTATCTGAGCCTAACGTACTCGTTGTCTCTTCGCCGACGGTGCACGGTGAGTACGCTGGTGAACAACTAATTCCAAACGGCCAGCGCATTCGCGGCCGCACACATCGCAACGCCATATAGTCATGTCACCACGACCTATGGCACCGACGGTTCCTTTGCGTACGGCGCGCCTTCGTTCTCAGCCGCGCAATAACTGCTTGTTGAACTGGCGGACGTCCGTCCGAATCGTATTCCTCCAAGCAGTTCGGTTCAACGCTAAGTCTTCCCAACATCTAAAATCAATTTTACAACGTGAAAGACTTACCTACACAGCATCCTGGAATCTCAGTTTTGGGCCACCAGGACTTCGCTTACCTGATCTCAGTTGTCCATATGGCACCTTTTTCGGGATACGGTCATCGCCCATCCGACGGACGTGACCCAGCCAACGAAGCTGATCAAACATCAGCAAGGCTTCCATCCTGTTCATGTCCGCTCGCCGCAGTACCTCAGTGTTCGGAACCATGTCTGACCACCGAATACCCAAGATACGTCTTAGACATTGCAAATGAAAGTGGCTCAGATAGCGCACATTCCGCTAATACAATGTCCACGTTTCACTTCCGTACAGCAGTATATAGTATAGTATTGAGCGGTAAACAACGAGCCTAGTGCTCGGCTTCAGGCTGTGGTTCTTCCAAACACGTCTTTCAAGACGTCCGAAAGGAGACTAGCCTTTGCAACACAAGCTCTCTCTCACAGACAGATCGGTGGACAGATTGCTGCCTAAGTAGCAGAAATTTGTGCAGCTGCTGACAACATCTCCGTTAACACGGGTTTGAGGTGAAGGTGCACAGATAGCACCTCCTCCCGGAGAAGGCTGAAAGAAAGAAAATGTCTTACCTGTGTTGATATCCAGTGCAAACTTGGATGCCGCGGTCACGAAAGCCGTGGCCAGTCGCTGTAGTTCGTTCTCGCTGTGTGCGAACAGCGAGCTGTCATATGCGAACAGAAGCATGCGCGTCGTTGAGGTATGTAACTGGGTTGGGGCGCTGAAGCGTCGAATATTCAGCAGGCGCCCATCCGTCCGGTACTCAACCTCAACGCCGTCCTCCCCAGATTCCTGTAAAGCAACTGTTAGCATGACAGTCAAATATACGCTAAAGAGGGATGGAGCCAGGACACAACCTTGCTTCACGCCAGTGACAATGTCAAAATCATCAGAGGTAGATCCACACGATTGCACCTTCGTCCTCATGCTCACATGCAACAATCCAATCAAATTGACAAACTTACCAAGCACCGTCCACAGCGCCTCGTGGCTCACGGAATCGAACGCCTTGATGAAGTCGACGAGGAGGGTATACAGGGGCTGGTTGCGTTCCCGGCACTTCTCTGGAAACTTTCGAGCAGCGAACACCAGGGTCTATCATACTCCGATTCGCCCGGAATCCGCATTGCTCCCCAGGAACATTGGCCTTTAAGACATCCTTGTTCAGCCGGTTCAGAAGGATTCTGGCGAGTACCTTGCCTGTGCAGCTCAGCAGGCTGATGCCCCGATAGCTGTCGGGGCATTGCTTGTTACCCTTACCTTTAAACAAAGGTACTATCACAATATCCTTGAAATCCTGTGGCATCTTCTCGTGTTCCCAGATGGAGTAAACCAGCTGGAGCAGTGCACGTTCCATCGCCGGTCCGCCATTCCTCAGGATCCCGCCTAGCAATCCATCTTCACCTGCAGCCTTCCCGTTGCGAAGTTGACCAATCGCTCTCTGCAATTCTATTGAATCAGGAGCGAGAACAAGTGGTATCAATTTAGATGAGACCCGATTGCGGAAAATTTGGACTTCGACTGGATAGGAACCAACGACAGAAACAGTCTACCTAAACGCACCAAGCTGAGCTGCGAGGTCACACTGAGAGTATATAACTTACACATTTGGACTCAATTACTCATCCAGTCAACTGTCATATGGAATTCATCAAATGATTCAGCAAATTGACTGCCCAAGCATGAGGCCTCAGCAGTTCACGCTGGATTTGAAAAAACGCCACCATTGAGCACTACATTTGTATTAGTTTTAAATATTGTAGCAGATCATCCCGTGTTACTGAAACATAACTGAGAACATTAGAGCTTGTGCAATTAAAGCATACGATGGTTTTCTTCACTTGATTGGTTTTTACTAGCTTTGCACAGTGTACCCTCGGGTCGGCTTTGGATGACGAACAAAGACATGTTTATTATTGAATTCGCCAAAAGCAACCAGTTTGATTCGTGATTCATAAAGCAAGTTTACAAGAAAAACTCATTAGCGGTGTGTTAGCTGTAAGAGTTCATTATGGCGCATTCTGTTCCAGGGACTTGTAGTGCACACTCCTGACTTGAACGTTTTGTTAAAAAAAATTCACAAACGAACAATATGGTTTATTTTATTCTCACTGAGTCGGCGCATGTTTGAAGTTTGTTATATTCCGAGCATTATGCTAATTACTTACTATTGTCTTCTTCAGTAGATAATTTTCACCCAGACCACTGCTGTAGTAGTCTACTCTAATGAACCGTTTTTTCTTTGCGTTTCCGGGAATTCCCCATTATAAAATTCATCAATCTGCCGCTTCAACTTCTTGTTTACCTAGCCTTACGTATATGTGATGCAGTCAGTCGTCTTTATCTTCCTCCCAAAATATATAAACATTTCCGAAAACCTCAATTAATAATAACTTTGTGTCCGTTGTCGGCCGGTTGACTTGTAGGTGGCCACCAAATTCTTTGCCTCCCAGTAATTCCAGTCACAAAGAGCAGACGTTTGAAAAAAAGCATAATCACCGTTTTCTATTTCATTTATCACCTAACCACTATATGGCGTGCACTTCGTCTGACCGTTGAATACCGAGGAGAAAAGGCTAATAGAAGCACCCCTTCTTCTCATTCTCCTTGTGTTGGGTTGTTTTTCAGTTTGATAAAGGTGCTTCTAGAAATTTTAAATAATAACTAGACTTTATTACTGGCAAAACCTCAAGCAAATGCAGTTGTTTAGAACGAATTACGATTACGTGAAACTTTCTACCTAGCATTACACTTTTCAGCAACCCAGGCTCTTGGTCACCGAATGCAACGCGCTGAATTTCTGTTTCGTGCAATGACTTCGCTTGATATTCTTCCATTCAAGTCTGCTGTTGAATGTCGCTTCATCGGTGGTCATACGGAGAGTTACTCTGTAGTATATGACCATGATTGTTTTCCGGTTGTCTTCGTATAACAGGGTTCAGTTGCCTGATGCTTCTATACTGATTGAGACAAACTATTTGTAGACTGTTGTTATGCCAATGTACAAGACAACTCCCCGAGTGATACTAGTCTTTTAGATCAAACAATGAATATGACGGACATATCGACAAAAATGAATCCGGGATACTGAAACTTGTTTAATAAACCACAAACATTTTCCACTCAAATACTAAACTAATCAAGTATCAAAACGGCATGAACCCATGCCATTTCCGTTTTGCTGGCCTTATCTAGTATTTATATGGCGATTTTTTTTTACCTATCAGAGTATCTTTGAACAATATCATAAACATTTACAGCGAGGTTACTCAAACATGTGAACGCAATCTACCATTTTCTCTGTGACTAATTCTCCCAGTGTCAGGTTGAGCAAGAATACTAAAAAAATTTCGTTTTAGTTATCAACGTATACATATGTTCTAAAATAACACACGTCCTATTCGCGAATCAGCAGCCAATTTACAGACTTTTCTCCCTTAATTGACAACAAAACCAAAGAGCATCATTGGTAATTCTTTTACACCCCCCGGTCTCAATTTTCAAAACGCGTCTTTTAACTAAAATTTGATTCCCGACTAATAAACTGAAACTCTATCGGTTATAGTTTGCAGCAGAATAGTTGCTATGCGAATAAACATGACACGCTAAACGGGTTCACTGCAACTTGTTACAAGAAAAGTGAAAATGTGAACCACACTACCTTTGCTTGCTAGTTACCTCGTTTCTGTCACATGCATCCTAAGTACCTTGACCCGGCAGTTTTATAACGTGAATATCATTTGCCTCCATGCTCTACTTTCACCGATTGAGCGAAATCATCAGTGGGGAGTGGTTCTGCAGTAAAATTACCAGAATCAACAGAGTGTACTTGATCAAACCCAACAAACACGAACATTCTGTGTTTTCCCTCTGTTTCTTCTTGGATTCACTCTAAAGCTTAGTTCTATTGGGCCTGCCGGACACTTTATGTGCACACATAACCACGTTCGGATTCGATATCAGGTCACCATGACAGCGTTAACAGCTGACCACGAAACCCATCCTAAGTATATGAGCTACTGAAATATTCAAAAGTATTCAAAAATATTCAAAAGTTAGTATCCCAAAGGATTTATAATCGTACGTACTGAAAGAAACCAGGTGGAAACGGTTAGAATGAAGACCTTTTATGCACTCTTCCCCATTAAAAAACGTTATTTTCGTTGCTGTCTATTTGGGGTTGACTGTTGTTCTGTTACGTTCCTATCGTGCCTGCCTATGAAATATCTGTGCCCTACCTTTGTTTGCTACCTTAACAGACTGATGTGGGAAAATATAAATATAGAGATTTTCACTTGTTCACTAATATTAGGGAAAAAAGTGCCTACTCTGAACACGTATTGAAATGCAGGATAACATTTAGAAATGGAATTTCATGATAAGAATGTGGAGGCCCACATACAACGGGCAGCTAGATCAGTTACGATCAGTTTTCCGCTGATGCCAGATCACATGGTGAACCCTGACTGCAGTGCAGAGGAGGGTGGTGGCTGTAACAGAAATACAAACGAATGACGGGCTGACGTGGGTTCCATTTTGTCGCTATTGATCGGCCAACGGTGTCACGTTGAGTTACGCGTGCGTGGGACGAGTCACATGCGTGTGAATGTGCGGTCATATGAGCAAAGGTAAAATGGCATGTGAACCACTCAGGAAACCATGACCGTACGTGGGTGAGGCCTTGAACTCTACTCGAACGACAATGGGGAGACGTCTATGCGCATGAATTTGGGCGCCGCAATTATGGCGATGTGTGTGTGTGGGCCAAGTCGAAAAACAGCTGTTCTAGGCGTCATTACGTCAAGGAATGTACTCCGCTGGATAGGGAGGATTGTCAATTCGAGCCCTGGTAACTATTTTTTGACTGCGCCAAGCGAGTATTACGCCGAGTGTGGGAGACAACTTGCTTCATCAGGGCGACTCTCCTATCCGTTCCTTCCACGACGCTATTGTGTGATTAAGAAAACGCCTGTGATATCCACAGCACTCCCGACATAAAGTATTCGGTGATCGGTTATCAGGCCATCCTGTGTGAGCAGGTTGTGGTTAAAACTGATCAGTTACAGTGGACGACTGGTTTGGTTGCCTCATGAACAACGTGTCCGTGGTTCCAGTCCCGGTAGTGGCGATGATATGCACTACTGACGAGCTCTAATGAGAGCGAAACTCGAGTCAAGTGCTTCTTTTCGAAAGGGACCGACTGGAAAGTCTATGGGGATGCGATAGCTGCGATCAATTGTGAGTGATGTTCAACTTGCAATTTAAGGTGGTTGACTGGGGTTTAGTAGACAACACGGAACGCCTGAGTGGGATCAACCTGGTGATCAGTATCTGCCAAATGTGTGACGACTGCACTGTTGATGGATTTGGTCGTACCTGTCCTGAACCACGCTTCTAAATGTATGCCTGTTGTTCATGAAACATATACTTTAGATGTTCCATCAAGTGATGACAGAATACAGTGTACTAGACAAACAAGAGCATCGAAGGTTGGACGTGAGCGACGGTAAGCGAACTGACCAAAATCCGTGATGTTCCTTTGAGTTTCCGTCCTAGCCAGAGCTATCTTTTCGAAAACTATCAAAGTTGCAGACGTGCGAGAACTTTGGTAAAATTTTGGCGTTTCTTACTTGAAGAGAGTTGTGTTATGTGCCGTCCTCCAACAGTCAGTAATTTTGTGTTGCGCAAAACACTGAATGGATAATTTCGGTAGAAATCTGTTGACTGGTACGCTGTAATAGCAACAGAAAAATATTTTGGAGGATAAAAAAGAACGTTTTAAGACAGTCGGGACAATTTTCCGAATTTGGTAAGCTTAGAAACATTCCCCAAAATTGCAGTTATACTCAAACGATAGGATGGTAATCACCTGGCAGCCTGTAGAAAATGATATCCATGTTTTAAACTATGCGAAGCAATTTTGGTTGAATAAGACCTACTGATGGACAAACAAGGACTAGTTTGTTTGACTCCGACGCACCAGAGATTACCGCTGGATTTTGTTTCTAAACTTTGACAATATTCAGCGTAGTCGCGTGACCATTCAAAAACAGACTATCACGTTCCCCCTATCCGTTTCTGATTCCTTGGTATAAAACGAATTCAACCAAACGTTTACAGTCTGTAGAGCTGCGATATCTCTCCCTGCGAGAAAATATCCCTTACAAATAAGCCACACCGATGTTCCACAAAATTTGCCTCATTAAACATAGTAATTTAATCATTACCTGCATTATCACTTAGTTTATATACAACGTATTGTTTACTTAAACTTATTAGTCTACACAATGACAGATTTTCATACCACTTCGAGCAAATTAGGTACTAGGTATTTATTATTTTTCTATTGTTTTCTGTTTACTTATCACCTTCCTTCTCACAATGGTGTTTAGCATCGCTGAGTAACCTACGCGTTGCCTTGGAAGACGTCAATCAGCCTAAACCTGAGCTTAACCAAAACGGGCCTCCTCTGAAACGATTCGCTCAGGCACTAAGGCACTTCCAAGCACAACATAAATTCTCCATACGACCTTCGCGATCAAACTTCCGGCAAAAAAGACAGTCAAGTATTGTTGGTGCAACCTCAGTTTTGGAAACGCTATCTCAGCCCAGGGAAAGCATCGTAGAATGTGCGATAACTCCACAAACGCACAATGCAATTGCAGTAGATTCGGGCGCTCAGAAAGACGGTCATTGGGAAACCGAAGCATCGCCACTTATCGAAAAACACTTGGAGGTTAGTTTTGATTTGTGGCTGCCTCCTACCATGTAAACAGGAACACATACAGCGGCAACCAGACTTATATTCTCATGTCTGATTGTCATACATATAAACGCCCGTGCATATATATAATATATGCATGTATATATGCATGATATATAAACTATGATAAGTTGCTTTCACACTTCCTCGGCTTACTGCGACTTACCGAATGACAGTATGTTTGGATGTCCTCGTACAGATCTACGATTTGGGATCACCGTCAAATGGCTTCTTGACGCACGCTAACAGGTTTTCTCACATATACTGAACCTTCTTCTGTAAACCTGACTGAGATTTGGTACACACCTCCTTCTTTAACTATCCAATTTGATCACAGTACTCAGCTGTCAATTGTGAAGTGTGCGATACAAAACGTTAAGTGTCGGGCATTGACCCTGTGAGATTCAACCCGACAGCTGGCAGTAGAGTGAAGCAAGTATCTGTTATTTGAAACAATCCCACGGTTATTCATCCCCTGAAAGTTTATCTCTGCGATACTTTATTTAGGGGAGCATTCTTCTGGAGAGGGAGACACTAGCCACGGAGAACTGGGTATTCTATGCAGAATGTTGTGAGCCACACAAGCAAGCAATGGTCTGTCTCGGCATCACCTCCAGGATACTGCGTACAAAAATACAGTGTCTAGGGGATCGTTTAATAACGTCTGCTGTATGTTCTTTTCACTTTCTGTTCGACTAGTTGTTTTCAATGCTGCGTGAATCAGTATCCAAATTGAATTAGTGTAAATAGGTTTGAAAATCTAGACAATCTGCGTACAGAGAGAATTCTGATAGGGCCAAATCCGACTGCTCACGTCTGTCGGATTCCGGTGGAACCGTCTTGAACGACATGGGATTGAACAACCGTCTGTTTGTGGCCAGAGTAGTAACCTATGAATTTTTCGGAATGATGCTGCCACTACCCCTTACATATTCATTCCCAGAATGACGTACTATTAATTACCTTGGTGTGGTTAACGGAAGTATCAGAACTGTTGTGTCAAGTCTTAAGTGAGTTGAGTTCATCGGTGAATGAAAAGAACATGTTCACAAAAGAAGCGGTGTGATCTAAAGAAATTTCGGAAAAAAAGAAGAGAGCTATGTAACACCAGATTGTCATAATCCATTTGGGTCGGTATACTTTTGCGCTCAGTAAGTACATTACGCTTACAGCGGTAATTCGGAACTAAAGTTTTTTAACAACAGTCTCTTTTTTCTTTTTCCGTAGATTATTTCCGAAGGAATTACACTAAAGTTGAAGCCCCTCATAGAAGCAAAGCACGCGTTGTTGGTTTCCGCCGTCTGCACGCTTTCAAGACAGCCAGTCTCTCATTCACCATCAGATCAGGCTGTCTTCGGTCCAGATGCTTTTTTCACAGCGTAAGCCCGCAATTTAAATTTGTGGATAATGTGTCAGCTCCTGTTGGCACTTTTGTTCATAGTTACCAACAAACTTCGTACACCTCCTACTCTTGCCACTGTTGTTTTTCGGTTGTTTTGCAAACTTTATGGATCCAAGTTGGTTGCCGTTGCACATTATCCTCGCCTGACACATCTGTGAACGTTGTGCTACCTTAATCTTGTTCTATTCTTGTTAAAAGTTCACGTTATTTCCGTCGTCAACTGAGGCTCAGATTACGCCAATCTAGGATTCTACCTAAAGTAAATAATGTTTTGTGTGCGCATGTATGTCTGACATCACGTTTCTGCGACTTTCTTTCACTTGACTGATCATATTTGTCATTACAAGGCTGCAGTGCGATCTAACTGTGCAAAATTCGAACACCAGAACTCAAACGAGGTTGAACTATGCTATGACCGAGCTTGAGACGATGGGGACGACAACACGAGCCACACGGCAAAAAGAGTACGACACAGACAGGTTCACGCACGCATGAGATGATTGACGATTTCATCATTTGTGCGTGTGCACGTAGACCCATGGAGCTTGTCTATTTGCCCTACGATCACCATTGACTGTACAGCATCAGACTTACTGCGCGGCCTTGAACAGACTATATTGCGAAGTTGCTCACCAGGTCGTAATATCACAACATTTAACCCTGGTACTGCCTAGGCCAGCCGTGTTCAAACGCTGGCATAATGCGTTAATGACTGAGTGCCTGTAAAATTTTATCAAGGAGATATTTCATGAACTATGTACACTCCTTGTGCTAGTGGGAAATGAGTAATATATCGTAAATCATTTCTGAAGAGAATTGTTCAACGTTAGCGCAGCACGAAGTCCCGATTTACGGGTGTTCAACTGCCCTACCACGTAACATAGTCAGCCCTACTGACACTGTATAATCACTCCGTTTTGAGTTCTCCTAGCTTGGTCTCTCCAAGATACCAAACAAGCTGGAGCCTCGTGGTTAGATACAGTTTTATGTTTGGTGCTTTTTCATATCTAGCTGAGTTGTAATCAAAAGATGCAAAGCTTTCTTTAGTACATCGCAAATGTTTATGAGTCATCCACCTAACAATAGCCAGAAGAAGTATGAAAACTGACTTCATTAGACAATAAATCACGAATGGCTTCCATGAGAAAAGTGGTACCACAAGTAAGAAGTACTGTACTCCTAAGGGAACTCCATTCAGTTAACCAAGGATTCATGCGCAGTGAACTCATCTCGAACTCAATAGACACTGATGAGTGGTTGCACCCCGATCTGTTTGAGTGTAGAACAATACGTAAGTTGTCAACTCACACAGGATTAGAATGGTCGTAAGGCCAATTATGGCATTCGGTGTAAACTACTTAGACACGCTGTCTTTTAGCCTCTCTCATCAACTCGTAATACTCACAGTTGTTGTTTAGAATATCTTAGTGGGCAGCTAAGATTGCATTGTGAACAGAGTATGCTTGCAGGATTACCGGTACTAAGGGTTTCAGTCATCTTATCACACTGTTGTAAACTGTTTCGTTGATGTTTTGATTTGATAGTGAAATTTAACTGGCAGAGAAACATGAGGAATGTTGTAGTGAAAAAACGTCGAGCCAACAACCCGATTGACCTAACTAACTATCGTTGTTGTCTTTATCCTTGGTAATCAGTATAATCCGGCATGCTCACCAACTGATCGACACGGAAGGGGATTCCCGTTTAGTTGACCTGCTCGAAATGCTACAACACGTGGTACGCACAAAGCCTGTTCACGTGAGTATCTTGGTAACTCTGTAAATTGAGTGCGTAGTACTTATCAATCCGCACCTTACTATAATCCAGGCTCATTATTTGTATAGTTCAGCTTGTAATCGGCACACCCCTTTCCACTGAGTCCCCATTATAATACTTCTGCGTTCCTCACTCTCTAGTAGGAACGCCAGTTGTTCATGCATACCGTATTTCTGTCATTTTATAGGAACTATTGGAAACTGTAGGGCCGAAAACCGTACATTTCATTGCGTCGTCAACTTTAGCGGAACCCACAGTGGAACAAACTCGTCCGCGTTCTAAAACCCACAGAGCTTTGTGTGAGCTGATCGTCCGGTGCGTGACAGCAAGTGGAAATAATGAGCGTGTCTTCATAAAATCCGTGGAACTGGCAAACGGGTTGTTACAGGACGGAAGTCAGCAGATACAGGTTCGTTCAAACCTATTTCACTAACTTTGCTTCGGTATATCATCAGTCTTATAAGACAACAACTGACACTCACTGTAGGGTTTGATTGGTGTAGCCCCGAAATTTGCGTTTCAGCACTTTAGAGGTTTGAAAAGTATGGCGGCAGAAAAGTCACAGCTTTGCGTACAGTCTCA
>JTDE01000054.1:297566-387806 GCA_014338405.1 Paragonimus skrjabini miyazakii | reverse complement strand
TTTTTCCTCATCATGAAGCCTCAGCTGTGAACCCATCTTTAAGCCCTAATGTATACCGCGCCATCACGTCAAAGTCAACATGTTTTGGTTGACTGCATGATTGTTTCCCCTAACCTAAGGTGGTTCATCATTTTAGGGAAAGAAAATAGCTACGTCTGAAACAGACCCAATACGATAGTGGAGGCAGTATGTCGGTAATTTTCAACACGATAAAACAGACCGTAGTTCCACGACGATCATCAGAACACAGTTGACGTGAACAGGCTACGTATTTTGTTCCATATTTGCTTCACGCACACTGAGAGGTGAATTTTCAGCTCTTCTATGTACACAATTCTGCAAGTAAAGGATAATTAACTGGATCTAGGTCACAACCTACTAGATGTAACCATGTATACTCAGGGAAAGTTATGAAAAGCGTTCACGGTAGCTAACAACTGTGAAACGCTCTGTTTATTCAATTTGAGGTTTATTCAAGAACAAGAAGGCTGGATGTTCGTAGAAGTCAAATTGAATGGGGAATATCGGAAAACTAGTAGGACCTGGTGCGTCCAACCAAATGTTCTTACCGATCTTATGAAAGATACAAAAATGTAATCAGAGAGATCTGAATATAGGGTAAGTTGTCAGACAGGATTTTTGCTGAAAAGTTTTCGCATATTGCGAACTTTCGACAAAAGATAAACCATCGAGTTACTCACTGGGAATTCCACTGCAACGGGATAAATGTTTTAGGGATCTGGCGAAAAGTGCAAACTCCTTTGGAAACAAACCAAGGAAAGCAACAGTTGTAGGGTATATTCAGTACGGGAGTACATAAGCCTTCTTAATTCGACTAACCAAGTGTTGGGGACAAGAGTCGAGTGCCGAATGTAAAACGAGAGCCTTCGGACTTTGATGAAAATATCAGCGGCATGAAGTAACCATGTCACGATGTTACTGAAAACAGTTCCCAGTTATTTAACGAAAAGCAGTCGAGGTAAAAGTCAAGTAGTTGCACGAACAGAAAAGTATGAATTAGAAAGTTCCGCTTGTTGATTTATTTTCATGAGCGAAAACGAGTTGTCAGCACATTTGGACGTGTTACGAGATGAACTGTGATATTCTGACCAACTTGCTAGATCGGATAAACTGTCCAGCAGAACGAGAGAAGAATATCTAGCTGGGTGTTTGACTCCCGACACCATATCATCTGCACATTTGCCTACAAATGTGTCATTGTCTACTGGCATGAACGCATCATCATCATCATACCAGCTATGAGCCTGAATAGAAGGGACTGTGACTCGAACCACCGCTCACCTCAACAGTGACGTAAAACATTCTGGAAGAAAATGCTACTAACAGGTTTGAAAATTAATAAAAGAAGACCAAGTGGAAGGATCGAAAATGTTATGTATACAGGTACGTCATTGAATGCGACACACTGCCATCTCGGATAGCGTCTCTAACCAGCGGTTTGATTGATCACGAAAACCCCATCCAGGCAGGCGACACCTACCCACTTTGCTCAGTGAAGCAGTCAGGGTCTTCATATTTCGTAGCGATGTAATATAAATTGGAAACAAAAAGGAGAGAGGATTGCGCCGTGGGGAACATCGGAGTCAATAATGAGTGACGATGAGATTTGAGCATCAAACTGAGTAAATCGACTTCAGTTTGCAAAGTGATCATGCAAAAGCACGTCGGTTATTTTGTGAATTCCAGGTTCTTGGTCATGGAAATGACAGGGTGTTCAACACAATACTCAGAGAAATTTGAGTAACAACCTGTCATCAAGGCTGATGTCCTTAATCAGTTGGCTTTTATATGTACCTATTCGTATACAAACTGTTCACTTCTTATGAGGAATGCACTTGGTAGATGACCTTGTGTTACCGGTTTTAAATAGAGTCTAAGCGCCCTATTAATCTTCTTTTGAGCGTAACTACTGTTTCGGTCATGACCCCATAGTGCTAGTCAGCCTCCGAAATAGTATGTTTTATGTTAACCAAACGACCATATTTAATCTGGTTAACCGAAGTAAAAGCTAAATGGTTTAAAATGAAAAAGTAGAATCAATCGTTTGTCAAAAACAATCAGACTGACGATCACTTGTTGTTTTCACGACCGTTATAAATTTACCGTACTTGGTCCGAAATTAAAATCAAGAAAACATTTTTTCCTGCCACATCTATACTTTGTGTGACCTCTTTGAAATGACCAGTATTTAAATTACTTAATTATCTACACTATCCACGTTGTATGAACATAGCAATGCTCAGTATAATGAAACACTGGTCAGTACTTTGAGCAAGCACATCAAACGCATGTACTCTCTTACTTTACGGCTTTGTTAACATGAGGTTATAGTAACATAGTAAGACAATCCAATTGTCAGCAACCATGGTTGCTTGTAAAGTAAGAGCTATCTGGACATCATCATCATTATCATCACAGACAGCAAAACATCAGTGGTTCACGCTGATACTTAACTGAGCTATCTGGATAGGTGAAGTGAAACGTTCTTTGCATACGTGAGAACTTCAAACAACTGTGTCACAGTCGTCGTTACTTATTGGGTCGACTGTGCTAAACGGAACGATGCGGTAGGCACATTTCATCCTACAAATTCTGCTCATCAGCCCAACTACAATTATGTGAAGTTTTAATCTAAACTAGGATTTCTGGAAAAGTTTTCATGTGGGTCGGCTACCTTAGGTACACGTGTAAGCTGCGCAGTGTCAAATACCGAAATAGAGCGTTGCAGAATGAGTCAAATCACTGTGAATAAGGCATGTGCGCCCTGTTTGAAAAGGCACTTATACAGCACCGAACAAATGATTGTTAACCATCTAAGCCTGGTTATCAGGTGGTAATAGCGTTACTAACCCACTTGCTTGTAGGCAGATTTTTCGATCACACTACTGTACACGTAATTATATTCCTTTCGGTTAATGTTGAGTATAATACGTTGGAACCTCAGAACGCTCATTCCGTGCCAGCTTGCGCAGAAAGCATCTGTTGACGCACGCGTAGCCATGACTTTGCTAGACAAATGGGTCGTCGTTTCAGGAGTGGTCTGCTGTTGTATCTCCAGTTGAGTAAAAAAAACAATCGAATCGCAACTGCGTTATGTTTGGAACGAGAGGATTCAAACATGGATTCACTGAAGATTCCATAAGGACAGCCCTTAACGTTAGCCGCTTAATATGAACGATTTCCATAACTGTATGCCTCAGTTTTGAACCTCTCTTTCAGTGGCGATCCGCTTCCACTAGCTTTCTCTTTGTTTGGCAGTCGTATTCGTTATGTTTACCGGTAACTGAGCCTTAGAGTGATGTCTCACTTAACTTGCTGTGGCTGTGGCTGCAGACGACTGACTTTTGGATGCCAGGTATACTGCAACTGTTAGAATGTCGTATCAATTAACACAGGACAAATCTATTGAGGATGAAAGAGGTTTGATCAAATTTTGGACGATAGATGCTTAGGCATGCAAAATGAGGGGGAATTTGCAATAAAAATAGTTACGAATGAATAAAAATCCTCCGAGTAGTCATTTGAAATAACAGTGTAGCGAACGAGCTTCTTTTCGGTTATGCATTATCAGGCCAAATACATAACGTTGATATGAAACAGTATTGTTAGGGGGAAGCGAATACAACAAGTGTCAAGTTTACTTGGACTTGTTACTTGCCTTGTTCGCTTCACCCTGACAACACCGTTTCATATAAGCGTTATGTATTTGGCCTGATGCAAAACAGTTACCTGCAAAAACAAGAGGACCGACAGAAAAAGGTGCTTTCTGGCGAAGAACCTAGTATTCTCCGACTTCATGCTAAAATAATCCGTCATTTCAATTTTTAATTAAATCGTTTCACCTGAATTTGTTCTACAAATTAGCTAACTGATCATTCAATACTTTTGTTTAATTTCGTTCTCGCTCGTAAAATTTATCCACAAAGAACACGATCTACGATATTTTGACCGGAGACCAGTCAAATGCCCAGTTTTTTCATGCCATCTTCCGACGCCTGCATCATACACAAACGCAAATGAGTACTGAAAACGGTCTACTGAGAACCGAAAACCCTGCATCCACAAAAACGCAAAAGCTTGCAGCGATCGACTGCAATTCTAGTAAGTTTTCCATTGTGTATATCTCCAGGTCAAGCTTTCATTTGTTAAAATTTCCACTACATTTGGCAAGTTTCGTCGATGTTTTATTAGCTGAGACCACCTTGACTTAAGAAGCCATCTCATTCTGTTCACTTTACGGTTGCTTTGTTTATCCACAAAAAATGTTTCCGTTGAAAGCCATGACACTGCAATTGGTCGTACGTCTTAGGACGTAACCTGTCGAATAAATATTCAAATATTGATACGGTTTGATAGTAATTTCTTATTTTTCGAGAGAACCGGGTTCATTTTTACTAGGATCAAAAACGTTCTGTTATCTATCAACTGATTGCCGAATAACGTGCTCATAATTAAACTGAACTATGACAAATAGTTTGAAATGACTTTCTGAACGAATATAATCGCCTGGTCACAGCCAATTCCGTTGGATCAGTGCTCCACAGCCACACAAATCAAATTAGCAGTATGACCATCTATTGTCTCATCTTATCATCTTGTTTACTAAAGCAACATTGGCTTGCATCTTACGAGACAGAAACTATGTACCATGACCCTCTGTGCAAGGTTGAGCTAAGGTTTGCTTCGATTAATGAACAACTTGCATACTTCTGTTATTCAGTTTTGTGAATGTGAAGAGATAGTGCACTCCTGCTGAAGTGCGGGACTTTGGATGTGTAACTGATGCACTAAGATTTTATGATCATATCTTAGCTGCTGAAGATACCAACCTGTCCCAGCCCAGAATCACTTCAGCCGATATTTCGTCAATACATAGGGGTCCGACCTGAACTGCCTGTTCAAATGACGGCGGTATTGTCTGATGTTTCATAAAAATGCATCCGTTATGCATATCGGAATCATGTACCTAACTGGATTTTCGGCAAACCCGTGTGCCTTGATACTGTGAAAGTGACTTCAGTACAGTCGGGACTTCGTATGTACTAAATACTGCTAGGACTATCACTTTACACTATGTTGTCTATGCTACCGTTCATTTGACTGAGAAATCAAATTTGGATGTTAAGGATACTGAGAACCACTAGTTATACTCTACATGTATCTTTACAATGGCCACCACGACTGTCGACCAGCTACCTATTTGGTAATCCGGCAAAACATTCCAAGCCACTGTCCTACCGTCTCTTTGAACACAAATAAAGCGCACCACGACCATAAGGTACTACTTTCTTAGTGGCAGTTCGTTTCGTTCGGTGGTTAGTCTTGTCATTTCCCTTAGTTGTAAGCACCACCTTCGGTAGTTCATGAGTTCTAAGAAACAGAACTCAGGACATTTATCAACGGGGACCTATTCATTCAATTCATCCAGCTTCGTTGATCTAATCAGTGTGATACGATTCCCTCGGCCACCACTAAAACCAAGACTGATTCAGCTGATCGCTGCAGCGGTCATTCAACCCAGGTTGATCTCAAAAGTGTTCGATCGAAACGAAACGGCGAGTGTTGAACTTACCCTTCTGAAGACAACACTGCGATAAAGATGGCTGCCCGGAAAGCAGACAATAACAGACACTAACACGGACAATGCTACTTTTAACAGGAGAGGACTATGTTGTCATGGTACATGTCAGACCATGACAACTCTAATCCACACAGAGACTGTCGAAAGTCTTAAGTCGGGCGGACTGAACGTCCTCGTGCAACTCTAAGATCCCACCAAGAATACCATTCTTATCACTGACAGCCACAAACAGTATCATTTCAGACAACGTCGTCCCAGCCACTAGCTTATGCCTGTAATAATCGTCTTTTAACTGTTATCGACCTGAATGTTAAAACCACAATCAGACAGGTATATTGCGCTTGTTAGCACCTAAATTTCCGTTGAACACGCTCCATTTCATGCTCAATCACTACTAGTGGGAGAAATGAGAGACAGATGTTTGTCCAGCGTGTATACACCGTATTTTCACAGATCACCTGTCTCAGCCCGAACTAGTCATTGCTGGTACTCATTAGGTAGAGGGAAGTGAATGAACGGTTTGCCTTGTTAAATACGAAACGATCTGTTTGTGAAACGCCACGCTTTCAGCAGAAGGCGCCCAGGTGAATGAAAAAAGACTACAAAGATCAATCGCAAGTATCTCGCAAAAAGTATAAAAGTTACTGTTCATGGCTTGGAGCATGCAAACTTATTGTTATTCACAAATACTATGTATAGCATAACGAGGACCTGTCGTTAAACAGTGAGAAGATATTAGTTTTATACTGATACTATACGAAGTACATTGAGTCAATTATCTTTCACTTATCAATGAGGCCAGTTTATAATGAGCAGGGGATTTATCTCTGAAAGAATTACTGAATAATGATCTGGTTGATATCACCCCGATTCAGTGTGTTTGTTAACGAATAGAACAATACACAAACTACTGGGCAGTGGGATGGTCGCGGACCACGAAAGTTATAACCGGCTTACTTGTCTAGATCAGGTGTTGCCGCCTTCCAGGTTGTATCAAATTAGCTACAAGTACATTCGTTTCGGGACGCTTTTAACTAAGCGTGGTCGTACGAGCTTCAGATCCAGCTAGATGGGGACCAATTGCCGGGTTTCTCACAGTGCTCATTTTAGCCCTGGTTCTTAGTTTTTTTTAACTTACTTCAGCTAGGGGTGTTTGGGTGAAGCCACAAGTGGTATAAAGCAAGCCGCTGGTGGAAACGTTTCTTTGGGCTTGCTATGCATTGGATTACCGTGACAAACAAATCTAGGTAGGGATGCCGTTGGGCATGATGCATAAATAGTCATCCTGATCGTTTTCAAAGCCAAGGGTTACATAAACCAGCCTAAGATTCATTACTTGGTCGCGACTCGAAAAATTACGGCTTGATGTTGGATGTTGCTGCACGATTCGCCCTTCTATGTTTTTCTTAGCCTGCTGCAGGCGATCCATTTGAAAAGGCCGACTGCGCTATACAGTTTACCTACATCACGTAAATGAAGTAACAGTGATCGAACTACATGTCATTTTCATGCAAAACGTTTTTTTTGATAGCGTAGGCGTTAGAGAGTTGTAATGGTTGATAGCTACTATACGGCAAGAGTTGATCGCAAGTTCAACTGGGACTGAGGGACGCATTACATGACACATACTTCACTGGGAATAACCTGTGTCACCAATCGCAAGATCCACTGGACGCATTAAAATTTTGGGCAAATATGTGTGCGATATGTACGTGCGTGCACATCTGTACCTGGGGTCGCACATTCTCTGTCACATTTTCTTATCCCTCGTCAGACAATCAGACGACCAATTTGGTCGTTCTCGTCCACTGGCCTGGACTAGTTACTCCTGATTGACGTCATTCTAGTTTCCGTTTGATCATGTGTTCGACGTGGAAAAGCCCGGTGCGTCTAGATCTGATTAACGTTCTTTGTTCTCAGTCATGTTCCGAAATACTCAACATTCATTGGCGTCGCTATTACAAATTTGAATTATGTCAGATTCACGCCTATACTGTTGTGTAACAGGCAGCTTCGTTTGTGAGTAGTATAATGCGTATATTCTCGAACTGAAGGGAAGGTCTGAACGCCAGAAAGACGAGGGACCACAAGCGACTATTGGAACTGCGTGTATGCACTATGGGGGAAGTGTCACCAGGGTGAATGACAATGTACTGCTGCCCAGTGTGTGTGAATGCAAGTCAGCCGTGGATATAAGTGTACGCGTTCGTTGTCCTATGTTTTAGCATAACCTGTACGGGATTTTATACAATAAAGTACTTCGTAGGTCAAGCGTCTTTTGCGGTCACAGCAGCACTACGTCCGTTCTGGAGTTGACCTACGTTAAAACGTTTTAATTAGTTTCAAGTTGAAAGTCATACATTTGATGGCAGCCCTCGCATTCGGGAAAATTTCCAGCCAACCTCTTTCGAAAAGAAGCGTTAGACTCGAGCTTCGCTCTCATTAAAGCTCGTCAGTTGTGCATATCCTTACCACGGTTGGGATTAGAACTCTAGCCACGCCTTCATGAGGCAACCATGTCAATCACTGCACTATTGACC
The DNA here is from genome assembly GCA_014338405.1 of Paragonimus skrjabini miyazakii. Lineage (NCBI taxonomy): Eukaryota > Metazoa > Platyhelminthes > Trematoda > Plagiorchiida > Troglotrematidae > Paragonimus > Paragonimus skrjabini miyazakii. The sequence goes on along the minus strand of JTDE01000054.1, from coordinate 379,664 downwards.
TCACGTTAGGCGCGACCGAATTATCATATCTGAACGCTAAACCACCTTCGCTTGCTGGAGTTCGCGAAAGGCAATATTAATGTAATATATGGAAATATTCCAGGTCTATTTCAACGCTGAAGTTGAAAGGCAACAGCTGGCTGGAGGTTTTCTACTCGAATTTTAACCAATAATGTCGACGGATATACGATGCTTCAGAATTGTGATCAAAAACTACGTAAAAGGAACTTCTTGTCCTGCTGGATAAACGTGTGTCAGTATTGCATCGATTCATTCAAATTATCTTGATTTGAACAAAAGCCAGAGACAACTGACAATTTCAATCTCCACCCTGTCTGTGTACTATGTCAGAATGATTATACCGCCTCTCTTGCACAAAGAGTGGAGGAAATTTTGCCGATTCACCGACTGATTTCTGGCTTAACGGATTTATAGGTCCGAGAATCCCTGCTAGCATACGATGCCAGTAAACTTTTGTGGAATCGTGCACGTGATACCCCTCGTTCAACATCACACCCTATGACGTTGGTGCTGCCTGGCTCGTAAAATCCATTTCGATCACTTCGATTCTACCTGATTAAGTCGGTTGCCATCTTCACCGTAATCCACAGCATGGCGCAAATTGTTACATCTGTTCAGCTCTGAATCCCATCTGTCAGCCGTGTGACATTCCAGACCATCATTCCCGCGTCTGTCGTTCGCGGACAGTTCTTCACGTTAATCGAACTATACTGTAGGATTACGCAGGGGAACTTTGAAAAATGAAACTATTTTTGGAGTGACAGATCGTATTTACCGCTACTGATCATCCAATGAAACCTTAGCTACTCACTGCTGACATTTGTACAGTTTTCAAAAACGGAGAATCAATTCGTTTGCTTTCTCTGGAGCCAGACCCTGATTCAGCCACTAATGTAATCTTGTACACCTTTTATAGATAAAGTTTAACTTTGGTATCTCTCCAACCCTAGCCCTAAATTTTTCAAGTTAATCAAGCATCACTGATACTGTCTATCTCAACAGAATTTGTTCACTTAGTGAACTTAAATTAAAAAGAATGAGGGGACGCAAATCAAGCGGTCAGCTCTGATATACCATTTTGTAGCGTCTAAACACAAATGGATGTGTAAACAAATTAAACCATCGGGGTAAAACTCAGCAGGGCGTGTGCCTTGGTTGTAGGAATTAATCAGATGGACAAGATGCCGAAAACACATTTGAATAACATCTACTAAAGCAGCTGCAACGTCAGCACAGATTGTTTCCAAACACAAACGATTTTGGCGTTTGGTAGCCAATGCCCCCGCAAACTCAGTTGTGCGTTTCCGTCTATTCCTAAGATTCATGGGGGAATTTGCTGTAACCTCTGACTCTCTGTTCTGTTGTACTAATGGGCTTCACTGTTAGACATGTACTATTTGATACGATCAGCCAGGTGAAGGACGAACCGATAATCGGTTAATCACATCAAACAGCATGCCCCCCAAATGCTGAACACGAAAGTAAATTCCGAAGAAAAATGTGAAACCGGTTACAACTTGAACCTTAACAATAACAGCGTTCAACAGACTGTGATCAGACAAGCCTAACACACTGTAGCAAATTAACCTTAAGCCAACAAAAAACCACTGTAGGTTATAGCAAATTAACGATAATAGGGCGAGTTTCTTGCAAAGGTTGTTGAATGTTGTTGTTTGTATTCGAGCAAGCCTTTTTTACCCTTCATTTCTGATTGTTTGTTAGATAGTGGACTTATTTTGTGTAATCATTAATCATCTTTTGAAGAAGTAGCAGGCGATACCGAAGGTTTTTCATTTGTGTAAAAATATTTTATCCCATTCCGTACGCACACTTTAAGGAAGCTCCATCTCAATATTTTGACATGTTTGACAATCGTTCTGTCACAAAATTTCTTAGTGCTGTAACGTTGTAGCGATGATATATGGTCTGGACGAACAATCTGTCCGGTATCTTACTGCAAAGTGATATATGCTTGAAATATTCAATGGAATGTAACAAATATCCTTGAATGATTGGTATGCAGTGTCAACGAATGAGCGGTAGATCCAGTAACGAAGCACACGTGCATTGCCAAATCGACTGATTAACGGATGTATGATGGTGAGTCTTGAGAAGCTGGATACAGAGAGAGATAGAGATTTTATTGTCTGGTGAAAATGTCATCGATAGGAAGACAGCACGGTATGTCGATACTCAAAATAGTTTCCGGCCGTTTACAGAAGGAAGTTTTAATTTACTCGTTGGCTCCGTAAAGTGTTAGGAATTGAGCAAACCGTTTCTCAGATTGGCTATCTTTGATAGATGAAACATAAATCGGCAGATATGTAGATGTTAAAAGACAACTAGCAAGCCTGTGTTCATCATTTATCCTTTCATAAACAGTTCACTTCTTCCGTCGAAGAAAACAGACGTACATAAACTATCACTTACAAGTGGTGGCAACTTTTACATTCCCATGGACTTTTTGGTCAGTCACTTTTGAAAACAGACCCCAAATCCGCTCGAAATGATTTATATAATTTCAACTTGATGAGAAGCCTAAATCTTGGAGTCAGTGATCGGGGGTTACAAGACAGTTACTTTATCTCTTTCAAGAGGATCAAACAATCACAACAGTGCTCACAAGCCTGGGCTTTCATATATGAGAATCCGGTCGTGTCCACTGTGAGGTAATTTGGACAGTGGTTTGTACAATTTTTATGTAACAATGTGGTAGAAGTTCAAATCTCGTGGAAGGAGTTGAACTACTGACGAGTTCCGGTGGGAGCAAAACTTGAATGCGAAGCTTTTTCTGAAGGGATTAGATGAAAATACTGTGGGAGCAAAATATCACTTATGAGTGAAGTTCAGTTTATATCAACCACTACCTATAACTAAATTAAACCGAATTTGTTGTTTAACGCTCTATACTACACCAACAGTATATCTGAATAAAGTAGCATTGGCATGTATATTACAACTTGAGAACAAAAACAGTTAGCTGATTGTAACCTGTGTTTACACATTCTGATTGACAGAACATTACAGAATTACTGGATATAGTGGGCGATGCTCTGAGCTTTTTTCCTTCAATATTTTCAACTTACTCATAACATTCGAAGACGAGATTGTGTTGACTTGTATGGAATATTACCAGTGAATATCGCAGTTAATTCCCGAAAGTTGCTTCAAATCGTTCTCGCAATTTCTATCTCACGTGTTACAGATAAAGTTCATGACAGCCTGCCACCGACGTGGACAGAGCTGCTTTTATCGACGAGACCACTTTTGTACTTTCTGCATCAATTGTGTTCATCACATCATGCGGGATTTCAAGTAAGTGGGGAAAAACAGTGTCCTTTTTGTTACTTAGACCCTATCCAGGTTGCGTTTGGATTTATGTGGTTGAAACTGTCATTATGCGATTGACCATAATGTTACCTAAACGGTTTTTTTGAGTGGAATTATGTGAGGACTATGCAATAACGTCACCCAGGGTGATTCGCAAATCTACTGCGTTTACCTTGAACGGGAACCTATGTTCAGGTTAACGTTATATGCTTCCTATGCTAAAGTTATACAGAGTAGAAGAAGATATACAAGGGGAAATCCAGCCATTATGCAGAAATTCTTAACCTGATGAGAATACACGGAAAGCTATTCTAGTTATCCTGAGGTAATATCATTCCTACATTCTGGACGTTGTATGAATGTTTTCAACTGTAGTACATGGCGCGTCGGATTAAGGACCACGATTAAGAATTTTGGATCGACGTTTATAAGCAGTCTATCGAAGCAACTGTAAATCTGTTCCTCCGGGCAGAACAAGACGGAATGTTGGTTTGCTCAAATCAAACTGGTTCTGTATGTAAGTAATTCATGGTTAGTAAAATACACAACTTACAACCAAGTGAACTGTATGCATGGGAAATAACCGTCAGCAAACCTCGGTCAATAGTGTATTCGCGTAAACAATTAATTACGGTGCTATAAGATGAACAAAAAGGGAGTTCAAGTAAGAATTCATAACACCGAATCAGAATGTATTACGTGTAACAATGGGAGAAATGTCTAGCTGATATTTAATGTTATCAACACATGGGAGTATATACGAAGGACCTACAGTACGGTAATTTAGCCAATGGGAACAGCATGGGAGCCGCTAACATTGACGTTGTGTGGCCCGTCGCTCGTGGCTCGACGGCACAGCAGTTGTCGTCCCGGAGGCTGGGTGTGATGGTTCGAAGGTTCGTGCATCCCGGAGGACGCTCTGCCCTCGCACCATCATTTTTACTAATGGTAATCGGAACATAAGTCTCATTGATCTTAGCCAGAATCAACAGATAGTAAATCATAGATTTTGCGTGAGGTATTATAGATTCATAGGTTTGTACTGAAGACGGACTTATCTGCTCATGCCCCTGTGTTAAGCAACAAATAATAGTTGTTGGACAATTCATCAATCTGAAAAGACCACTTGCAGAATGAGAAAACTGAATAAGAAGAATAACGTTAGTCTATAGCATAGTAAAAATCTGAGGTAGCAAACTGATATAACCAACAAAATGAGACAAACAATAGCATCAAAATAATGAGCACATATATCCCATGTCTTGTGGGAGTGAACTACGGTTGACACCATCACATGTGTGGATCCACTGGAATTTCAAGCATTTCCTCTAGGTCAAAGATGATCAAAGATTTAGGCAGCGCTTTCCAGACTAGGTGGACCATGACTAACTAATCGTTCTGTCCACGTTGTAATTGAAGTGCATTGCCCCCCTCCTTGTCGGTCCCAGGTTCATAGCGGAGGGATATTAGTGGGACGACCATGTACGTGTTGTATATGTGTTGTCTGTGTATGTGAATTAACTCAATGCTCAAAAGCCTTTATTTTACCGACTGTTTGTGACTAGCTTTTAGGGGTAATAGTTCAATCTGAGACCCCTAACCATTTTATTAGCCTCTATCCGAAGGTCAGATTAAGGTCTTCTTAAAATTCGGACAACAATCTGCCCTATTTAGTTTTACTCCATGGCGTACATTGCAGCTGTCTGTGGTAGAGAATTCTACAGAGTGAAATTGTTGATGGACACCTCTTAGAGATTCAATGTTGTCCGTGTCTTTTAGTCTTAGCAGTGGACGTTGTTGGCAGACCTCATTCACCTCTCACTTCTCTTTCTAAATCCTCATCACATTCGAGGATTGCGGTTCGTGATCGCTCGGTTATTACTGAGCAGTTTTGTTTCTGCATGCCTACGACTTTGTAACTGGTGGAGTAGGGTAGCATTTTTGTATCGGCCAATGAGAATGCGAACTTAAGTTGTCTCCAACTACATTCACACCTTGCGAGATCCGAATAACCTGCCACATATTTTTTGTCCACAAAGGGCAGCACAAGTGGCTATTCAAAAACGAATAGATTGAACAACGGATGACCTATGACAATTTTGTGATTATTAATTATCTGCTAGAAACCAATCTGCCAACTGACCATTTACATTTATTCCGAAATCACGCCTTGTCAAGTGGACCTCTAGCCACCCAAGCAATTACCTCATAACACCACATTTGCTGAGTTTTGTTGCAAACTAAAGCGATCAGCCCTGTCGGAAGATTTATAGAGATCTAGGTAGACTATAAAAACGGACCGCTGTTCGGTTAGTGGTTTTTGTCAAGCAGTTACAAACAGTTAGTGGGTTTGTGATACGTGAATGCCCCTTACGAAACCCTTGTTGAACTTTGATGACTAGTTCATGTTCATTCACGCTTGTCATTAGGAAATCATCCAGCTTGTTCTCTGGTACCTTGGAGATCAGTGAAAACAAAGTTATCGGTGTACACCTTTTTAGGTCATGTATACATTCATCTTTGCAGATGAGTGACTGTAAATCCTTGCCCTGCCTTCAATAGGATGCCAACTGTTAGTATTTATTTGAAAAGAACCAACTAAATCATTTGTTCGACGACTGATAGTGGTTTTCTTCGTTCACATAAAGTTAACATCACTCACAACTGATCGTACTTGTCGCATTCCATTTTATTCAACCTTATTCCAAAGAATCATTATACTCGAGTTTCACTTTTACAGGCAAATTTGGCTTTTGTGTAAAATAGTTTAAACGTGCTCAATGTAGGGTCAATGACTCAGTGATCATTATGGTTGCATCGTGAATGCGTGGCAGGAGTTCTAATCCATGTTCCGGTAAGGATGTGCCACTGACGGGCTCTGGCAAGGTCGAAACTCGAGCACGTGTGCAATTTTCGTAATGGGACTAACTGAAATGATCGACCTAATCAAAAGCGGACCTGGAGGCTTATGCAAAATAACCCGTTTAATTGGACCGTCGACGGTGACGTGGAGAATTGGAGCACTTCTCATGAGTTTTTTTAATTATCTCCATGACCGTTCTGGCACTTCAGTCGAACACACGTACATACTTTTCCCCCAAATAATTGGAGACGTCCGCATCTGTTTGTGAACCCATCAGCTGTTGATGGTTAGAAGATATCGCGTTTAATTTTTGTGTATGCTGTTGCTTGGTCGTGTGAACCCATTCCATCGTTCTGTTAAAATCTCAAAGTAATTGAGAGCAACTAATCACCACTGTGCTACCTTAGCGTTCTATATCAAGTTATCGGGATGTTCCGAATTAAAGACCAATGTCACTGAATTTCACAGACCATGTGAACTAAACGATCGATAGCACTGGCCTAGATATTCCTCGGGTTGAAGATCATCGTGCCCAGGGAACCCGTAGAACAAAAACCTCAGCCTTGAGAGATGAGAGGAAGCTGAAAAACAGGTTGGGGTTAACATATCTGTAACACTTGTTACACTCTCGATCGATAATATGTTTATTGAAATGCAAATTGATTACGGATATACCACCAACTTCGAGAGGGCTGTATCAGGGAAATTATTCACACCCGGAATGTATAGTGATTAAAGTGCGCGACTTACAGTCGCTACCACCGCCATTCGATGCAGCCAAAAAGTGGGCCACACCACATCGCATATGCTTCACATCATCATCACTTTTGTGCAACAACATAGTGGAAAATAACAAGTCTTACATGGTCTCCGTATCTGCGTTTGATTAGGTTTTACTGATCGGGATTGGACGTCGAGTTGATTACCCACTGAATGTTGGACTCTATCAGGACTGTTTGTGTAGTAGTTGCCAGTTGCGTGAATACGAGGTGGCGCACGATGCCATAAACATCTTTGTGTCCGTAATGAAACACAGAAATACAAAACGTTTTGTTTTCCCAACTGTTTTTTGTGAACAGCTGAGAAAATAAAGTGCTTTCGAGGGACTAACAATTTTACGGAATTAAATTAATCGTTGATAAAAAGTAGTCAAGCAACCGCTTGGCCTTCGCAGTGCACTAAGTTTTTTACCTTGTAAAGTAGTCGGTGCCATGTAAACCGCATATATCGTGTAAAGGTGTCCAAACTCAGACAGCCGGAAGCAATCAGGGTAACCGAACTCGAGAATGAAGCCTTAGTACCCAATGATTCCTGTCATGCCTATTCACTGAGAGAGAGGAAGTACTAATGGAAAACAAGAGGTAATTGATTGCATGCGACTCAAAACCGGATACTAAATTCTGCGAGCTGTTCAACGGGTAACATTAGGTCAGGATAAAATACCTAATAGACTTTCCAAAATCATTTGATGAGCAGATAATCACACGGTAAAAATGAAACTATCAAAATACTACCCTATGTGTAGCACTGAGGGGAAAGTGTTACGAAAAAAGGTGGTCGTAAAAAATGTACTGAGTCTTTTTATGCGGATTGAGTTATCCGAATGGTTGTATATAAACACGTTGATTGCGATGAAGTGTGAGTTGTGTTCACCTTAAAATAATCTCAGTCCCTCAACGCTTATCAACAATTTCCTTAACCCCTGCAATGCGCACAACTTCCTAATGTGCAACCGCGAAGTTCACATAAATGATCTGTTTCTAAACACAAGTTATTTATAGATTAAATGGAATTTCGACAAAAATGTTGGCGCTACTAATTTAATGCACTATCTGAAACTATGTTGTCGCATTTGCTGCACCGAAGAATTTATATGTAAGCAGTGCGGCCCGACTGGTTGCAAACACTGTTGGAAATGTGAAGTCGAAATCGGATGTCATCGGTCAAATTTTAAAAAAAAACGGAGTGTCAACTGGATTTATACAAATACATACTAGTTTTTGGTTGGTAGTTCACACCGCGCTTCTATAAACCTAATTGTTAACCGGAAGAGATCGCTGGTCTAGAAACATGTCTATTTATTTCAAACCAGGTGATATACGATGCGTCTACGTCTTACTACTCCCCAGCGTTATCGTGACTCTACAGAACGTCTAGGTTCCAGGATTAATGTAGTTGTGTCTCTAACTCACTAAATAAAGATAAGGCTGTAATCAGAACTCATGCTGTTTACCGCACGTGCCGCATACTTCGATTACCAGGTTATCAATCCCATGAATATTGTCCTGAATAATACAGTTACGAAGATTATATATATATATATATATAATTGACCCAAATTATATATATATAACTTGGGTCAACTTGGCCAAACCGGTGAACCGTCTGTATTTAATAGTCGGGGCTCAGATGGCAGCCACCCTTGCTCAAAATGAACTTTCGGCATTCAATAATTGGGATCGGTTGAAATGTTGAAGTGACTGGTAGTTTGTTAAAAGATCCCCATCGAATAGCTTGCTGACAGCCTAACCATCACACAGTCAATTTGGTTCTTTAATTTACTCATATGGCTTGACAGTATCTGTTGCGTACCTTTTCGTTGTTGGAGAAACAATCCTTGTAACATGAATTCCTCCCCTCCCCCAGTTCATGGTGTGTGATTGCTGTGTGGTTAGTTCCATGTGAACATACGTAGTCTCATTTTTGCGACTCTACATAAGCTCTTCATCATCCTTGGAGAGTGAAGCTGTATTCAATTGCTGGTATTATTTTAGGTCCTATACAAATAACTGAACTTAGTACACATCTAACCCGGCAACCAACATCTGACGGTTCGTTTCTTATTAGTGCTCGCCATCTTGTTTATTTCTACTGATAAAATTACCAAACCGCTGCAACGCCAAGAATGTATCTGGTCTAATCAGTGTTTTCCAATCTATCTTCAGAATTTACTGCGATGTCAACCTAAACACTTGACCAGCTACAATTTGATAGAAGAGACACAACTTATTCTAACTAGTTTGACTGGGACGGTGGCCTCCACATCAGATGCTTGCCAAATAAGACCGTTGGAGGCAGGAAAGAAAATTGTGCTTCGAAGTGACAACCCGACTCCTGGGCGCCCTAGTAGACGTCACACGGTGAGCGTTGTCAACTTAGACAAGTCTTCAAACCAGTTACTCGATCTAGGAAATAACTTCGTTTCCACCACAACTGATTGTTTGGGTTCACCAAAAGTCCACCAAGTTACTACTCCACACAACCCAACTACACAAAAGGTCAACCGAGTCTGGTCATCCAACCTATTTTTGACGAGTCCGTCAATTTTGGAATTTGTGCTCCTCCTTCTCAGCTGTCTAACCGAGTTTTGCCAAGGCCCGTGTTCGGCTAATCAAGACCTACTACTGGACAGCCCTAATTCCTATATCCTTGAGGTGATTGTTAAACTGGCGACTGAAATTCCTAGTCAACTCAATCGTAATATGTCGCCAAAGCTGATGTGTGTCAGTGCAAAACTAAAAGTGAGTAATTTTTTTGACTGTACTTTAAACTTTTTCTCATTCGATTCACTCAGTAGGTTTTCAAACACCGAAACCACTAACAGACTGCTGGAACTGTATTTTATTACAGAAGAAACTAATTTCGCAAACTTTCTGAAATTCTTTTGAACGTGTAGTTTTTACTTTGAAACAATGTCTTGCGGAGTATTATCAGGGTAATAGTTACTGTCCGTCCGTTCAGACGACTCTAAGGTTCGATAAACGTTTAGCTGATCTTGAAGCGTGTACCAATTTAGGAAGTAACACTACATTTTTAGATTTCAAAACCTTAACGAAGTGCACCTCGCTCAAACGTCACTCAGTTTTTGCTATGAGTTTCGAAAAAAACAGCAAAATTTGAACAGCCACCATACTGACAGGGATATGTCTATTTTCCTTCTTGCAAGCTATCTCAACGACAGATGGGTCAATCATACAAGTATAGCATGCCAAATGCAGAATACTTACAGTGTTTGCCAATTTTAGATTACACGTGTGTGTGTGTTTATGTGGGTGAGTGACGGATCGACTGTTTGGATGATTTCAACTCGCGGGCTGGGCGCGACTCAGCATCCTGGCACAAAGTCTTTAGACTACACACATGACCAATGAGAGCGGAGATCACCCGCTACACCTGTGTACCATTCAAAAGTTAACCATCGCAGACACCCGATTCCATCTGGATGTCAGAGGTATCACGATCTGGACTCATCCATACATCGGTCATCGTCATTTGCTAGAATTGCAACAGCCTACATTGGCGAAGTACGCACCGCGCGAGTGATACCCGAGGTTGAATGCAGCATGGAGCATTGGCTGGTCAGTATCAGGTGTTGCCACTTGCTTGGTCAGTCAGTCCACCCGTGTTATGGTCAGCTAATGTTTGTGGCCGATAGACTAGCACGCAAACCCGTGACGCGCAACGTGTGGTCCCCGGGAAAACTCGTGCAAGTCAGGCGTTGACTAAGCTACTAAATTCAACACAACTTTCACAGGCTTCGGGTTACGGGTACCGATAACCACACGCCTTTGAAAAGAATGCGTCGATCACGAGAGTCATATTAGTCAGGATCAAGATGCATATATATGGTTGTAATCCAATTTGCTGTGGAGCAGGCGGACAGCGACGAAAACTGGGTGATACATTGTTGAACACAAAGATGACGAAATCGCAACATACTACTGCCGTTAATCTGAAGGGCACTTCCGGGTCTACTACCTCTGACAGTATGTGGTTGCATTTCAAACAGAAGATTGCGACAGTAGCCATCTGGACGATCACCGTCCAGTGCGGCTATGTAGCTATCTCTGGCTTGATACGAAAGAGGAGTGCGGCGTCCGCCATTTTCACATTGAACAAAAGCATTCAAGACAGCAGAGCCACGTTTCACAAGGTTCGCAGTCAAATCGCTCAGTGACATCACACAATCAAAGACAACTAGTGCAAAAAGTGAACTGAGTTGGTGTGTGTCTACGCTGACCGCCGACAGCACAAGAAGTTCTACAATTCGCTCAGGCACTTCGCTAAACTACTAAACCGACCTGCTACAATCGACTGGGTGGCCGCGAATAGCTTACCACAACAAGATACCAAAGAATCAATTGATATCGATTCAGATTTAGTAGAGGTGGAAAGAGGTACTGGACAACTGCGAAATGAAGAGGCTGCAGGTGAAGATGAGTTTCCATGGGAAATTCTGACGTATGGCTGACCAGATTTGGAACGGGCTTTGTTCCAGTTGGTTCAGTCTATCTACGAGCAAGAAACAGTCTGGCGAGCTTACAAGTATGCCTTATTCGTATCTTCGTTTAGAGGTAAGGGAAGCATGTAGAGTACCAACAATTACCGTCGGCAACCGTATGTCTTGTCTGTGAATCTCACCAGGGCAATCCAGTCTGGGAGTCGTGAGACATTGTGGATAGTGATTGGTAAGTTTAGATATCCAGGTTTAATGCAATAATTGAGTTATATCCTTTTCTGTGGGTATGAAGGCGAAGATGTAATCGTGTGGATCAACCTGTGATAATGTTGACATTGTCACTAGTGTGAAGCAGGGTTGCGTCGCAACCCCAACCCTAGATAATATACATTTGGTCATAATGCTAATAGTTTCACTTCACAACTTCGACGACGGTGTCCGAATGTCATCATCATCATCATCATAACAGCCATGAGCCTGACCAAAAGGTACTGTGGCTCCAGCCCGGTCACGCAATTCGACAATGCACATGCTGTTGTTTGCACACGATAGTGCGATATTCGCGCACAGAGAAATTTGGTTTGTATACCAACATAGATAAGACGTTTTATTTCATTCAGCCTTCTCCGGACGTAGGTGCTGTGTCTAAACCTAATAAAGTCGTTGTGGATAGCCGTGCTGACTTCTGCTACTTAGGTAGTAACCTGTTGAAGGGTACTTTCGTGAATCGCGATCTGCGAGCTCGTGTGGCATAGGCTAGCGCTGGTTTCGGACGTCTTGAAAGGAAGGTCTTGAATAACCCCAGCTTGAAGGTGTACACCAATCTGATTGTCTACCGTTCAGTGGTGCTGTCTGCAGCATTAATCATCATCATCAAAGACAGCAACACATCAGTGGTCATCACCGATGCTCAACTGTGATACAACCACGTGGAGAAAAGTGGGTGTTTGTCAGGAAGAAGAAAACAGAATGGGAGGGAGTGGGGACGTAACTACTAAAAAACAGCTATGTCTATATTCAAACTTTCCGTATCATAGAGTCTACACCTTGCAAACGAACAACCGAGCTATAAGTGAATGTAAGTTACTGACATGTAAGTCACAGACCACTCTACCGAACAACAAAGCACAACGTTCACACCACACAGCCCGATTAGCCACTGTCACATCTAACTACTCAAGCCAGTGACTCGGTGAGTCGTGAGGTCCCCAGCCCTAGAGTCAATCTCGACCTACAGTTACCAACCGCTCATTGAACCACTTCATTTCTCTACGCCAGACCCACCTCGTATCTTATGCCAGTCGGTCGCAACATTCGCGAAGAGTGTTCGTTATGGCAGACGACTAGCTGTCATCCTTGGCATATGTCCTAGCCATCTGAAGCTGTGCAAATTTGAGGATTGAACAAGAGAACTCACTTAGCAGTCACAACCAATGACCCGCTTTCCAACCTTTTCGCTGCTCTGTCGTTTGTGCTACCCGATTCAAGCGATCGGACGCAGACATCGATGGTCAACTACTTGAATACAGTTCGCGTATTCTGCTCTAAGTGGACAGGCTTCGGGACTGCTGATTAATACGGCCCTCACTGCCGTTTTTCATACGGACTCATACGCCTCAAAGAAATGTCTCTATCCTAATACATTGTTTTATCGGGACGTACGCCAGTTGGACCGCTTCTATCTCAAATATCTATGACGCATCTTGGATTTTCATTGGTCAGACGTAGTTTTGAACACTGTGATAATTCGGCGAGGGAACAGACGAAACTGAACCCATGCTGATGCTTAGTCTGCGTCGTCGTCTGGGACATGTCCGCAGGATGGTATTCGAATGGAGTCTGAAACAGCTGCTGTGCTGGCAGCTGGACACAGTTAGGCGAAATTCTGGTTCTCAGAGGCTACGATAACAGTGTGTTACCGAAGTAAGTCGTTCACGTTGTAATATCTATTTTTCATCCTGGCGAGGCGTAGCCTCTAACCGGACCGTGTGGAGAAATACGATGCAATACGGTTCAGGAAGTGACGGTTTCGTGGCTGTGATATGAGGCGCGCTGTACGCAGAGCCATAGGTCATGGTGACTTGACTGTGTGGAGTTGTAGTCAGTGCGGAGACGAATAATCTGACATTTATCACCATCCATCATCTGACATTCATCAGTGTACTGATAGTACACTGTCAGCGAAAAGACGACGAGTAAGTTAGACACAAGCAAGGTTTGTCCGTTATATCTATTTTTTCGTTGGTATCAACCAACCATCACTGTGGTTTGTTAAGTCACCCGCTCTGCTCTATAGGAACCAGGATCATCGCAGCCATCTATCTCTGATTTTCTTCAGATTTGTTAGTGCATTGTTTGATGAATGTCCCGTTTCGTCTTCGGTGCACTTTCAAATTGTGGCTTTTACTTCCGCATTTCACCTAAAGTGCAATAATATGTACTTCAATATTGAACTACCTTTTGCTTCATATTTTGAAGGCTCATCTTTCCCGTTTAGATTTTGACATTGAAGTCTTTATTTTTTGGTTTACGAGAGATAGGAGTTTCACTTTCATACTAGCCTATCATCTGGCATGCCAGCATTGACTGGTTGGAGCACAAAGACCCTAACTTATGTCTCATGATTTTATTCTTTCGGGTTTACACTGGATGCATGGTATGTGTTTGGAGCCATGAGTGGGGAAATGTAAGCCACTTGTAGTGATGGTTTTGTGCACGAGACCTCTTTTGATGGGCTGACCTGAAACTTATGCCTAGTTAGAAGGTACTGCTTTACATGAATCTGAAAATACTTCAAACACACTCTTATGATGGCTTATGCTACATTATATGCTGTTTATGACGCATGTGATGTAATAATTTGCTATCGGTCCTGTTGTGACTGAGCGAATGTGATACATGTGTAAAGCATTGCACTCACTCCAAGATACGTCATTTAGTCGGCCAACAACTTAAGCAGTGAAATAAAATTTTAACAGCTTCGTTAGCTCAGCATGAACCTGAATTGAACAGATTCCGTTTCACTTCTTTCAAGCTCCAGGCTGCCAAACTTCTCCTGGCTCTGGTGGAAGGCAGACATGATGACCTAGTAGCTCGGCGACTTTTGACTCATTTGCCAAGCGTTTATCTGGTGAGTGTTTTGGTTTCTCACTTTTATCGACATACCATTTATCTTTAATCAGCCGTTTTCGAACCGACGCATTAGACCTGACTGTTGCCTCCACAGTCCACTTGCTCTCAGACAAACCATCCTAAAACGGTGTTAGGGAGGTTCGCGATGTGATTGAACTGAAATACTGGAAGCTATGACGACTTACTATATATACATGAAACCCTCGCTTTCTACTCATTGCTTCGGTTGTAACTGAATCACATTACTTTTCAATGTGGGTAGGATTTTCTCGTACACTTTACTTTTCCCATCATTGCTTGTCGAAAAGACATATGACTTCTTCTGATCTCATTAAGTGTTGTGGACAGATCAGCTAATTAGGTTCAATCCTTGCAATACAACCAGCTGAGTGAGCTCCTTCTGCTTGACTGCACCTAGTTGCGTCACCTTGCTAATAATACTTTGGATTCAGTGTGGTCCGCCAATGTTCATTTAGGATTTGTTAAGTGCAGCACACCAGCACCTGTGATGTTGCCACTGGTCAGTCGGCGGGGTTTCTACCCTCAAGCTGTGCCTTGTGAAAATGGCTGAGATGAATTTTTTGAGGTTATTTATGCCCCGACGTTGAGACGTAAATTGCCCATACGGTAAATAAGCTGTAAGAGGGAGGTAAAAAATATTTTGTTTCTGACACTCAGTCAAGCATTCTCAAAGGTCAGGCCCCATGCTGTTCTGTCCCCTTGGAGTAACCTTACTAAATGATGCGCAAACTTGTATTTATAGGAGCAGTTTCAGTAGTCACCAACAAAGTGGTGGGCAACTTTTTGACCTGGTTGGGTTTTATCAGTACCGTGTACACTGAGAAACTGGGCCCATCGCCCTTGAACAGCTATCAAAATGGCAAGCCACTTTAGGACGGTAGTTCTGACACATCCACTAGAGTCCAGGATAGCCGTCACCGACAATTTCAGAAAGATATTTCTTAAACCACTCTCAACTGTCGCGCTTCCTTTTCTCATGAGATAAAATTAGTCAATCGGTTTTGGTTGACCAGCAAACTAGGAAGCACCCACTACGGCTTCAGAATGATTGACCCTTCCCGCGTTGCGTGGTCTTGATGAGACCAGCACGGTCGGAACAGCTGTCACTCACTTCGCTGGTGGTCACTGGAGTCAACTGTTCACGAATGGTTCCTTGAGCTCCCTGCTAGAGTGACTGTAGATGCTTGTCAGTTTACATGCCAACCACAAACGGCTGATCGATTTCGATCTTTGAGTAAGTGAAGCGCAATGTTTAAGGAAAGGAGACGGAAGGTTTGGGGGGAATGTTGGATTTTTGGTTTAATTGGAAGGCTGGTCGCCAAAGCGTGTACGGCGTAATTCACAAGAATGGTTAATCAGTCATTCATCCAGCAGTGACGCTGGGTTTAAGCAAAATTGGTTGACCTAAGTATAAGGGCAAATGTGGGCGCGATGAAGTCAAAGGTGGTTTCAATGAAAGTTGGCAAATAAGGCTTGAACGATGTGCTATGATTTTCACCATGCTTAATAACAATACTGTTCTTCCATTTATGATGCCTGAATGTTAGGACACGTGTTATGTTATGTGGTGATTGACAGACGAACAACAAATGCTTATTTATAAGTCTGTGCATACATTACAGTGCAGTAAGTCAATAGGTGATTAAACAAAACCTTAGGCAGTGCTGTTGTACAGTTTTATGTGTTGTTCTGAATCATCTGATTTGCAGGTTACTTCACGTTAGTCCTATTACAACAGCTACTTAATCCAAACGTGAGTGGATGAACTTGCAGCTGATTATAAGAATGTGGTTGTTTACTAGCCGCATGACTTAAAACAACATTTCATTTACCATGACTGAATTATTTCTCTAGTCTGGATCCCTAGTGTTTTCAATAAGAGAAATAGATCCGATATGTCAAACATTATTCTGGGCCAGAAAATAAACCGGTTATATGAATGAGTGCACGAACTTTACTTCCATCTTCCTAGATCTTCAGCACATTATCCTTGAAAACAAAACAGCGATATTCCAGCGGTACTCCATTTACGTGCGGAAATTGTGTAAACAAACATGTTTGACCTAATCAGGTGCTACGACGAGAAACTCAGTCCCAACTTAAAGAGAGAACATTGTGCCAGAGAGAAAGCTGACTGTATTAAACGGCACCATTCGGTACAGTCAGATGCAATAGAAAAAGTTAAAAAAGGGGGTCTTATGCCCCACTGAGTTTCTATCAGGTGGCACTGACTGTTCACCTTTGTTCTCAGGAATTGGTTTATTCCCTGTAAACGTTGATCGACGATACACATAATTAGTGCTGTAAAAAAGCAACTGGTGAAATCCAGATTTCTTTTAGTTTACAAGTTGCAAAACGAGTGTGATGTGTCAACTAAACAGTAACGTCCGTAGAGCTCCAAGGTAAAAATAACCAACAGAAAAAGAGCGTCAGTGATGCAACCGATTGAAGGGCTAGCTTTGTTGTGTCTGAACAAGTTTAAGAAGTTGAATATGGGTGAAAGTTAGGTGGACCGCGCATCGATATGAACCATTTGAAAGTGGCCCATTTGGATTATTTTTACCAGTTACTTCGACAAATCGTTGCTCATAGCACCTAAAATCTCGGAACTAACTGCGTTCCAACGTCATCATTTACACGTTTAGCAGACTATTTATACCAGTATTTTTGTACACATTATATATACATGCCGCGGTGAATCAGGTAAAAGTTTGTAGCGAGTTTCCTATGGATTTTGGATCATTAGTATCAGAACTGTGTAAGATCAAGGTTAAAGTCCAAAGCGAACGAATCTGGCTGGTTAATTCGCGCAGAGAACACGTTTGTTGACTTTGCAGAACAAATACACTGGAACAGCATTACCACAAAAATCGCAAAATAACAAAAATAATTAGTCCGAGCGGTTATTTCGTTAATACGAATAACTTTTGAAAACCACCCTACATTGAAGAGGATTTTCAGTGGCACATTTGTTCTTCATTATGTCGACCTTCCTGTCACAGTAGCCTTCTACTTCACTGTTTTTCTCCACTCTACCAAACTACTCTAACAATCCACTGAATGGTTCTCCAGCAGCCGACTTAGGAAATAAGCGTGAAACCCTGTGCAGTTGTTA
Source organism: Paragonimus skrjabini miyazakii (assembly GCA_014338405.1). Lineage (NCBI taxonomy): Eukaryota > Metazoa > Platyhelminthes > Trematoda > Plagiorchiida > Troglotrematidae > Paragonimus > Paragonimus skrjabini miyazakii. The sequence goes on along the minus strand of JTDE01000054.1, from coordinate 361,943 downwards.
TTACTGGTGTCCTAGGATTTTTCGGACAGAAACCCGATGTAATTCGTTTTGTTTCATTGCAGTATAATAAACGATATCCAAAGTTAAATGAAAACCGACTAAATAAATATACACGATTATACTGTGTAACTCGTTCATCTTTCCTTACTGATCGTTCCTGTCAAGCTAAAAACGGTGAGACGTCATTACGAATGTGCCTTGCAAAGTCACTTATCCAACAATACTGTTCGAACGACGATTGAGGAGGTCGGGCACTGCTTGTACATTCTAGCACAGCAAGTGAGTAGCCATCTCTGATGGCAGTTAACTGTTTGTTTGCTTGAGCCACCGTGTTATATATGGTAGGTTACCAATTATCTGTAGACGGCAGTAACTACCCAAAACATCTTGTAGCACCTGGATTCAGCTGTTGTTGTTGTTGCCGATAGTTCTACGTGAGAATGACCATTCTTTGGTTTTAAACGCTTTAATATTTCCATTGAACTGCGAAATCTACACTAAACAACTTGTCAAAATACGCTGTCAGATGCTAGAGGGGGCTCGATGCCGATGTTTTTTTATCTCGATGGTGCGATGAGCAACTTCCCTTCTGATACCACGTGAATCGTAACAACGGAACATATGTTATTTGTATGTGTAACCATGCAACAGTATGATCTTTATACGGATGTTCACTTTACACCATTCTCGATTCTGTCCACACTTACAATACCAAACGGCTATCGATCAACAACTGCACATTTGTCCACGATACTCTATTGTCAGATTAGGATCGAATACTGTGCCTTTCTTAACAGGTCAGTAATTCTCATGAAAATTCCAAGTGCGTCGTAAAAGAAACAGCGACGACTAATCGTTTCCCACAGTGTATCACGGTTACTACAATCATATTTCGGCTAAAACAATTAAATTTGGAAATGCTTTCTACTGATCTCATCAGTACAGTAAGAGTGATATGTTAACATTTCGTTTCCCCTCATCGGTAGCGGATAACTGATCAAAGAGTGATTGCACAGAGATTGAGCCAGAACGACGGTACAGTGGTTCGGGTTGTTGTCAATCTTTACAAATTGATACATGTGTGTAAATGTACGAAACGGCAGTTTAAAAAAGAGAAATATTGATGAAACAGTTATCAACATCACGAAAGCACTGTATGAACTGTCTGCGATAAAACGCCACTTCCGATGGTGCTTTCAACCAGTCATACGAATGGTCGAGCGCTCCCTAACCTGGAAGGTGGTATCTTGTAAACTTGCTCAGCTGAGCGGTTAGAGCTTTCAGAATCGTTGATCACATCATCGCTTATCCCCGTGGTGTTGTTCTTCAGACATAAGTTGCAGCACTGAACACTGTACTGTGAGGTAACCCCTCTGGTCGTACACGTAGTACGTGAACCAAAAACCCTAGATCGAACAGCAGGATCACTTCAATGGTCGGTTGCGAATTTCAAAATTTTTATCATGCCCGTCGACAAACCGTCGTGTAAGTTATATAGTCAGCTCGCCTGACGCAAACTAAGTGGCAAGGACAATGAGGACTGAGTACCGAGAACTTCGACGCATCTTCCGCACGAATGAGTTAACTTCCTTGATCCATAGAATAAGTCCGACTATAAGTACGCAGTATAAACTTTTCTCTTGATCAACAATCGAACGTCTATGTGTCGCCATAACTTAGGACAATTTGAAATAGTGTCTAGTCTGTACTAGAGTAACCTTAGTTTCACCATCATGAGCCTCTGTGAATACCGGGCTCCGACCAAAATCTATTGCATCACAAACAGAAACATATTTACAGTAGTAACTCAAATCCATCGATCAACTTGTTCGTCTGTCAACATCGGTGGTCACGAAATATGAAGACCCTGATTACTTCATTGAGCAAAGTGGGTGGATGTTGCCTGCCTGAATGGGGTCCTCGTGATCACTCCAACCGCTGGTTAGAGACGCTATCCGAGATGGCGGTATGTCGCATTCAATGGCGTACCTGTATCCATAACATTTTTAGTCCTTCCGCCTAGTCTTCTTTTATTAATTTTCAAACCTTTTAGTAGCGTTTTCTTCTAGAATGTTTTACGTCACTGTTGAGGTGAGCGTCGGCCCGAGTCAAAGTACCATTTGGTCAGGCTCATGGCTGTTATGATGATGATGATGATGTTTCTTTGAATTCACCGGATGCAGCGCCATTCGCCTTGTGTCTGTTGTGCTAATTTTTGTCTTTGGTGTTAATGATGACCTCTGACAACAGCGTAATCTGAGTATAATCTTTCTTTTTGAAAGGGGTAGCCTGAGATGTTCAACTTATATTAACCAAAACCCCCTATCACGCACCAAAGCCAATTATTTTGTTCCGTTTCTTGTTCGTTTCTGATGTGCCAGCTTGTTGCACGGTGTTGGTTTTCGTGCTTTGTCGCAGTGCTCGATGCGATTCTTCATTGGACTGCCAAATCGTTTGATTTTGGCGAGCATGCCTGGCTTTATTGTTCCACTTGAGGTTGTCTGTGTTCGAACTGTTGGTTAGCTTATCTGTTAGTAAATCTTTTTTGTTACATCCGACTTTATTTTGGCCTCAATCTGGTGGATTTTTAGAAAGAAAAACTGTCAGTTTTCTTATCTTCTGGTTGATGAGACTACACCAACCAGCTGAGTCGCCCCACAATTTACGCTTTCTAGTTTCATGACCTGGATATTGTTGGTTGATTGGATGCACATCGTTGAACTGCGACGGTGCCTGTCAGCCGAACTGGCTTATTGGTCGCTACTCAACCAACCGTACGCACAGCGTGAAGATAGACCAGTTTTAACGTTACAAGGCAGGAAACGCTTGTCATTGCCTGCTGCTATAGCTTGTCTAGTCAGCTGGGGCCCACCCACAGTGCACATGGACGAAGATAACCCCTACGCCAAGTGTACGGTGGTTTGTTCTTGACAGGACACGTTGAAACTATTTCCTGTTTGGTACTTTTGGATTTTGCACAACAGCCGACCCAGCAGGACTATTAGCGAGGGTGATTTACGCGTGTTTCGCCGATTTGTGTGCCGTAAGAGTAACGTTGCCGGAGAGCTGGTGCTATTAGGAAAGTTTGGTCTAACAGCCATTGATGCACCGTAAATACGCGTATCTGAAAGCAGACGGACTAGTGAAGTGGCGTTATTAGGGGATGACGCTACCATTGGAGTTGTACAGTATTGAAAAAACGAAAGGACATACAGATGTCGCATGCCAACCAGTCACAAGTTCCAAACAGATATGTCGTGTCGACGAAATAGCTGGTCACCAGTTTTGAGAGTGAGTGAAGTAAGAGTCAATGCACAAGCACGTCGCTAAATTGAGACAGAATTTCGGGTGCGCATGTGATATGATATAATCTTTTGCCCGCAGTAACTGCGACGCTTGTTCAGCTTTCTTATGCGAACAGCAAATCACATTGAATGGATTAACAGTAAATGAGTCTACGGTAGCTGACCATCTTGTACGCTAAACTGGAACCTTATGGATCATACAAAAAATCCGTTCAGGATAAACAGTATGACCTGCACTGGCTTGCTGGGCTAGGATTGCGCTGTTATTATTCACAGTTTAATCGATTTGCCACCACGCATGATGTCCTTTGATCTGTTTTATACAAACGCCTAGCAGTTCGAGCTTCTTATCCTGCCAGGAATATGGGCAGACAAACAGAGCACAACGTAACAAACGTGCTGTGGTGACCAGTTTTAGTTTTTATTATGCTCACTTCTTCCACAGGCAAATAATGACCTTATAAGAAATAGCTAAGCAAAGCAAAAAGATCAAAAACATGTAAGGTGTAAGCCCGACGAATCAAACATTTCTCTCTCTCTCTTGTGCACTGTGTTGGAATTTTTCTCATTTGCCCGTATATTATGTTCATCCATTGTTTGTTTTATAGGCCTGCTTTAAGGCTCAACCTCGTCTGAAACTTGTGTAATAGTGCTATTAATCATAATAGTGATAGCAGTACATTAGCAGTTGTCTTTACCTATCGGCATGAGATGCTTGCAGACCACACTTTCATGATCTAATTGCTAGACATTGTACATTGCATCTCTTCTGTTTGAATGACAAAAAAATTACCAGTTAGCAGTGCTTATCCACGCTCCGCTGTGATAAATCGAAAACTGTAATGTTTCACCTATTTGTCTTATTAGGCTTGTACGTAAAAGGTGAAACCCACAATGTTCCCCTATTTTAAAAATGAATTTAATGAAGAGTGAACTAAATTTATAGGTTGAAGGACGACAGATAGAACAAAGTGTTCAATAGTTCACAAAATCCGTTAACGTTACTCACATAGAAGTGTATATTTGGGATGGTATGACTGTGGCTGCCTTTCTGCTATTCTCATAAAAATTAACATGGTAAGTGACCACGTCTGGGACGCGATTATTCCAACCCTCGGCAGAATATCTCAACACGGCAGTAAGATATGGTCAGTGCTCAAAGCGGATGGATCGAGGGCAACTCGGGTGATTGAACGGTTACCAGTCAGCTCAACGCAAGTAACCAGGCAGAGTTGCGCACGACGTTTGCGTGGAAACCCCGCTGCGTTGCGAACTGAAATTCTGGCTCATAAACTTGAGTGCACGAGCGACGTGGTAACATGCGAATTGGATGGTAAAGACCTTGCCATATTAGACGACTTTTCAGTGAGCCAAGTTCAAATTGACTTACAGGTCCACCGATGTGGCGATGGAAGCCGCCGCTGAATCCGAATTGTGAACGGGGATACCATGCAACGTTTTAACACTTTTGTGTGGCTAGGCTTACCCGGGCACTTGATTAACTCACATGTACTCAAATTTGTGACAGAGCTTAGTTGTGAACTTTGAGATCACCTAGCGAACACATGCAGTTGGTGGTTACATCACTGGCCCGTAGTCTGATAAACCAATCGAGCGTTCTACCTAGGTCATAGGACTATGCGTTACAGCTCCTCGGTTCCCGCTATCCTGATAAGCATTAGGCTATTTTTTCCGCAATTGGCAGGTCAAAATGTCTATTCTAGTACGAGAGCTGCAATCAATTATGAGTGGTGTTTACTTTGTGTCGTTTTATTTTGTTAACCACATTGTCATCGTAAAATAAGGTATACTATGCACAACAAGGTTAAACCCGAGGAATTGATTTGGCTTGTAGACCTTTAGTACACCGTATGAATGAGGGTTGATGAAAACCGTTGATGAATTATACGACCAAGGATTTCGTGACTCACTTACGTAAAATCTGTTAGGACTATCTACAAGTTGACCCTCATTAAAACTCGCTGTCTCTTTTCATCTATCAGGTAATAAGGAATATATGACTGTTTCAAAACAGCGTTGATGCTGATGCATTCAAATTTGTTTGTTACTCTTTGACCTGCAGGCTTGTATTTAATGGACATTTATGTTATGCTTAATCACAGTTTTCTTTGCGTGACTTGCTTAAGAGCATTCTCACAGATGTTATTCGTGACCACCTAAATGTCATTCGAATCAGACTTCTGACCTAAAAGTGATTTCGAAACCGGCATTGGGACAGTCGGGTAACAGTGTCGCGTATTATCACAAGCACACAGAAGTGTTAAGCTTGTTCAGACATCCTTTCATCTAGTAAAGTATCTGAAAGTGCCCTTTTGGATATTCAGTGCTTGCCTGTTCTGAACAAAAAGCATTTTGGCAATTATCTTCTGGGTTATCTTTACAATAAAATGACCCCCTCACTAGTGATCTCTTGATTAATACACTTCCTCATAATGGTCTGCGAGTCATGAACTTTCTGTGTTCTTCCCGTTTCACGGCGTCAGACAAACTGGGATTATGTTTTAAATCCACAGCCTGTGGTAAATTGAAATACTTGACTAGATCTGTAGAAAGAGATGTGAAAGCCAAGATTACTATTACTACGTTGATGATACGTCGAACTCATCATATCAGTTTTCAGCGGCATGCAGGGAAACATAAGTGAAACTAATATGTGTAAATCCGATTAAATGTTGCACACATTTTTGTCAAACGTAACGACAAATAACTGCAACATGTTGGGTGGGATGCCAAAGCTATCATAGACTAGCTATAAATTCCATTTAACCGTACACCCCGAAGAGATTGGTTTAGTCCCGTTTCATGAAGGTTTTGTGGTCGTGCAGTCCACAAGCGGTTTGAGTATCCCCATTTGCCGTTTCACACACACACCCACACACACACTGCATGCATCATAACTCCGGAGAAGTGACTGCGAGGCACGTACGTTATACCCATCGTGGTACAACCTGTTCAGACAGGTCAGCTAAATGGATAGCTAGGTTAAAAGTATAATCCCTGTCTTTTTGAAACAGAGACCGGGACGTTTCAATGATAAGATCTGTGGTAGAAAACAAACAAATATTAGTGATTTAGGTCAATGTAACTGGAGACTTTTAGAAAGATTTAAAAACTCACAATAAGTGTTCGAGCGTTTATTTAATATCTGAAGAATAAGTGCATTAAAAGTAGGGTCAAGAAACTAAATAACGTATCCAAGAGGTATCGCGCCAGAAATGCCAAAAAATGATAGGTTGCAGGCGATCATAGTTCAGGCCCCTGAAATAAAATCCAGTGGTTTATCAAACGATCAGGGTCGGTGGTTTAGGTAGTTGGTAACCAGGTTTAACGCATTCGCTGTCACCCTGTTAAGTGTTTTCTCCGAGTGCGTTGGCGATCTACCAGTCCCGGCCGCCACAGCATTCGGGACCACGTTGATCATGAAGCTACGGGTTCACGCTTTCGCAATCTACGGTGCGCATGTGTGTTCACAGCCTCGGCTTGTCGCACATTCGGAAGATTCTCTGTGGTGCACTCCTCCAGTCGGTTAGTTTACTAAATGTATTACACTGTGAGAAAATGGAATCTCTCCGGTATTGCGGTTTCTCGCTGCCAAAGTTCGACTTACTTGCTTTCAACTGCTCATACGGCAGCCACTTCAGGATCCATCCTCGAAGCAATGAGATACAATGAGCCTCACCACGGGTTCAACTTCTTCCGTGTCAACTCGAGAACGTACCTCGGCTTCTAGGACCGTGTCCAACTCAGGGCATTCTATGAACATTGTAAATGAAAACAGTTCAGACACTGTATGTTTCCTTGAGTTGATATGAGTTTTGCTACAGTACAACATTGTGTACAACACCATAACTCTATGGGCAAGCGACAAACTTTCCAATATCATACTGTGGATCATACAGACTCGCCTTTGAAGGTATTGGAAAGCAGTAGTAGTCTCTGTCATGCAAGTATACAACCCGCGGCGTAGGGGCAATTTTTCTGATTGATCGCTTCCTAGGTAGAGGAATTCTGAACAACTGTCCAGGATGCTTCCAGTGATACGGATCTCATACGTGGATATAACGCCTCTGTCCAAAAATTTCAGCACAAACTTTTTATTTGTGCTGATATTACGGCCAGTTACGATGGCTGCAGCTAATCCAACTGTAGGCCTCCAGTGTTTGAAGCTTAAGCACACTTCCTAAAAAATAATATATATATATATAAACGTTTATACATCTCTATGAACACATAAACGGTGTGAAACCCAGAAAATACCAAAAAATAAGCTTGTAAAGGATGTAGTTACTTGCCGTTCGGACTGTGAATGTCGTTCCTACTGAACCGCTCTCCTTGTTTGACCAGTAACTTCGTATGAAACCAGTCGATACTTTCGAAATCCTTATTTTGTGTTACTGGGACAGGTTAAGAGACAATGGTGATACCAAGAATTGAAAAGACAAACACGTAAAGATTACGCGTTTAAGTTGCCAAAGTTCAAAGGTCAAAACTGAAATGTAAGTGACGGCAGATGAGCTACCCAGGTGTCGAATTATTCCTTGATGAGATGGCATTCCCAATCGGTTGGCTGAACCATAATTCGAGTTTGTAATCCATCGATAAGTCTGGCCCAGTGGATTTTGTTTTACTTACTAAGTTTTTGCATGCATGCTCAACGGCCATTTCACAGAACGGCCGAACAACAACAATAACAGAACGAAATTGACAGATTCTTCATAATAGGACCTTTCAGTGCTATTGTTACCCCACTTTTATGGTTATCCAGGCTGTAGATGACGTGTCTACCTAAACAGGCTTTAGATTTTCCATACGAGTTTTCGGAAGTAACATCACTCTGTGTTTATGCTCATTCTCCCTCCATGTATTACTTTGCCAGCTATCGCCTCACTGTTCTGTACTAAGAGCAGTCTTATTGGAATCCACACAATCTGATCGTGAATCCAAAAGCCGGCAGGATTCTCACAACACGATACAACAACGGGATGCCATCGTTCGAGCGCTGCGATTTTACCAGCAAAAAACGGCACAAATTGAGGTAAGTAAAGTTAATTCAACGTGGTTTTCAGTGTATCGTTTCGAATCGCACCACGGTTTGTCTGTATCGAATGAGCGCTCAAGGAATAGCAGTCTGTTTATTACTGCACCGAAATGTGCAGACGTTGCGTTTTGGTTGGTTCATTGCCATCGCCATTAAAAAATCAAAGAGCAGCACGAGAAGTTACGTATTCGATGTATGTCCATTCCCAGAGAGCTATCACTTATTTGCCTTATGAAGTCATAAAACATTCGTTTCTCCATATAGCTGAGGTTTTCATAAAAGTCATAAAGGTGGTTCGTTTTGTAATCTTATTCTGCCCCCTGTCAGCATATCTTGAAATTTTTAAACTCCTGCTAACTTTTCCATTTGTTGTGGTGTTCTTCCACTGTCTTTCTCGTTGTTTTGAAAAGATATTCTGAGTTCCGAAGCAAATTCATAAGGTTACAAATCTGATGTAACAACATTGCACGTACGTACTTCATTAGCGCTGTTGAGTAAGCTGGTTTGAATGCACGTTAACCGTTTGCTGACAAAATCCTTCGTGACAACAATAATCCTCTGTGTTGCGCCTATCCTGATCTATATCGCATTCCATGAAACGGCCCACTCGCTAGCTCCTGTGCTACCTTACCCCAACATTCATTTCATTGGTACTCCCTTATTTATAGCGAGTTTTAATTTAACCTGAATCTGCTCTCCCAGAACTCACTGTGTACCCGAGTGTATAACACGATGACCCATTTTTCACTGTGATTGGACGATACTGAATTCTTGGTGAGCAGTAGGGGAATTTGGTTTTTATACAGATCAAACATCACCCACAAATGATCGCAGCTATCGCATTAGCATAGACTTTTCAGTCGGCCCTTTTCGAAAACAAGCAATAGACTGGAGTTTCACTCTCGTTAGGGCTCATCAGTAGTGTATATCCTTGCCACTGCCGGGATTAAAACCCCAACCGCGCTTTCATGAGGCAACCGTGTTGACCACTGCGCCATTGATCTCACATTAGGCACAACCGAATTATCATATATGAACGCTCAACCACTTTCACCTGTGAGTAATGGTCAGATTGTCCGATCGCCTTGAGAGGAGACACAGTAACTGTCTTTCATTGCTGTCTTTCATTTTCAAATTTACCACTATTACTGATCATGTGATGGTGATGGCAGTTGAAATTCTATCTCTCGGGGTGTATATGTATGGTAGTCCTAGCCTCTAGGACGGCCGTTTGCAGGCCATAACACTCTATAGTTTAGGATTCACCAGTCGCAATTGCAAGACTGCAACCAAACATGAGTGTCCTGATTGTCTTGATGCTGTTGGTCCACGAACTGTTAATCAAGAAAGCTCTGCGACACTTTATACAGCTGAAAACTTTGTGACTGGTGCAACAGTATTTCACATTACCTAACCATTTGCTTCATGTATTGCTATCTATAATAGTACTTGTGACCCATAATAGACTTTTAACTGTATCAACAGCTCTCAGATTTCTATTTCTACAGCGTCGAAGGTAGCATTGGGCTCGAGCTAGTTCATTAGCTGCTATTAGTCTCACGAACTCAATTACTATAATATACCAAGTTCTCGACCAAACTTAAATTTGGTAGGCGTTCCCAACAACCGATAAATGTGGTCACACTTTCTATATACCCCATCCATCTTGGCCAATTTGTGAAATGATGTTGTTGCTTCAGCATCAATAATAAACTCATCCTCCACTCCGGTACGGAGTTCGTCCTTATTTAAATTCATTAAGTGAATTTAACCGTAGAATGGGACTTCGAACCGACGGTATTAGTGCCGTACTTGCATCGCTTGAGACGGGTCAAACGCTAAGTAGGACTGTCCATAGTCAGAATTTAGAACCAAATTGTGTAACCCAGCTCATAAACATTCCTTTAGTTAGACGGAACTGTTTAGCTTTTGCGTCACCATACTGACCAGTTTAGTGAGGACGAGCGATCACACTACACCATACAGAATTAGTTAGGCGGAGGCACGTATATACATACTGAAGTAACCGGGGAACAACACAAGAAGGAGCATTAGAGTGCAATCCAGCAAGAAGTGGTATCTTTCGTACGTGAACTTGGCATTGACAACTGCAGTCTTTCGGAATTACCGTTATGTGCAAGTGAGTGTTTGTGTTCGAGGTGTTGAAGCATGCATCACCTGTATCGATTGGTTGACTAAACACTGTACGCCACCCGCGTCCTTAGCTTACAACATTAGTACTGCCCTATGAAATTGAAATAGGAACTACGTAATACATACTTATTATACCTGGTTGTGCGAACGTAAAATCAACTCAAGAATCCTAAGGTGATTATATGCATCAAAGTAACGCGTCTTTCAATAACAAATATATTTTCAGTGTAGCTCCCAAATGTGCAAATATTTAACCCTGTGCTTCAATGCGCTGCGTGGATTTTTCAAGAGGCGTAGCATAAAATATTACCACTTTTTTAGATAAGGTAACTTTACAACTCTGAAGTTCTACAACACCGCATTTGTTAATCACAGTACAGTCTTAGACTGACATAATGTGTTAACAAGTGTTCCACAGTAAGGTTCACCGGCCTGTGGTGGGACGCGTGTTTACTTCCTCTTGATCAGGTGTCGACTGTGTCTCTGATGACATAAAAGACTGAGAATAGACGATGAAGTTGATGTAAAGATGCCGCAACGGTAGATAGTACAAATGCCCTTCAAAACAAACACTGTCAAGTCAGAGAATGATACCAATCAGTATTGTGCAATCCAGAGTTGAGTTTACCACTTTCCTTATGAAGGATCCACAGATTCAATGGTGATTGCAGGTGGGGAGAGGCGGCAGAAACATATAATTGCCAGTAGTATAAAGGGTCGATCATTTTTCATTTGGAAGTCATGAAATCTCGTGGCATTGATGGTTTACACGACGCAGACCCACATACACTCTACTCTGCTACCTTGACGTTGTGGTCAGACCCCTGCACTGCATTGATCTGGTGGGCTATGGTGAGTAGGATTCGGCCCTTCCAGGTAGAACCATGTCAGATGGGCCAAAAGGAAGCATTCAGGCGAAAGACGGTTACACGCAAAACGATTTATCGCACTACTGCCTATGTAGGAGTATTCAGGTAATGGAGCATGATCTTATACGCATATAGCTTTAATTAAATGAGCTGACTTCGTGAGCAACGCCGGGATCTCTCAGGGCGTGCTTGGGAAATGTGCAATCTTGCGATCGATGATCAAAGGAGAAATGTGAACAGTCTTCACTGATTGGTTCATCTACTCCGCATGCCGACGGAGCGTCTTCGACACAACGTATCGTTCAGTGTAGCTGCTGATGGTTGAAAGAAACTTCAAGAGGGCCGGGTGATGATGTGGTCGCGGGCTCTGAAAACCTTGGCCATTCGCCTGATCGGAAACACTCTGACATTATATTGTGTCCCAGTCAGTGGGGAACCTGTATCCGCAAACTTGATAGCTCATCTGTTTCGCGAAACTATTTTCTTTTTGTTCATTTTCCTTCCCTTCTGCTTCCTCGCAACACAATTATACTTATTTATTAGTCTTCAACCTGGTAGACCTTTATCACAACCAACGGCAGTCCGAACCATTATACCCACACGTACCACTCAAAGCTCAAAGCAATTGACTGAACAACTGATTGATTGGTTGATTGATTGTTTGACTGACAATTCCCTCTCTTCTGTTCATCGCTATGTATCGTGAACTTTATTTTTTTTAGCTTGAACCGCATGCTGCCTTCGAAATTGTCTCGAGTGTTGACTGTTTCCCACCAATTGATAATTTATTCAATTATACTTTCCTAAGCCAATTTTTCCAAATAAGTCAGTTGGCAGCCGCCTTTCATTGTTTTCTCTATTATACCTTATTTTCTGCAGATTGTTGGAAAGGAGGATGTCATTGAGAAACTGAGTTTTCCCATACCACCTGTGTGTCGATATCTATCCCCGGAATACCAGAACCAGATGCTTGCCTCCTGTCCTTTGGACGAACGTTCCTCTAAATTTCCTGCTCTTTTTGGACAACTTGAAGATGTTTTTGCCGAAATATTGTGCAAGCAAACACTCCTTGGTAGGCTACCGGTTTTCGGAGTATCAAGGTTGTTTATCGCAACCTTACTTTGCTGGATTTTTACTTACAAATGTTTCTTCTAAGATACAAACCAATGTGGCAAGCATGTTAAGCGTGAACTGAATTTTTGAGGATTAACCAATCGGTCTCATTTATCGGGGTCTCTGCGAAGTTCTGAAAAAGTGTTTGTCACTGTTTTTATTTTCACAAAATAAAAGGTTGCTTATGTACAAAACAAGCAGTTCCGGTAAATACCATTTTGATTTGGGTTCACATGCATTCAGACGCACCCTTTAAATAACCAACAACCTTCGATTATATGTGGTGTTTTGGTGGTCGATTGGTCCATTTTATGTTAGAACTGGAACAGTCAGAACCTGGTTTACCTCTGTGGTGCACTTCTGCGTGTGGATAACTAAACACTTATTCACCGATCTACTATCGTCAATCGACTGACGCAAACACCAGCCTGATTTTCATCAACTGCTCACGTGTTTTATGACAGAGATTTTCATCACGGTTACTCCAACTATACTTTTACTTCACTCATAGATATTTGTGTTTTCATGCTACCTCCTTTATCAGTCAAACGTCAAACACCTAGACATACGAGGATTGCAAAACAGTTGGAACGACATTGATAAAATGTTCCAATGTGTGTTTGTGTGTGTTTGTATGCATTCTCCTGATCTTTTGTCTGCCTTAGAGTTGGGATCAGGCTTGTGTGCTGGTTTGATCTGGAAGACTGTGCCAACTAGCAGTTCGGTTTTTCCATGCCCAACCATGTCATCTAGCTCAAAGAGGAGCGACCAGACAAAAAGCAATTCTGTTCATAGATTCATATGTCGTACTACTGATTATGTAAGGGTGTTCAGGTCGTAAGATATGAATATGTGAACATAGAGCAGCACTAAAGTATTTTACGTACGTAAGAAGTGGGTTAGAATAGGTATCTTCGAACAAAGAGTGCTCCGGTCGCTTAACGATTGACCGTGACCGACATCATACTATCCTGCACGGTTGAAAAATGCCCACTAATCTACAGAAGTATGATCTAGCTTACTATACATCTACTGTGCGCAGAAGCGATTAGAATAATACACGAACGTCTTGTTTACTGCGGCCACGGATTGGTTAGTACCTCACTATCAAGTGGACAAGATTACTGAATACTTAGTTTCGAGTAGCGTCTTCCAAGAAAGCCCTACATTCCGTTGCCTCACACGTCAGGCTTTTGTATCAGAGACTCAAGCTGAGGTCCCGCGTGCCAATCTGAGCCCTACCGCTGGACGTAAGACTTTATCCGTCGTTACATGAAATGTGCATGCGCCGCTTGACCGATGCAGTACCGGACGTCCGGAACGCCGCACCACACTGATCGCCGTGGAACTGGGCCTCCGGGACATCGATGCGGTAGCTGTGAGTGCGATATGGTTTACAGACCGGGTTATGAGCAGCAGGTCCTGGAAACACTTTCTACCGAATGAGTTACCCATCGGACGATACTCAGGAGTAGGGCGTCTGGTTTGCACTCATTGATTGCACCAATTCTTTGATAGAAAGATAAACCACAATGCATCAGTCCTTAAAGCCTATCCATGCACCTGCGAATCGGTCGAAGTAAGTCTGCTACGTTTCCTAATGTTTACGGGCTACCTATGTGCCACACTGATGAGACAAGGGATCGGTTCTATGATCATTTGTTCATCACAGTCTGCCTGATGACCTGAGTGACCAACTGTTCGTTCTGGGTGACTTCAGTGCGCGAGTTGGATGCAACTCAACAGCCTGACCGGGAGTTGTCGGACATCACGGCAGTTGTACAGTCAATAAGAATGGTGATCCTCTGCTCCACCTGTGTACTACTCACGAGTTGGCTTTCACAAACACCCGATTCTAGCTGTGCTGGAGTGATACCACAACCTGGACACGACTACGAAGTGGTCATCACCAGTCAGTTGATTATGTGGTCGTGCTGCAGTTCGACGTTGATGAAATGCGTATTCCACGAGTAATATGAAGGGCCTTAATTTAGCACGGATTTTAGGCTAGTCTGGACTAAATTGTTTCTTAACATATACAAGCCTGTTTACTTAAGGTCATCCGGAATACGGCGAGAACGGGATGTTAAACGATTACGGAACACAAAGAGGAAGGCTATGTTTCGGCGAGCACTTGCCATCCGTCTGAAAGAAGCTCATATCTGTTTACGTTGGTGGTATGTGGCAGCATCTCAGGAACAAGATCACGGCAGCAGACATCGAGTCAATAATTATCCAGCGCGAGAAACGAACGAACTGGTTCGGAAACAACAATTCAGCTTTCTCCAACTTGGTACGAAAGAGGCGTGTGGTGTCCGCCATTTTCACATTGAACAAAAGCATTCAAGACAGCAGAGCCACGTTTCACAAGGTTCGCAGTCAAATCGCTCAGTGACATCACAGAATCAAAGACAACTAGTGCAAAAAGCGAACTGAGTTGGTGTGTGTCTACGCTGACCGCCGACAGCACAAGAAGTTCTACAATTCGCTCAGGCACTTCGCTAAACTACTAAACCGACCTGCTACAATCGACTGGGTGGCCGCGAATAGCTTACCACAACAAGATACCAAAGAATCAATTGATATCGATTCAGATTTAGTAGAGGTGGAAAGAGGTACTGGACAACTGCGAAATGAAGAGGCTGCAGGTGAAGATGAGTTTCCATGGGAAATTCTGACGTATGGCTGACCAGATTTGGAACGGGCTTTGTTCCAGTTGGTTCAGTCTATCTACGAGCAAGAAACAGTCTGGCGAGCTTACAAGTATGCCTTATTCGTATCTTCGTTTAGAGGTAAGGGAAGCATGTAGAGTACCAACAATTACCGTCGGCAACCGTATGTCTTGTCTGTGAATCTCACCAGGGCAATCCAGTCTGGGAGTCGTGAGACATTGTGGATAGTGATTGGTAAGTTTAGATATCCAGGTTTAATGCAATAATTGAGTTATATCCTTTTCTGTGGGTATGAAGGCGAAGATGTAATCGTGTGGATCAACCTGTGATAATGTTGACATTGTCACTAGTGTGAAGCAGGGTTGCGTCGCAACCCCAACCCTAGATAATATACATTTGGTCATAATGCTAATAGTTTCACTTCACAACTTCGACGACGGTGTCCGAATGTCATCATCATCATCATCATAACAGCCATGAGCCTGACCAAAAGGTACTGTGGCTCCAGCCCGGTCACGCAATTCGACAATGCACATGCTGTTGTTTGCACACGATAGTGCGATATTCGCGCACAGAGAAATTTGGTTTGTATACCAACATAGATAAGACGTTTTATTTCATTCAGCCTTCTCCGGACGTAGGTGCTGTGTCTAAACCTAATAAAGTCGTTGTGGATAGCCGTGCTGACTTCTGCTACTTAGGTAGTAACCTGTTGAAGGGTACTTTCGTGAATCGCGATCTGCGAGCTCGTGTGGCATAGGCTAGCGCTGGTTTCGGACGTCTTGAAAGGAAGGTCTTGAATAACCCCAGCTTGAAGGTGTACACCAATCTGATTGTCTACCGTTCAGTGGTGCTGTCTGCAGCATTAATCATCATCATCAAAGACAGCAACACATCAGTGGTTATCACCGATGCTCAACTGTGATACAACCACGTGGAGAAAAGTGGGTGTTTGTCAGGAAGAAGAAAACAGAATGGGAGGGAGTGGGGACGTAACTACTAAAAAACAGCTATGTCTATATTCAAACTTTCCGTATCATAGAGTCTACACCTTGCAAACGAACAACCGAGCTATAAGTGAATGTAAGTTACTGACATGTAAGTCACAGACCACTCTACCGAACAACAAAGCACAACGTTCACACCACACAGCCCGATTAGCCACTGTCACATCTAACTACTCAAGCCAGTGACTCGGTGAGTCGTGAGGTCCCCAGCCCTAGAGTCAATCTCGACCTACAGTTACCAACCGCTCATTGAACCACTTCATTTCTCTACGCCAGACCCACCTCGTATCTTATGCCAGTCGGTCGCAACATTCGCGAAGAGTGTTCGTTATGGCAGACGACTAGCTGTCATCCTTGGCATATGTCCTAGCCATCTGAAGCTGTGCAAATTTGAGGATTGAACAAGAGAACTCACTTAGCAGTCACAACCAATGACCCGCTTTCCAACCTTTTCGCTGCTCTGTCGTTTGTGCTACCCGATTCAAGCGATCGGACGCAGACATCGATGGTCAACTACTTGAATACAGTTCGCGTATTCTGCTCTAAGTGGACAGGCTTCGGGACTGCTGATTAATACGGCCCTCACTGCCGTTTTTCATACGGACTCATACGCCTCAAAGAAATGTCTCTATCCTAATACATTGTTTTATCGGGACGTACGCCAGTTGGACCGCTTCTATCTCAAATATCTATGACGCATCTTGGATTTTCATTGGTCAGACGTAGTTTTGAACACTGTGATAATTCGGCGAGGGAACAGACGAAACTGAACCCATGCTGATGCTTAGTCTGCGTCGTCGTCTGGGACATGTCCGCAGGATGGTATTCGAATGGAGTCTGAAACAGCTGCTGTGCTGGCAGCTGGACACAGTTAGGCGAAATTCTGGTTCTCAGAGGCTACGATAACAGTGTGTTACCGAAGTAAGTCGTTCACGTTGTAATATCTATTTTTCATCCTGGCGAGGCGTAGCCTCTAACCGGACCGTGTGGAGAAATACGATGCAATACGGTTCAGGAAGTGACGGTTTCGTGGCTGTGATATGAGGCGCGCTGTACGCAGAGCCATAGGTCATGGTGACTTGACTGTGTGGAGTTGTAGTCAGTGCGGAGACGAATAATCTGACATTTATCACCATCCATCATCTGACATTCATCAGTGTACTGATAGTACACTGTCAGCGAAAAGACGACGAGTAAGTTAGACACAAGCAAGGTTTGTCCGTTATATCTATTTTTTCGTTGGTATCAACCAACCATCACTGTGGTTTGTTAAGTCACCCGCTCTGCTCTATAGGAACCAGGATCATCGCAGCCATCTATCTCTGATTTTCTTCAGATTTGTTAGTGCATTGTTTGATGAATGTCCCGTTTCGTCTTCGGTGCACTTTCAAATTGTGGCTTTTACTTCCGCATTTCACCTAAAGTGCAATAATATGTACTTCAATATTGAACTACCTTTTGCTTCATATTTTGAAGGCTCATCTTTCCCGTTTAGATTTTGACATTGAAGTCTTTATTTTTTGGTTTACGAGAGATAGGAGTTTCACTTTCATACTAGCCTATCATCTGGCATGCCAGCATTGACTGGTTGGAGCACAAAGACCCTAACTTATGTCTCATGATTTTATTCTTTCGGGTTTACACTGGATGCATGGTATGTGTTTGGAGCCATGAGTGGGGAAATGTAAGCCACTTGTAGTGATGGTTTTGTGCAGGCGCAGTTTCGTTCCGTTTACTGTGAGAGGCTGGTCCACGGCCAATGTCGTCAACGGTGTGTGTATTCTGTCGAATCAATATAGAGCAATTTCCTGGTTATTGAACTTTCAAAGTCTTGTCAGTTGTTTAAATTTAGGTTCATGATACCATGTGCTGGCAATTAAATTAGAGCTTCTCCTTGTTGGAACACGCCGTTTGCATTAAGTAGCTAATTGACGTTTGATCACACACTGCCCTGTGTTTGCTTAATTCGTCCGCCAAGTTGCGTTAGTCTGAAGCTGACCAGTGAAATTCAGTGTATGTTTACTTAAATTATTGAAAAAATTGCGTTTTTTAGACGTATTTATAACCTGGATGTTTTAATGCGTTCTTGCTGTCGCACGCTCTGCTTGGTGTGATTTCCCAACTTAAACATCTAGTGTGACCTGGGAGATTTTACAATACTGGTGAACTGAAACACGTAAACAATTTGAAAGGTTGCGGCGATTGTGCTTTTATGTGAATAATTTTCGGTTCATTTCTGTGCACATGCTTAAAGTTGCTTTTGACTTTTCATATTTGAGGAACTTATGAATTAATGACCAATTATTTGGCAATGACTAGTTCCTGACGGTTTCCATTTTGCCTTTCAAGTAGAGAGGTAGCACACCAGTGAGCTAGACGCTCGACATCGGCGTGATCACCTTATCAAATATGTATATCACCAGACAGTTTTCCTTTCTGTTACAGCACACTGATTGTGCATGTTCTCGTTGCGAGCAAGATTTGAATTCTGGTCCACATTCTCGAAATAAGAATTCAACTAGATCCCCGACAACCTTCGTTAATAACAAAGTAGCTCAGCTAGCTTGATGAATTCTGTAATTTCACTTTGCCTGAGAACTTCTGATCCTAGTGTCATCCACTAGTGATCACAGATCACTTACAGTGTTTCTCTCAGGATTGGTGGTTACTACAAATACTATTCATAAGCGAGTGTGGTTAAATGTTTTCATATAGTATTTTGATCATGCTTAGCACAGCTGTCTCATGGAAGGGCGGCGCGGTGAGCACTTACGAAAAAGAAGGTCGTGTCCATTGCATTTTCTGAAAACGGGACTGGCTGAAAGGTTTATGAAAATACGAAAGATGAAATCAAAAATGAGTGATGTTCAAGTTATGTCAACGATATCTTCATCACGTGCCAGAAACAAAAACTCCTCAGCTTGCATACTCCTAGCCCATATCATACTTTTACTCAAAAGATGGAGGTAAGAATGCTAACTACGCAACATCTTAATATGATTACAGTTTCATACTGTCTTCATAGCAGTATTCTATATTCCTAGTTCTACTAAACATAGGCATATCCTAATAACAGTGATATGATTAGATCCTCTAATACGTCGTGCATCTCTGTTTTGTTTCACATTCGCTTTGTTCCTTTTGATCTACCGAATCAGCTCGGCCTATCTACAATTGGTTCCTGAGAAATTCCATACCTCTAACTGACGCGTGTTTCTACTTGACGGTGTGCATCAACTGTTTCATTGTCCTGTGCTACCCATTCGAGCAAACAAGTCCGGTCGATTCAGCGCGTGAGTATCAGATCCGACTGATATATAGTCTTATTTATCCGGTCCTCCTAGTTAGCCGTTTTTTGTACATGGATGAACAGTAAGCAACCGCACTGAAGAGGGTGAATATTCCTAAGAATACACGTGTATGGGTGACATCAAATGAAAGTTATTGATGAATAACGTTTTGAGAAGATAATGAAAAGTGATAGCGGAGATGATAGTGTTTAGAAAAATGGGTTCAGAACGTTGATCAGTTAAATATTGAGGATCATACACGATGTCCCGTTGATCAAGACCCGTTGTGTGCTCAGCGGGTGACGACTGTATAGCTGGAAAGATGGGGAACGCAGTCGAACAGTGAGGGTGGATGCGGTGGAACAAAGAGATACTTGGAGTGAAAGAGAAATCTATATGGAGTGTAAGAAGAAGCAGATTCGTTTACTAATAATAAATCAATCGATCGAAGATAAGCTACATCCAGCCTGCCATACACGTTGTCAGACAAACCTGAACGAAAAAACGCTTAACATCCTTTGGGTAAATTAACTCGAATCGACACTAAGAAGATGTATGAAGCGATGGTCACTGTAGTGCTCCATGCACTGCGTCAATAAATATACTCATTCATTCCCGCCAATTACTAACCAGACTTCATACATTCCGCCGTGGCATTACTTTCACAGGCACACAGGACAGACCCACAGTAACCGGACTTATGAGATGAGGCGGTTGCTGGTTACAGACGGCTGAATAAGAAGTTTTCGCCCTGCATCAGCATAATAAACTGCCACGTATATATATATATATATATATATATATATATATATATATATATATATATATATATATATATATAGAGAGAGAGAGTCCGTAATGTTCATGTCATGCAGCATTTTTTTATCAGTTTTCAAACACTGTGACTCAGTTGATGAAGCAATAGGGTTTAGAAGGGATTTTTTGTATTTTATAGTATTCATTATCGTTTTTGACTTGTATCCCTGACTTTCACCAGACGCCTGCTGTATATCACACAAGGCAAGGATACCCCTTTTTCTTAACAGTAGGTCGAAAAATGGAGCAATTATTTTGCTGCAGCCTAGTGCCACACGAGGACCTTTCCGACTACCAGTCCGAACCAAAAGCCTATTTACATGTGGCCTCATTAGGACAAGCTGAATATTTTATACCGCTAGGTTTCCACAGCAGTTTTCATCCACTAAGATGTGATGTTTCAGTTTGATATTACGTTAATGGCCATCTCAAAATCCTGTCATGTAGTTCACCTTATCCGCGTAGCGAGATTTAGATTAACTCGTTGAGATGTGTATCCAAAGAAACTAACTTTCGTCAAGCAGAAGTAAACGGACGCTGATGTATGTATTGGCATATTCAGTTTACGCTATGTTGAGAGGGGTTTGCTTTATTAACTCCATTTTCCTTGGTTATTCTGTTTTGTAGAACGTACGATCTGGTTTCACCAATATCCCATCACACTGTGGCCACTTCTGCCCTCTTTTTGTCTGGCATCTGTATGCTTCGTGACCTGTGTTCCAATCTACGTGACCATCGGGTTGGGCAGTCTATGTTTTCTCGTCTACGCTGGTGCTGAGCGAGCTATCCTAATTCTGGGTTCCATCAACGTGAGTGAGTTGTCTATAAACCATCCACACCTCACACCTACACCACCAGCTTCCTACTTACCCTAATACTCTCGAGTCAAAGACTTACGCTTACTGGTTCTCTGTCTTGTTAACGCATTAGGACTGAGATAATTAACACCTCCCTATTTGTGAAATATATCAAAACCACGTTGTGAATTTTACTGCCCACTTATAAGGCTAAAACGCATTACTGCTAAAGAACAAATCATTATACGACAGTCTGAGTTCTTTAGATGTATTATTTCATTGAGTAAGCGTGGGCGATATGTCTAAAAAACGGCACTCTTCTCCTTTCAAGAAATAAAACGGGGTTGCGTAACCCGGTCACAGCTTTCACTAATAACATATTATATTCGAAGGTGTTGACTTTGACAAGTTATCAAGGGCGCCATTAGTTCCAGTTTTATCTGTCTCATAATTGCCTATTTGATAACCTTTTCTGCGAATCAAAATAACCTGAAAAATGAGTAGCGCATTTCATAAGCAGGTGCTACGGGTGGTTCTCAGATAATATGTTTGCGAATTACATGTGAAAACATTATCAAGCCTTTTAGACTAGTAAACGCCCCGAGTATACGGCGGATCACGGTCTACTTGAAGAAGGTAGAGATAGTGGTGAGTGCGTATAAGTATTCGCTATAAGCGGTGCACATCTGTTTGGGAAAGTAATAGTTGAAAATCATTTGGCGAAAAGAAGCCCTTAAAGGCTGCTGTCATGTAAACACATACTGGTTGAATGGTCTGGCGTAGCCGTTTTTACCCATGTTGACAATTGCTTTCCAACAGCTCTGAAATTGGCCCGCTGAATTTCGTAGACAGTTCACTATATTTCCTCCGTTATAACTTAATGGTCAGTAGCTTTGAGGTAGAAACTGTTCGCGCTCTTACAACCGGTTGCAAAGCCATTACTGGAGATACTCGCCCATACTATCCGACAGCTTCATTGAGGTTCTCCAAACATAATCGAGTCACAAACCGGTGAGAACAAGCCTTCCTTGCAGAGTGGCGCCAGTATCTACAGGAAGTGACTAACATGACAACCCGTGCAATATAAAAAGCACCCCCAAATGCTTGGAGTACTGAACTCTTCTTAACCACTTTATCAGAACAAACGTATTGCGATGTTTTAGCATTTTGCTCTTTCTCATCAGTGGACAATGTAAAACATGTGAATGAATATGGTAATTCAATCTCTCAACAGCTGGTGAAGCAGCTCGATAGATTTACTGAAAAGAATTTGTCTAACAAGCCGTCGAAATGCGTGTTCAACATCACAGAACTAGAACTCCTCAGAGTAATTGTGGACGGTAACGGCTATCAGCCACATCCGAGCCGCTTTACATCACTAGCTGATATACAGTCGCTGGAAATCTAATACCACCTGAGGATCATCATGGTTTGTCTGAAGTACTACTCCGTATCTATTCTAAACTTTTTTACGAAAGCCCACTCACTGTCTCTAGCCTAATCGTTCAACGTACAGATAGGATGAGAGGATTATGAGAGTTATGCACTGATTTATACAACACATCACTGAACGCCCACTACTGACATCATCTTGCCATCTAAGCACACCACGCTAACAACGGATGCTCCTGAATTTAGAATCGGAGCTGAGCTGGAACAGGAAGGATTTCCAGTCAGCTGCATCTCCCGCATTTTTAGGGCAACAGAATGATTGTACTCTTGGACACCAAATGGAGATACCTTGTTGTCTTTCGAGTCGTTCGGTGATTATAAGAGTACCCGCCTAAATTAAAGTGTACGATTGTCATGGAGCACCATGCATTGCAATTCCTACTCAATCTCAGATAGTCCGTTGCGAAATCTACTGCACCTGTCAGCCGGCAACTGGGCATTTCTCTAGTCGTTCATACTTACGATATTCCGCATCGGCTGGGCAAGGTGGTCTAGCATGCAAATGTTCTGTTACGACACTCCCAATTCGCTATGACAGAACAGTGCAGCTTTAGAGCCCAAGTAGCTTCTATCTCGATGGAAAACCCGAAAAAAGTACAAGAAGAAGTTTTGTTGCTCGTCGGTCTCGTCTCTTTTCAAAGGCTGACAGTTCGACTACGAGAAGAATCATTTCCAGTCCTTCGTGCGCCGAACGAAGCTCTCTGACCATCCTGATGGGTGTTGCGCTGTGACAACCGTTTGATCATACCCCCACCATCGTGCAAGACCCTTCCCGGACGATCTGCACAAATGTTACCTGGATGTTAAGAAGATAGTGTCAACACGGTTGCCTCATGAAAGCGTGGCCGGAGTTCCAATCCCGGCAATGGCAAGGATATACACTACTGACGAGCTCTAACAAGATCGAAACTTGAGACTAATGCTTTTTTCTAAGAAAGCTGGCTGAAAAGTCAATCCGAATGCGAAGGCGCTATTAGCTTATGCTTGACAGTGATCTTCGCACAGCCGTCACGAACTGTGACGCGAATCCTCAGTCTAGACCAAGCAGCTGGACTCCCTGACCTGACAGCTTTATGGTCTGTCAACAAATCTACGTTAATTTCTGCTATCCGTTTCTCAACCGCTACTACGTCCTACGTTTGCTCGACTACGACTTGAAATGACTAGGGGTTTTCCCTGAAAAACACGCCGACTACATTTTTCGTGATTTACGCTTTGAGAGAATGATTCAGTCCTGATAGCGTTTCACAGGTGTTCATCACATGATTGGTCACACTTCTGTGCTACAACGATGAAGTTCTGGCTCGCCAACAATGGATGCCAACAACTCCTGAAGACGCTACGCCATCCTTGCTCTAACGGTGCTCCGGAGACTATGGTATGTATAGTTAACAACGCAATTGCACTTGCGAGTTTGCAAACGCTGCTAGAGCAAAAGGCACTTCGGAAAACTTCTTACTCGGACACCAGAATGCAGCACAGGCCACCGCCAAAGAAAGTTCGGCGTGGTTTTTCAAGTCAAAGTTTGTAAGATCGTCCCTCAGTTGCATTGACTCTAGTGATTTAACCCAATTCTAAGCTCGGCTTTTGATATAATCCCTTGGAAGCTCCATAAACAAATGGTCGAGACCACGAATCTCCACCTTATCATCGTCATCTGAATTGGATTCACTTCAGGACTGCAGTGAACATTATCATGCACTCCACATACCAGACGGCGCCCTTCCAACCGGATTGCTTAGTAGTGCAGTTAAGGAACACGATATGGAAATTTCCGGCCTAATTTGAAGATGTGTTCGGCAATAAGTCAAGTGGACGAGGATTATTTGAGTGAGAAAACTTGTAGGCTCCCAAACTTTCAAGAAATCGTTTGGAGATCACAACGCGCTATCTGTTTGGAACTACTAATTGGCCGGACGCAAACACAACCAATTATTCTGGTAGTAAGCACCCTGAACCTACTAGTCCGGCAGCCATCGATCAGGAGGGTCCGCCGGAACGCGAGCGCCTGGAAAGCACTGCGTTTTTTCGTTGTCTCTGAGGATATCCAGTGCAAATAATGTTGTCTCAAACATCATCTACTACGGTGTCGAATGAGACAAATACCAAAAACGTTTTTTCGCTGAACCCTATCTTTTGTTTCTCAAGGGATACTTTCAACTCGTTGAGCACTTTAGCCTTGGAGCGTTATGGGATTCAAGCCAATTATTATGCCTTTCTGCGTAATATTTTACGGGACTTCCCAAACTGACGGACCGTTTGACACTTGCCTCCAGTTTTGTTAGCTTAATCATCCATCTGTTCCAATCACCAGTATGTCTCAGTGTATTTGACATTTGACCCTTCTGATCTGTACCAGTAGTGGACGGTAAATTCGCCGACTCAGTTCGATAAAGTTTAATTCAACTGACAATAGTTGAAACACTGCAACCGGCATAATACACGCCGCATAGTGTATAGTTTCCATTCTTTGGTTCACATCCGGAAGCTCGGTATTTTACACAGAGCTTCCATGTTTGACAAGCCTGCCAAACTACTTACTGGTATTACTCACGGGAAGTGCCTCTTCGTTAAGTGGTGACAGGCAGCATATACTGGTTGATATCCCATCATTCTTCAAAGGTCACCATTTCACCAGCAACTTTTTATAAAGTTGCACGGCTCAAAAGCAAAAAATGTTGGCCATCTGCAAAGTAACGTTTAACATACAAAAACCACCAACATTTGGTGTGCCAAGCGTAATGGTTTACCCCCACACACGCCCCTTGGTAATAACTGTCCACATGTAATGCCCGTTGTCATATGTTTTGATTGTATTTAGCATACAACCGACAAGACTTGTTAGTACCTTACAACGTTTGGTTTCTTATCTTTTCATTTACACAAGATTTTGTTTTTATATGCCTCGACTTTCTACTGTTTGGTGTTGGTTCAAGTCGCTTTTAAAGCCGGCATTTAGTCACGGAACTACCTGCGAAAGAGAAACTATATCTGGTGTACCATGGTCAAAATGTGTTAGCAGTGGAATATGACAAACAGACTGGGTTATCGTTTTGATGCTGATTTGTGGGTGCAAAGCAGAATCATTCTAATCGGAAACGGTCAGCTATCGATATATTTTTGGCAGAAAAATACCATGGTAGTGGATTGACTAAGTTTGAGGGTTTTCATTAACCGCATCAAATCAATAGATATTATGCCCTGGTGCCAAAGATAATGAACTCCAAAGAACAGACTAAGAAAATCAACAATGAAACGGACGGTCGACAGGTTAGGTAATTAATTGGATCACTTATCAACATGGACCAAGACGCAATACAAATGACAATGATGTGAGAAGTAACGTGCGAAGTGAGTGGTTATTACTTAGACTCTAAGATGATATGGTTCATCAACTGTTTACACCATTAAACGTATGCCGATAAACTGTTGGCATAATCAGGTGGGTCACTCATATATGTCCACTAATGTGGTCAGTGGAGGACGGTAGACCGTTTTCTCATTTATGTGCCTCAACTTTGTACGAAAATCCGTTGGTACCCATTGCCTTGCTGTAGTTCATAAATGTCTAAAAACTTCTGTGCCTTAACTGTTCGAGTTACACCAGTATCCGATCACCGAATATTTAACTCAGTCAGCCTTACTGATATGCTTAACTATCGGTCTGGCACCGAGTGTGATACTTGAAAAATTGTCCTATATTTCCGCATTGAACTGACGAGTCAAGACTGAAATGAAATATGAATGCCGAACGGTAAGTTATACGTGTAGGAAAGAATTGAGTTGCAACGTTTGTCATAAGTCACGGTTCTACTTTGTATTCCTTTTTAAAATCATTATTCGTTTAGTCTAATTCCGCTTTCCTGCAATTGTTCGGTTTGTGCTTACATGCTGGTCCAGTAAGAGTAGAAAGTTTCAATAGAAAAACTGTTGTTTCACTTTCTCATCGCTTTCATCCAACACTGTTTTCCTGGAATGTTTGATCACCGAGATCTAACACCAAGCTGACCTCACTGAGTGTCAACAGAAAATAATGGCTGAAAGCACATTTCATAAAATTAAATCAGTTCATCAGTTCGTTGTCCACTATACCTTACACTTGTTATATCAACCAATGATGTGTCTTCTTTGCAGTACATAGCCTCTCGCTCATACCAAAATCATAAAGTACCTGTGTGATAGAGTTTAGAATCCGCCAAATAACAGCCAAACATTTCTTGGTCTGTACCTTGAGTCTGCCTTTGCCATCTACAATGAACATAATGAATATTACTGTATAACAACCGTGGATGATTCGTTGTGAACAGTGGATCAGTTGGTTTTTAAAAGTGTAGATAGCATTCTCGTTATCCTTATCGGCACCGCATCAATCCTCTTCAGGGAACAACGGATTTGCTTTGAAACAGTTCAAACCAAGGTTTTACTTGTCATACTGTAAGGGTGTGTGGTGAATCGCTGTTTATAGATGCGGCCCAACCTAAATGTATTTAACAGTATATAACTTCGAATTTCTCTTTATTTCATAAATGTATGTGTATTTATTCACTGTCCTGTAGTAATTAACTGCCGTGGTCTCTAAACGCGAAGTCCTTCAGCTTTATCTGACATTCCCTTCTACCGCTCCAACACTGGCTATTGAAATCAAAAATATAGCGTTAAGAAAACATAATAAAACTCTATTAGCAAGAGCTGGTTTGGGAACACAAGACGTAAAACTTCTTAAAACCTTTTTTTTCCAATTTGCACACATTAGTTCGACCGATTTTCGGAAACTTACAGTGGAACTGATTAACTTTGTTCGTCGCTGTTTTACGTTGATCTTATCCGGCTTGTAGCTTTTAACAGTTATCTTAAATCCGTTCTGTCCATCTGTCCATGTTTGAAGGTTGTTTTGCGAATCACAAATCTCTACGTACTCTTTGATGAGTACCGGGTGAAAAATCGGTGTAGACAGTCATCGTTAACCATCTTCCGGCACACCCAAGTGGGGCGTACACGCGAGTCAAACGTTCACAAATTCGGTCACTTGGTCAAGTCCGAACGAGAACAGAAATGCACCAGCAACGCATCAAAAGAGAGCGCTAACTTTATTCCGAGCTCTGCAGTTCGTTCAGATAACTGTGAAAATTTTACATGCAAAATTCGCAAGTATTTTGCTACTCAGCAGTCGAGGTGGCGCAGTTGGTTTCATACGGTCCTCCGTCAACTATCTGGTCGTATCTATTTGCAGTTTGGATTCACCCTGGTTACAATACTTGGGGTGACCGTCCATCCTTTTTTCCACAGTGTTGTGGTAAGTCTTCTCTGAACTCTACATAGTTGAATCGACAAATGTCTGGACAACTCCGTATGGTCTCCATTCTGTCTGTATATCACAGCACATAAGATTTGAATATAATACTAACCGAGCGAACGCTGTAGTGTACATAATGAGTAATGAGCAGACATTGTATAACACATACAGTGTACAGAATGGTTGGAGTATCACTTACTTTTTTGTAATACCTTGGTCAGTTTTCAGTTTAGTGCTTTACATCAACACTCAGAATACATTGTTTTTACTGTTCAGACATTATTAAACTAATAGCGATATGGCAACACAAAATTTTTTGCAAGTGCTGGTAGACTTCACTCTATTTAGCAAAACTGTAATCCTGTTAGTTCATTCAGATGTATGTAGAATAGGGTCATTTGCTAATCAATACTGAGAAGAACAAGTAGTCATAAAATTTTACGGATATCCCACTTCGTACTTCGAGTAAAGTGAAATAAAAATTGTCTGCAAACAACTGTCTTCGTTAATTCTCATCAGACATGTATAATTACATAGGATTCATTGGACTTATTTATGAAACTGGGATATTATTATACGAGAGGGTATTAGTCATAGAAATTGCGGGTGACTGTCTAACCGAGTACCGATGGGTTTACTTGTTTGTTTGCTTGTGTGCGTTTGTTGCGTTTACATGAAACAATTGACCGGCATTTGATGAGGTATTAGTGGAGTTAATGAGCAAGTAAGGTTCGGACAGTTTACCTATGGCTTGCCAAGTGATGGGCTTGGTCTGTACAATATTCTTTTGGATGCACAGCTGAGGCTTGTGAAGTCTGATGGCGATCACCCATGCCGTCAATAACAGTCTGATTAGCGAATACCAAATAGCACGGTCTATTTTAAAAATTGCAGTAGGCACAAAAGAAACCCAGGTAAGAAAATTCCAGCCTTAGGTTGGACTCAAACTAGAAGCAGAATGTGCATACTCAAACGCGACATGCACTTTATCACTTGGTCTGAGAAGCAACGTCAGGAGCTCGGAATTGTTACATTAGAATACGCCCGCTTACCGAACTTACTGCGTCAAGTGAGATCCACCAAACGGTCTCAGTGGATAGCAATCCAAACGGGACTGTTGAAACAATTCTGTCCGGATTCCACCAAAGTCAGAGTTTATGTTTCTTAGAAAAACAGCTATCAGCTTTTGTACGGATAAGGTAGTAACTTCCCAATAATATGTCAATTAATTTCTCGAAAGCCCCTGCTTCTGCTGTTATTGAGTGAATCTCACACAGAATATCAACTGAAAAACACTGTAACGTTCCAAACCGAGGAACGACGAGTTACGCGTAGTAAATCCCAGAAACCGATGAACAGATACTGGTTTACCGAAAATTCTACGGTAAGTGAACAATACGAATAATATGTTACAATCAAAAGTAAACTTCCGTGTGGTCGGCTGATAGTCTGAAGTGGGCAAGCGAGGATGCGCGTAGCCCATGCCCACTATCATTTCAGGACGTCTTTTTTGAAGAACAACCTGTATGTAGTCTCAACAGGCATCGGAATAAAAGAGGGCGATAGGGTTTGGAAAAGGCTGTGTATTTCCAACAGTGTTCGGAAATTTAATAGGCAGTTAGCTTTTGCTGAGTCTGCGACCAACGGCAACAACCGAAGAAGAGAAGGAAAAATTCCGAGGTGGGCTTATGCGTAATTAGTTCCACGGCTGATGCAAATGGAGCCGAATGCATACCAACTCTCTTGCCACAAGGATCCATAGAAAAATGCATACGAAATGAACAAACGCAAAGGCACGATTGGGAGTCGCGAACATTGGAGAAGCCACCCAGTCGTTGATCGTTGCATGCTAGAAATCTCACATGCGTCAACTTGGTCAACACCGGAACAGAGTATAACGGCCAAGAGAACAGTGAACGAGAAAAATGTGAAATGTAGATCGCAGCACTGAAAAGGCTGGTCCTTATAGTAGCCTTCAAAAACACAGCATATGAAACAAACTCGTTTTCGGTTATTCATCATCAGCCCGAGTACAAAACGTGAATATGACATTATGTTATTGGGCAGAAAGGAACAATGCAAGTAGCAAATTCAAATGAGATCACCAAGTTATAGATACAATTACGTCCTAAGAGAGACACAACTAGAACCGAGACCATTTGATCGATTCTGGAGTAAACAGCTGGCATAGCAGCCGCTGAGCCTGAACAAAGCATTTCAGTATGCACAGAGTTGAATAATGTAATCAAGTTCCGATCCCCTCAGTCGAAGCCAGTTTGGCATTGCAAGGTTGAACTCCTTCGATTTGATGAATCGGAAAAAAGAACTGGCTGGATTACTGACATGGTTAGAATCAGCAATGTGTGGTAATCGCGCCACAAACCACATATTTGTATGACTGAATTACTATATGGAAACGCTCATCAACAGCCGCCTGTAAGTATTGTTAGGGATGGCCGACTGTCCCGCGAAAAGACGGGGTAACTGCTCTGTTGATTGCGAACGACGGCTCCTCTATTAAAATATGCATTGATGACAAGCTCTGACAGGAGGGCAACTCAAGTGCGTCTTTTCGGAATGGATCGTCGATAAAGGCGTGTGTTGTGACAGCAAAAGACGCTTGGCCTGCAAAGTTGTTCACTACACGAACTCCCGTACAGGTCATGTTAAAACGAGATCACGAACACGCACACTCATTTGCACGGCTGGCATGCATTCACACACACTGGGTAGCAGTACGTTGTCATTCGTCCTGGTGACACTTCCCCCATAGTGGATACACACTATTCCGATAGTCGCTTCTGGTCCAGCATCTTCCTGGCGCTGAGGCTTGCCCTTTGGTTTCTGAATGTGAGTAGTATACTACTCACAGGCGAGACTGCCTGTTATACAATACGTGGACATGTCAAAGGTGACCGCAGTGGAACATGTGCTCGTCGGTGCCAGGTGGTTTACGCTTGTTGATAGTTTCAAGTGGCGTTGGAATAATTGGCTAAGGGAGTACAGAGTTTGTACAAAATGTTGTTGTGCGCACAGACACGGACTGTGGAGTCCGATGGCAGTAGCCTCCAAATGTGATAACAGTCGCACTCTGAGTGTTCCGTAGTGGATTTTACTAATGCTGAAAACGATCAGGAAAGCTTCATTCGACTTTATTTGATGGTCACTGTCAACCCAGTTGAGACCAATTGAGCTGGAAACGGGGTTTCGCGAGCCGTTGTGGAGTCGCTTCAGGAAGTGCTCACGGATTCTTCTCAGCAGTTGCCTTATTGTTCTCCTAAACTCACCGGCTTGGTCACAACAGATGAGAAAATAAGCACAAAACGATCATTCGTCTGTGGAGCGACAAATGCTGAGAGTTAAAATGCTTCGTGCTCAGGACAGACATTAGTTACAGTCGAATCGGGAAGGCTTATAATCAGTCAGGTACCTTCACCCTAATGTTATGGTGGAAATAGGCTTTTAATCGGCTGTATGGGTAATTTCACAGGAAATCCGTTGGCTTCTGGGCGCTGACGATGTAAAGACCTAGTGGTCCCACACCCGTAGGGAAGGAGAACGGAGTGTACGAACGTGTGCACACAGGCCAGGTGGACGAGCAGTGAGGTATGGACTGAAGTTGAGACATGAATTTTAGAGGGCAAAACTTGAATTGACAGGTCGGGCAACAGACAGGGGAATCATGGGAATTTTTGATCACATAAAGTGTGTAAACGATAGTCCATTACAATCACGTTACTCGCGCGGATGATCTTTTCATCAATGTTTCTTCTTCTAAGATATTCCACGTCCCTGTTTATCTGAGCGGTGGCCCGGGTCACACTATCTTCTGATCAGACCAAAGGTCTTTTGAAACATTGAGTCCCTTTGGGCCATTTGAATGGAGTGATCGGGAGACGCAAATTACAAAATACATTCACTTCGCACCCGCTCGTCAATCGTAAACATGTGATTTGAATGAAATGTTTCATTTGTCTTGTTGTTTTTGTTTTCATGCTAACCACATGCTCGCGACCAACGAGAGTCAGACTTAAGGTCGTTGTGATGATGATGACCTACAAAAGGAATGGAATTTGTTTCATGTTTCTGCGTGGATCGTCGTACGGTAAAATTGCCTGTGGCTTAACTAACACTGATTGGTACCCTGGTTAGTTTGTCAATGTGGGATGAATTACTATAGGTGACTGTCTTAACTGCAGTAAGTGGAAGGAATATAGATTAGACAAGGTGGTCACTTAGATAACATGGTTCACTACTGGGAGATTTTATGCTCATTGATGCCGTTCACTTTATATTGTAGCTGCTGGATGTGGTTAATCGAGAAGAAACGCTTCTTAACGTTATTCGATCGGTAACAAAAAACGGACAATCCATCCTACTTACTGCCATTTTGGCACTGGTCATAATCTACATATACGCTCTGCTTGGCTATGTGTACTTCAAAGATGATTTCGTTTTGGAGGTGGAACCATTACTTGTTCCTGCTGAACAGTCTCAGTTATGTCAGCAAGACATTGCTTCCGAAACATCTGTTATGAACAATAGTAGCAACACTTGTAAGTACCTGAATGAATAGTTTTAATGTATGTTTGTATGTATGTACATACGTTTGACATTTTCATATAGTCTGAGTTGTGGGATGATCTCTACTTCACGATCGTGAGATACCTTTATGTATTAGACCAGTCTGTCACCTCACACTTTCGGAGTAGTTTTCTAAGTAATTTCTCAGACAGTATGCCAGAAACTGTCTAATGAATTGAGGTGGCATTGTCTGTTGTTTGTCGCTTACGTAATCCGAATTATTTCCGATATAATTTTGATGTTTTGTGCGGTATAGTTAACCGTAATGTTTACAGTACTTATATATTATTCATAAACAATTGACTGTTTATTCAATGAAAATGACAAAAGGTTATCTCCACCAGTTTGCTGAAATTTGTGGTATCTTAACAACTGTTTTCCAATTTCTTAGAATTTCTACCAATACACAATGCACTCACTCATTACACTTGCTCATGAATAGTGTCTCGAACACAACATCAACGACCTTATTGTTTGGAAAATTACTGAATAAATGCTTTTTGAGTAGGTTATAATAATTATTAGGTGACAAGCTTAATATTACGGAACGATGAAGTTTAGTCTCCTTTCATCCATCATCTAATAGCAACAAGTCTGTTGCTAGTTTTGACGCAAACAAAAAGTTAAAATTTGCATTCGTCTTGTGTTTCGACACAACGAAGTCGAAATTTTTTTTTTCAAATCGTGTCATTAATGTGGGTGTTAAGTATGCCTCGTACCTTAATAATTAATACTAACTGTAGAAAAACTCACTTGGTCTAATCTGTTAGCCCCAGTCAACCTTGGTTTAATGGTCAAAGGTTAATTCCATTTAGTGCGTTGATTTCCCTTACTATCGGAAATTATAAGCTACTGTAAGATAGAATCTCATGATTATAAAGTCAAAATCACCAACTATATGAATACCTTTCCTCGTATTTAGTCTATTCCTTCTACTACTTTGATACAGATGATGCACAAGCCAACCGACTCTGCTCACCGTCCACCCCATACGATCCTGATGGATTGATCGAGGCTCATCGGGAGCGCCATTGCGATTCGTTGAGAATGTGTATTTTGACGACACTGCATGAGGGACTCAGAAATGGTGGAGGTATTGCTGATGTACTTCGTCGGCCAAGTATCCAAGTACGTCTGCACATCAAATTTTTATCAATTTTTTTAGTAATCCTAACTGTACTGAGGAGGGCTGGTTGACTGGCACTTATCCTGAGGTCGATATTTGTTGATCCCGTCTTGTGTGACTTTGTTTTGAATCTGCAGAACGTGGATCATGTACATTTTGTCTCTTCTGCTGACAGCTGCCCGATGGCGTATCAAAATATATACTCATATTTAAATGCGATTCGCCTTGGAAAGTTGTTTTAGATGATGATTTGGTTTTCTTTTCAAGATCATGTTGTCGTGCTGAGATGCGTTCAGATGTGATATAGTGGTGCACGAAAAGTGTAAGGAATTACACGATGTTTTGATGTAGGTGCTACCGTCCATCATTCACTGGTGACGGTCAGGTTTAGATAAGCAACATTCATGAAGTATTAGAAGTTCTGCTTCTATTTCAAGACGGCTAGAGAACTTATCAGTATTTGTAAAGCTAAACACGGTTATAAACATATAATGGTATGTGACTCTGTTCTGCAACTCTTTTCTCCCATAATAGTCATTTCTGGGGGCAATTTGGGTCATGACCATCGTTTTTATTGTCTTGCATCACACTTCACCAGTAGCTATCCAATAGACGAAAATTTTGTCAACACCATTGGGATTTGGATGAAATTCGATGCATACGCTCTGACCACCTTGGCTGCTGTTATGTCCAGTCAACTGTTACGACTGCGATAAGGCTCCGGACAAGCTATCCAAGCAAAAAAACCTATAGTAAACGGGAAAACGTATTTGCTGTTAGCCATATGTATCTTGGTAAACCAGCGTACGGCACAATACTCTTGTTCCACAGGAACCTGTAAGATAGCTGACTGAAAATGATATGAGACCTCTGAAGGACGATGATCATCAGGCGAAGATTGGTAGCCGCTATCGAAATAGCGTTGGCCGTTGACGAGAAATAATCAACAAAGACTAAACTTATGCAAGAAAACCTGTGGTACTAAAATACGTGTTGAGCCGCTGTTTCAGATTTTTGTATGGGGCTCAGCGTCACAGATGATGAACATAGACTGTTGGTTTCAGATTAACGTTTTATCTGGTCGAAACCACTTCAACGGGGTAATACCATCTTGATTTAGTCAGATAACTTGTTTTTTCTCAGTAAAATTAGAGACGGTCTTGCAACATTCCAAGGGTTTCAGTTTTAAAACATCGGTTAGGTGATTACCTTTTTGTCCTGTACTTTTCGGTTGCAAATACATGGACCTTGAATTATTTAGTTTGATATTATAAAATGGCAAATTCTTGTGTCTGTAAATAAGCGCATCATGTCACGCAAGCAAACCCTGGACTGAAATCGGACGGAGACGAAGCCGGACAAAATGGGAAAATCTATTATTGAAATTAGATTTGCAGTTGGGCGATGGATTGATAAGTCCCACGACGGATGTGCGAAAATTCAGAGACGACTGAACATTGGTTCGGAAAACATCAAATTATTTGCTCTTTTCTCTTCAACCCTTGTTGCACCCGAACAGGAAATGAAACATGGACGGAATTTTTTCGCATCTGCGTGATTTTGAATTCCATTTGGCGTGTTAAACTCACAACGCCCACCGAATTGTGTGGAAGTGACTGTGTAAATAGCTGCCAAGTTCAAAATCTTGTTCGTCTCTGTCTGAGAATCGGTGCACCGCGATGTATGTTAACAACGGATGCCTGGATTATCCAGGAAATGTCAGCGTGATGGAGTGGAACGTGGTCCGTTGACACATGATTCAATCTGACCCTATGAAAAATTGCTCATTCTCGGCTAACGTTTAGGGTGCTCCTCAGCCTGGATTTTAGTGCGCATTCAATAGTAAAGTTTAAAAAAGTGAGATCAATTTTAGAATGAATGTTTTTTGTTAGAAGTAATCCATATGGTCTCTTCAAAAGGAAGAATGGACAGTGAATAGTGAATGAACAGATAAGATGTGTTAGATTGGTCCAGTGAGGTTGCTTTGACTACGTTCTCTTCAACCCTCTAAGGCAGTTGGATCATAAAATGCGACGGACTTTCTTAGATTAAATAAAAATAGACAACGTTTAGGAACGCGTGTTTTTTAGTATGCAAAGTAGAATGCAGTTAGTTGAAGGCAAGAGGCTTCACCGACCATTGAAATCAATTAAATGTTTGTTCTGAATCAAAGCACACCGTTGGTTCCCCTTATCTTACGCACAAAATCCCCTGACATGCTAAAATGGATTGTTTCATAAACTTGGTTCGTGAGTGACGGGAGAAATACATACTATCCAAACTGTTCAGTTTATCATATTGATTGAATATCACCCACAACTGATCGCAGCTGTCGCATTCTCATTGATTTTCCAGTCGGCCCCTTTCGAAGAGAAGCATTAGACTCAAATTACGCTCTCATTAGAGCTCGTCAGTAGTGCATATCCTTGCCATGGCCACGACTAGAACTGCGACGAAGGTTTAATGAGTCCTAGTGGAAAGCCTGTGGGAACACGACAGCTGCGATCAATTGCGAGTGATGTTCAATCCTTATGAAAACCAAAAATCTCCTACTGCTCATCAGTAATCAAAATAACGCCCAACAATTTAATGATTTCTGTGATTTCAACTTGCAAAGAAGTCCTAATCGAAGGGCCACCGATTGGTTACTGTGTCTCCACTAGAGGTGATTGGGCAACCTGATAATTACTCACAAGCGAAAGTGGTTGAGCGTTCACATATGATAATTCGGTCGTGTCTAATATGAGGTCAATGGCGCAGTGGTAAACACGGTTGCCTGATGAACAGCGTGGCCGAAGTTCTATTGCCGGCCGTGGCAAAGGTATGCACTTCTGACGAGTTCTAATGAGAGCGAAACTCGAGTCTAATGGTTCTGGTGTTTGAATGGGGCCGACTGGAAATTCTATGAGAATGCGACAACTGCGATCAATTGTGGGCGATGTTCAACCTATATGGAAACTGTTTCTCTCAAATGTAATCAATGATTACATCAGAAATGTCTTATCAGCCTGTTGGTTTTTTAAATTTATTCGCTGAATAACGATTTAACATCAGTAATAATAATTTTCCCGTCCATAGTAATTGTAATAGCATAACGGAAGCGAAATGAGAGGATAATACTTTTTTCTGAAAGGTTCTTTCATGAGGCAACTATGTTGACCACTGTACATCAGATAGGAATGAATTATCATATGCAGACCCTTAGCCGCATTCACTCTTAAATAGTCATGAGGTTGTTTGATCGCTTCGGTAGGAGTAACGGTAGCTGACCTGCTAACTTCACTTAATGACCCCACAACTAGAACTTCTCTCCAAGTGGGAATTATAGAGATCAATGCAGTACTTGGACAGTGTTTGGAATAACGGTGAGTAGTAGAAAACTTGTGGTCATCGTAAATTTACCATCACTCTCAACCGATCTCAACTGTCACATTCCCGTAGACAGTTCTGTTAACCCCTATCAGAATGAGGCACTATACCCGAGCAACGCTCCTGTTAGGGCCCGTCGGTTGTGCATGTAGTTGTCACTGTCTCAGTTTGAACTCCAGCCACGTTTTCCTGAAACAAACATGTTGACCATGAAGCCACTGAATGCGGCTGAGCGTTTGTATATAGCTTGAGTGCGCCTTATATTAAGCCAAAGGTCCAACAATCAACATGATCGATTCATGAAATCGTGGCGGAAGTTCTAACCCCTGTCATAACGCTCAATTCTATACTCTCAACCTCTTACACATTGATGGGGTCATCCCGTTTGGTAATGAAACGTTTGTAATCCAAATGCCAAGCTTGGCGAACAACCGAACAGCGGAAGGTTATTTATTACTGACGAGTTCTAACAAGAGCGAAATTTGAGTATAGTACCTCTTTTTGGAAGGGACTAAGTGAACTGTCTGTTTGAATGTTACTGCTGAGATCGCTTGTGATGCGTTTCAAAATATATTAACCATAAATTTTTTGCTGCTCAACATCCGCTTGTTTCTGCTAGTAGAGCCGGGTACAGTAGCTAGCTGCAGGAAGCAGTCAAGGATCAAGATATACAACGATAGGCGCATGCGCAAGCAGCCATCAGGTGAAGACTAATCGACAAAACCCAAACCAGTCAGTCTGGACGTGCGATTCGTTGTATGGTTTTGGAAACATCGAATGGGTTATAACAGTGTCACGGTGGACAATGGGGAGGCGATGTTTACAGTGACGGGGAGTGAACGAACGAGAAACATGGCTAAAAGTTAGTAAAAGTTTATAATTAATAAAACTAAATATATCCCAGAAAACTCGGGTTTCTAGACAGGATGAGTGGAAATGACAACGGTAAGCAATTAACCACGAGAAGCAAAGAGGCAGGGTCAATCGAAAGAGAGTTTGACATTCATGAAAGTCTTATGTTGATCTTCGACACACTTATACTACTCAATTTTTCCGCCGTTTTATTCGTTTTAATTGGTTGTACGATGTGTTTTGCTGTGTTCGATCACTTTGGCTTGTGTGCATTTCCGTTCCGTCACGTCGCTGTATTATCGGTGGGTGTACCCGACTTGGCTGATTGGCCGAAGTTTGTTTCCATTGAAACCACTTATAACTTTTAGCTGCCGATACGCAGAAGTGAACCGACTATAGAGGGATAGTTTATCTTTCAAAATGCAAGTCAACGTGTTGGATGTGGTGAACCATTTGTGAACTGTTAGAAGCTGGATTGTATATACATGGCTAATTGTCATACCTGTACTATCTGGTGTACATTTGATATCATGAACTTACGAGACAAAATAAAAGCGCAGACTATTGCAAAATTTCCAAGAGGGTTACACGCCTCACTTGTTCGTTTGGTTTCAACTTCGACCGCAGCCTGTTTCTTCTGCGTAACAAACAAGTTACGTATGCCAGCGAAACTATCCGGACAAGGTTATGAAGTACGGTACCTACTCTCATAATCCCGTCATTCAGTCGGCTCTCCGTACTATGGGCTCTGACGTAGACTCTATTTCTCACTCACTTGTGATCATCACTTTTCGTGGTACCATGTATCCATCCTCTTGCAGTGCGACTGTTCGACTGGGACTGCCCTCTTACGCAATCATTGACTTTTGCCTACTGAATGTTCTGTATTCCCTGTAAACCTAGGACACATTTATGCGGGGAACCTGGTGTTGATTGTCGCTACCTGCTGACGGTTCCCTCAATAAGAAGGACATTTCTCCGTCACAATGCACCCATGCGGCCCGAAAAGCTTTCGATTTTGAGAGACTCCCTATTTTGTTTTCTTTCTTTCTCTTTGTTACCATACCACACCAGTAACTTTCATTTGATGATCGAAATTATTAACGTTTTCTACTCTCGTGGGAGGACATGTCAATTGTTCACTGTTGTTCACCATGCAGTGCCGTACACTTGGTAGATAGTTTGCTTTAATTTTCCTTTTCTCACATTCTTGTTGCGTAAATTTTGATGTCAACTCTTGCCACCTTCTTTGAATGAAATTCTGTAAACCGCCATTCAAAATAGGAGGTAAACAGTATTATTAATGCACATTAACATGGTTAACTATTGTACTCGCATACTGAACAGTTACATCTGTAAACCTTGTAGCCTGGGTTCTCAAACTCATTCTCCTAGAAACCGAGAGCTCCAAATTGTCCTATTCACCCACCGAGGATACACTCTGATACCCGCGCTATCAAACAAGCTAAATTCACCAGAATCGAGGAATATGTATTAACTTACGATTAGACGAAAAACTTGTTGCTTTTAGTTGGAGCTTACGTTGAATACAAAAACTGGCGAATGAAACTCGGTTCCAGTTCGTACTTGTATACGCATGAGTTACGAACAAACTTGTATACAAGTCACGTTCGGTTTGTGGAACTGTTTGCCAATCTCACTAACATTCCACCCTGATTCATTATTCATTCGTTATCTGTAAATTGCATTCGCTGCCTAATTTGACAGGAGGCCGACTTTCTGTTTCGCACCATCTACGATCTCTCTTTTTTCGTGATTGTGATCATTATCGTGCTCAATCTGGTCTTCGGGGTGATTGTTGATACATTCGCCGCGCTCAGACAGGAAAAACAGGACAGAGAAGAATTGGCCCGTAACAACTGTTGTGTATGTGGTAAGCACATCAATTGGTGTTTTGTGAAATGGATTAACTGTTTCACCTGGACCCATAGAATCTGAATCCGTAAACTGTCAATGTGAATGCTGCTATTAATCTTATTGGTTGGTGCGATTGGAAGATGTTTATCCCTACGGTTCGGGTGAAAAATCCCTTGTGAGTATTTTTGACCTTAAATCGATGGTTGTGAAATAACATTTTTCAGTACATCGTCTTAACAAATAATATATTCTAAATTCTGAGTGAGTTGTGTTTGATAATATAACGCGGTTATACTTGGCTACTAGCTCATATTTCTGCACTCATAAGTTCCCATTTTAGTTCATGTCTTCATACCATCAAACTATAACTCTGAGTGATATACTTGTTTTGCTGTCACTTAAAAAGCAGGTTGCGTCTTAGGTTGATCTGCTCGGGTGGAATGAGTAAGAAAGGAATTTGAATTTTCTATACTTACAGCAGAAACCGAGGGTGATATCCATTCGACTTTCGGTGGTCTTTTGTTTCTTATTTACAAGATACTTGAGAGCTCTATTCTAAACCTAGAAAACACAACCTACATTGGACGACCTATCCATCTTTTGAATAAACACACAAATAGATATAGAGTATGTTGCACTGTGTGCTTTTTGTCGTCAAGTAAAGGTTGATCAACAGTTGTTACTCTTGGGTATGGTTTGGACTGACGTTTGCCAGGGCGTGATTAACAGTCGTCTGCCAAGAAATTGAGAGGCGATACCGCTGTGTGTGGCACCACACTTGAAACCTGTAATGAGCCGAAGCCCTACTAGGTATCGCCTTCACAATGCTGCTTATCAAATGGTTCACGAGTTTGAATGTTCAACTAAGTGGTTGTTCATTTCATCGTCATCACCATCAACACCTTCACCACCGTCATCAGTGGAAGCGATACACCTGTGTTTCTCGCTCATACTTAAATATCACGCAACCATGAAGTAGGAAGTGAGCTCTTGACATAAAGAAAGAGAAGGGAGAGGACCTAATTGTTAAAAACAATGGTGTCCGTATTCTAACATTCAACGTCAAGGTGCCTACACCTTGCAAACAAACAACCGACCTGTAAGTGAAAGTAAGGCGTCATCAGCAAGACAGCTTCCTTACGGATCTCACTGACTCGCGTTATTAAGTGCACTCACTTCATAGACAACCCGGACAAGGAACGACAACATTCACGCCACACTCAGTAAAAATCTTGAAAGTGAATAGCATTAATGCCGAAACTATCAGGCATTCTAGCCTAAACCTTAACCTGATTCAAAGTATGGGGATGACGCACAGACAGTATGTTCACATAGTTGTTCGCTAAGCCCTTAAGTTTAAGTGACCCTAAAACGGTACCGATCATCCCCAAAGTGTGCGCCCTGATACAAAATTCGGAGTTCAGACAAACAGGCCTCTTAACCGAATCGAGTTAGAGGACGACAGCAACGCACTGTCATAACCACAACCTGACTGGCTGGAACGGGGGTGTACGCGTACTTCAGGTCAGGACGCTCGGCCCCGTCGTCCCAGTTTTTTGGTCACCACGGTCCGCGATCGATAGCACCGGGCTGTTCACCCACCTCTCTGTAACCGTTTCGGCGCTTGAGAGGCAATGCTGGACTGTGAATCAGCGTGCATCGGTGCATACAGGCGGACGAAAGGAAAGTACACCTTCTCAACCGATTGTACGATCGCGTTAGGTTTTCACCGAACGGTGGATAATAAAAGGCCGCATTCATGAACGAAACGGATTTACAGGGCTGATCAAAACCCAACTTTTTTCCGCACTTCATGTTGTTTTCAGGTTTATCGCGCCATATATAAACTGTGGTGTGACGTGTTACAGACACTGTAGGATACTGCCAGGCTTACAAATGGATACGACGAATGTTCCGCCGGAATGTAGGCGTTTGAGGTTTATCAAAGTAAAAGACTGTCTTGGCCAAATCGTAGTGATGCTGTAATAAATAATTTCAAACAAATGAAATCATTAGTAGGAATAGGTAATCGGTTCAAGGAAGATAAATGGTCAAATAGGTAAGTAGTAAACGAACGTTGTCAAATCAGCGAATCACGTATGCCACAACTGATAAGAAAACTTCGTTCAAATGGGGAGACACGTGGACGAAAGTTACAGCCATGTTACCGAAATGGTAGACGTCGCTTGACATATCTCAGCTTTGTGGTCTTGTTATTGAGCCGTGTCGCCTCACTTCCTGTCAACGATTTCACCCGTTATAAAGGCAACTTGTGTCATCAAGATCATCATGGACAGTTAGTTCAAAAATGTGGTCCAGATTTAGGTGTTTTGTTCTCTGGAAACCTGCTCCGTCGTAAAAAAATGATCTGTTCAGAATGCGAAGACCGTTTAGTATGGGTCATTCCCATCATGCAGATTTTGGTTCGCTGATTGCGACCTCGGATGACTTATTCAAACTTGTGGGTACCGATCGAACTGGGCCAAATAGGTGGCATAACATGCGTCTTACGAGTACCTTGTTTGTTCGCAAGCTGACTTCTGCAGGACCGTACAGACTGTAAGTGTAGATGCTTCTGATGGGTGCTTAGAATCGAAGACAGGTCGAACTTGCGGGAACTGTGGTGACTACTTCGATTTCTCCGCGTGTATGTGTGTTTGTAAGTCTATCTGACAATGGTCTCGTTCAGTTATGTTGGGTCGCACACTTCCCAGCTCAGCATGTCGGACAGTAGCCATGCACAACTTGATCCGGACGAATTTATCGGACTGCATTACCGACAGGTCAACATTACCCTCACATAAAGATTAGAAAAAACAGAAACTAGTATGCAAACCATAAATTCACGACAGATGCTGGAAATGTTCGTGATTTTGGTTACACAAAAGCATTCTCCTAAGGCATGTTGTGTCAAAGAGTACCAACATTTCGGGCGAATGTCCTGACCAAATATTTTACACCGTGACCGACAGATGAGACAAAGACATCAGAACTACATTGCAAGTTTGAAGTGGTAACACTGAAGAATCAGGAGACCAGCTAACTTAGCCCTCAGCTTATTTCGTTCAGCGCTCTAACTTGCTGGGCCTCTTATTAATCATTGTACTATATACTATACCCATAGCTTCACTGACAGACGGACGCCTCGGACAAGTAGTACGGATAAGTCTGAAAAGTTTGCTTGTATCCTCCGAATCAAAAGCGCTTTCTGTTTCCTTAACATTCTCTGTTATTCAGACCTCACAGGCAGGTGACCCAATGTTTTGGAAGCCGAGTGCTCCCGTGCGCATTTTGGCACGGGGTCCCGAAGTTCACCTGGTCATCTGTAGGATATGTTAATCACTATGAAAATAACAATTGCTGCACTCCCTTAGTAATCGTGTTAGTTTTTTAAAGGTCCGTAGATGAATGCATATGTGCATACAGTTTCAGTTTAGAGCGTTAGCCCTGGCCGCAGCTGTCGTTGGTTTTGACAACATTCCTCACAATGGAAAAGTACCAAATAGGTGCAAATATATACAAAGGAAGTGGGCAAAAATAATGAATGCTTAATTAGAGCCAGCCATTGAATCTGACATATCAACACATGCGAGGACTTGTCCAGCCAGTGGTGTTAATGGTCTCGAACTCATCCTCTGGGTAAACGGTACCCAACAACCATGCTTCGCTGGGCGGTCGAGGTTTTCATAGCCGGTGGTCATGTCATCATCTGACAGCCTGGCGGTCTCTTCTAATCGTCAGTTGCGTGGCATGACAGACTCTCCGTTATCATGCTATATGTAATCGACCTAAGTAACATAGACAATGTATTTGTATTAACTAGATTGTCGGCCATGAGGTTTCACATTTGCACAATATGCGCTGATGGACTATCGTCTTGCTCACTCCATCAGTTCATCTGACGCAGACTAACCAACAGACAACGGTGTTCGAAATTCGAGAGTGTATATGGACTTTCTGCACAAGTGGGCCAGATTCAACATTCGAAGAGCAAGATTGGGCGTGTACACTAACTATAAACCTTCCCCTTAGTCTGACACTTGACCTGATTTTGTAACAAGGCTTCGTTTAAATAGTATAAGGGACTAACCATATAGACCAATATATCATTTAACTGACTCGGCATACTACGTATAGTGTGTGCGGAAGAACTAAGTGGAGCAATGTCGTTCGCATTTTGCCTCCAGCCAGCTTATCACCCTGAAGAAACTCCACTCCAAGATCCTCGGAACCTCTATGCGCTCTTTCGAGATTGTCGTCAATCACAAAGTCGAAATGGAGGAAGAAATCTGGCACTACTGTCGAACGCCACTTGACATGTAGAATGTTGGAGATAACTGCTAATAAGTGCGCACCGAGTACTCCGATTGGGCGTAAAACGAATCACTGGGACTCGTCTGCGGTAGAAACAGCCTTAGAGAGCCTGTCGTGCAACCAAACCAAGGTAGCCTTTAAGTCCATTACTATCATGATCGTTTGCTAAGGAAAGGAGTACCGATGCTGCACTGTCTGTCACAAAATGAGAATACGATCGATACATCCGTGACTAAGTCGTAAGCTTGCCTGTTCTTCTCTTATATGTTTCCCTCTGTGTTTCATAGGAGCATCTAGGATGCGATAGAAACACTATGTGTTCGTAATCTGATGTCCTGATACATTTTTAAAGAGAGGAATGATTGTTGACAAGCACCGGCCGTGAGGCATGTTCTCAGTCTCCTATATGAAACGGAGGAGTATGGTCAGTCCAGACAACAATCTTTCATCACCATCTATGAAAAGTACTGAAGTAGGAAAGTGCAGACCTGTGGATCTATTACGTTTTAACAACTTAAGCTCCAAAGCCAATCCAGTTTCCGACGGAGAATCATCTGGCAAGTCATAACCAACTACACAATCCCTATCATCCACATCTGAGTGAGCCAGCTTAAGGCAATTACGCTATCCTTCAAAGTGCTTGGTCCATTT
The DNA here is from genome assembly GCA_014338405.1 of Paragonimus skrjabini miyazakii. NCBI lineage: Eukaryota > Metazoa > Platyhelminthes > Trematoda > Plagiorchiida > Troglotrematidae > Paragonimus > Paragonimus skrjabini miyazakii. The sequence continues at coordinate 317,342 of JTDE01000054.1, read as the reverse complement.
GTCAAGTGACCACGACAAGTTGTAAATTAGTGAGTCATCTTTTTCACATGTGTTCTCACTACCACCTTGTCAACTGCCAGTGCAACGACTCGAGGAAACAGCTCCCGTTTATTCCGTGATAAAAGTGCCCCCTTCCTATCTTTGGGTTGTTCGGAGAAGCGAGCCGCACGGTCCTCATGCAAACTCTTCGTAAATTTGCATTTCGGTTCACGGCGGTCTTTACGTATTCGATTTCAGCAGGGGGAAATCGACGCTGGTTCATAAGTTCCGTTGAATCAGAGGAAATCTGCTTCTGTTGTATCTGCAGTGCTCCTTTGGAATAGACCTTTCACAAGGGGGATACATAATTGTTGATATTTTTGCCCAGTGCTCGTTTGGTTTACTCCACTGTTGTGAACCGGGCAGTTTAACCATCAGTCCTGTTGGATAGGCGTATTGAGTACCCTCCTCACTCAATTTCCAACTGTACAGTTGGCACGAACAACGCTATCATCTGAGCCAATATGGTTACTCCAAAATAAGCGACAATCCTTAAGGGGGCAGCACCAACAAGTGTCGAGGACGATACGATCAACTTGCATCCATGATTAGGATGCACGGGCTGGTCGCCTGTTGACACGTTGGCGTCGTTTGTTCTGAAATGTGCTACTCGATATATAGAGTCTGCGAGATGTGCACAAATATAACAGCCGGTCGTCATTGTCAGTGCTCCACTCACGGGCGTCAAACTTACCACCCGGCTGCATCTAGTCTAGAGTGAGACAACCGAGCCGTATTTTCGTATTTCCAGCAAGCACCGCGATGCCCACGCGCTTGTTTTGTTTCTGATTATCAAAGAGGACACTGCAACGGTCTATCTTCACAGCATCTGTATTTTGGAGCATATGCAGGTATGACAAGCAAGCAATATCTTTCTGCTGTATGTCGATCGACTTTGACTGAAGTCTGTTTCAGATAACTGGAAATCCCCGTAGAAATCATGAAAAACAAAGTTTCGGCGATCAGAATGTTTTCGATAAACTCTCCTTCTTGGCTGGTACAATCACATAAAATTACGTGACGAGTTAGTGTTACTAATCAACAAAATAGTGAAGCAACAGTGTGATTGGGTACATGATTAACACTACTTCGTTGTGGTTAGAAACACAAACGAAGTCAATCCTAGGTGGTCAGTGTTAATCAGACTGGGACAGTGGGACGGAGACAGATTGTTTCACGGGTTAGGCGGCCGTGTTTGGCCAAGTAAGCTCCAGGGTTTCTTTATGCACACACAAGTTAGATTGACGTAGTCGGATTGCGACAGGTTCAGCCATCGACAGGATGCGGCATTTGACCTTTCGCCACAAGGTGGCCGGCACCCGAAAGCCGATACGAAAGGCTGTCTTCGTGTTTGTGTGTTGATCACAATCGATCAAATGGGTCAGATTTGGTGAATTGATGGGTTTTGTTATCCAAGCTGAGCGACCTATGTATACTGAGCTACAGGAAAAGCCAAATTAATAGATCAAGAAAATGGCAACATTATTAGGCACGTTATCTTTCAGATTCAGCGGAACCGCCTATTTTGAGTGAAATGTGGCAACAGAGGTTGCGGTATAATAAGTCGTGGTGATAGCATTAGTGGTCTGACGTTATGTCAATTTCCGCGCTGCGTCACTGCCCCGATTGTCTTGGCCTGGAGAGAGGGTAATTAGCAACACAGGAGAAATAATATGAAAATGAATGGACCTGTCTGCCAATGTAGTAGTCGTTTCTTATACTTCCCACTCTTTTGTCTCGGAAGAGTTTTGACTTGTAGGTTCTCACTCCAGGTCTATGACTCAAAAATCTGACCTGTGAATCAACGAAAGATTGGGTTTTCTTGGGAGACCCTACAGATCAAACCACTCACTCAGCGGTGAGAAGGTTGCCCAGCCTGAGGGCGCAGTGAATGAGGCGTTGACGACTCATTCTGGCTACTTCTGCGTGCAGTGGATGTACTTGAAATTTCAACAGGTTTTTGAACGATACCAAAGGTTAATACGCCTCTGGTTATGGTCAACGGTTGGGTGATCAAAGTGCACTTTGTTTGAGGGTGCCTTTCTACTCCCTTCCTCCGTACGCGGAAGACAGAAGTGCTGCAACTACCAAAATAGTTCCGCTGTATACTAATAGGTTCTCACCTTACTACATATGCACATATATGCAGACAGCAGTACGACAACCGTATTTGCGTGACAGCTTTTCTTATAACTGCTCCTCTTTGGCCTGCGTGACATGGTTGTACCTGGAAGAATCGAATTCCCAGTCGGCACGGGCCTCCTGATCGATACAATGCATAAACCTGACCACCACGTCAAAGTAGTAGAATTGGTCAGGCGATTATGGAGTAGCTTAATGCCCAACTTTTACCCAGAGGTTACCTAGCTTTGATACATCCTTTGACAAGCGTGAGCCCTGTAATTAATTATCATGCAGTCTGTTAGCCAATGATTGAAGCCTAGGCAAATAAGGCACACATTAAGGAACACAGTCCCAGTTCAAGCACTTTACATGTCTACAGCAACGTCACTAAGTGTTTCTTCGAATCTGGGGAGGTGGTTTGTCAATCGTCTGCTCCTCCTTCTTCACTGATTGGCGTTGATTAGCGGTTGACTGCAACGACTGCTAGCAATTGTTTAGATGATTGCTCGATTGTTATACCGATTTGTTGCAGCTATGAATCCTTGGTAGTTTATCTATTAACATGTAGATCGTTTATTCATAATCAGGTTGTAATTCTGCGTGGTGTGATTGATGAATGTAAGACAAATGATAGCAAGAATACAAGAACTGTTGTCGCGATAATGATAGTGTGCCAGCCAGTCTAATAATCAGACTGCGCCTAATGTGAAAAGTCAGGTGCACAGTTAATGGAAAGGTCTTTGGGATAGGGCTGAGTTTCACAACTGTAAATTACCGCCGGATGATGAGTTGCTGCACCTGCATTAAGAGCTCTGGTTGGCTTGGTCATGTAGATTGAACTCCTCGGGCCTAATCCCGTGATTCGCCTCATCATCAGCGACTCGTGGTTGCGACAAATGCATCACATGAGTTTCTTGCCATTTGTCGATTGTGGTGTGGGAACGTTAAAGCACTGATGACTATGTTATCTTTCAAGTGAATATTTTGTCCATCCATGAGTATACAGAACCTACAAATCTAAGTTACTTTCTTGGACAGTAGACAAGCGGAGACAAGCTGAATAGTATGTAGCAGTTGGTTGTACTTTTCGACCGATGAGCTAAACAAATGAAGAGGTGAAAGCGATAACCGTCCTAGTCACTGTGGGTCTGATTGGTATACTTCAACAAAACCACTGTATGTTTTTTAAACTCTGATTTGCTGAAAAGCATGTATAACAGCTCCCAGCTAATTCAAAAGCTTTGAGAAATGAATATCCACACATGCGTGCTTGTTTATCAATGTGTTTTAGTTGTTCAGTGTAACTTACAACATTACTCTTCTATATGTGTTCACTGTACATCTGTTTCCAGGTCTACAGCGTTCCGTGTTCGAACAGAATGGCTTGAATTTCGATACACATGTTACCCAAGAGCATAACATTTGGCACTATTTGTGCTTTCTGATTCTACTACATTCGAAATCTAGAGAAGACTTGACAGGACCGGAGGGTTATGTGACTCGACTTTTACAGGTTAGTTTACAGTTCGCAACTAACTTGCCATTTGGTATCTTTATTACCACTGCTGCTTCTGCGTTAACTGTGAAATTCACAGATGTATGCTGATGAAGGAAAGATGAGACGATATTGTTTTACTGAAATGCGTCAGTGTGTAAGAGACCAGGCTCTCATGGGTGTTAATTCTCTCATGAGTCTGATAACCGACGGACTACAGAAGCAATAAGTTCGCTTGGATTCTACATCAGCGATCATCGTGGCAGATGTTTAAGTGGATAAGGAATTGTTAAGCATATTTTAGATGGTGAATAGTGTTCTCAGTACATCAAGTCATATTGTCCAGGGTTGGAAGCCTTTCTACTACATTACCCAGTTCCAAAATATCTACATCTGTTTCAAATCAAATTTCAGTCAAACCCGTCAACAGTGAATATGTATCTTTGCGACTACCTCCAGAGTATATAGTACAGCATGAAACCATTACGTTTGAAATAGAATTCACAACTCCGTTACTAATTTCTAAACTGTTGGCAAGGTTGAACATTACTAATATGGTTAGATATTTGTAGCCAAATTAGGCGGTTTTCAAGCAGACGTATGGCTGACTGCTTAGGTCGAAGGTGACCACTATATAGCCATGTTAACTTACCTTTGAACTTTATGCAACAGTATACACAACATCTGTGACGCATGCAGTCAATCCCTAGTCCAGAGGTTTTCATGTACTTCGACTGAGGTGTTTGCTTTTGGGCATTGCTCAGACTTTGTTACAGTTAAATCGGACCTTATGTTGGCAATAATTTTTGACTCAAATTATTTATTCGTTAGAAGACAATTCGAGTGTATCACCCATATTATGATCAATCTAGATAAGATTTTTCATTGAAATAAAAACTAACACGTCTTTTTCTCAAATCTGAAAGAGACCGTCCAAATCTTTCAGCTCTTAAAAGTGAAACATGAATATCTGACGTTTTTACGACGGTAAAAGTTGATGTCGAAACTAATACTGGGACAGTTTGGCGCATTCACACTTTATAACTCAGCAAGCGACTTTCGAAAGCGATTTCGAAGTTGCGTGTGTAGTATGAAATTGACGAGAATAAAAAAGAACACTGTAGCGTCGTAAACATGTCCAGTGCAACAATAGGATAAATGACATATGGATGAGCATACTTTTGATACTTCAGGGTCTGTCGGGTGCACTCATATAGGAGGATGATAGAGAAAGACCGATAAATTGTTCAGATCTAACTCGGAGAAATGGTTACTAGTTAATCATTTAGTGATAGATTAAATGCTCCGCTATGTAGCCCTCACCCACTGGTTAAGCTGCACAGGTCGTTCGTCAGTCCGGTCCATGCGACGATAGAGTAGATGGAGTACTTAAATAAAATGCTCTTAATTACTTACTGTTGCGTCAAGTGGCCTGGTTTCAACAGTGCAACGTTCTAACTTAGGGAGTTGCTCAGTAAGAGATGAACCACTCGAAAATTTTGATCACCTTTCATCTGGTGATCATTTTCGTTCAGGTGCTTTAAAATGATGCAGTTGACAGCTGGTGTTTCATCACATGGGTGGTGATCCCAGATTCGTTTTGAGACCTGTCGTGTTGCGATGATTCAGTCAGCTCATAATACTTATCGATAGACGTGGTTTAGTTTTGGGCAACCGGGCTATCACAATAGATCGATTGGTGTTCAACTCAATGCCGGACTTTCGTACGGTGGCTAACAACAGCCTGACTAGACAGGTTGTGAAACATTGTCTTTGTGGACAACATATTATGACGGCAGCTGCTGATTGCAAGAAAGGGAATGTGTAACATCGATTGTGTTTGGACTGTCTGCCATATCCTGATGAAGGGATTAATAGTGATTATCATATAAATAGTTTTCAGTACATGTATTTCTGTTATTCCAGTGAATGGGCTTTGGTGACCCATGGCTGCAAACGCCCCTTTTCTATGGTTCATGTTTGCTGAAGATTTTGATTGATTTTGCCAATTGATTCTGTTCTGGAGAACGCCGACAGATACCAACCTGTTCCATGTTTATTCCCTACAAACGGTGTCAACGTCCTTCCTTATCTTGATCGTATGGACAAAATATCATCATGTGTGGTAGTTACTTCTGCAGCACCGTTAGTAGCTGGCTTGTTGTGGTAATTCATTTGGCATGTCGCGCCTTCCCATTCACCCCAGTCTGAAAGTTACCCTGCCTTCTGGCCGGTTTCTGGCACAGAAACATAATAGGATATGAAAAAAACAAGAAAAATAGACTCCATATGAGCCATTTGGTCTCGGCACAACAGACACTCGAGCTACGAGAGTAGGTGAGTCATATTGCACACCTGGTGCGAATCCCACACATGCACACCTGTAGGGCAGACTTACCATCACCAGTTGTGTGTGTTCGTGATGATCCGCGCGGTTGGATTAGGTTCGATTACTGTACCCTACCGAATACGCTCATGTGTAAGATTGGTAGACTGGAAAACGAGCACGTCACAATGAATGTATAGTCCTAACAATCATTATGTAAACATTGCTTGATGTCGCTGTGGTTTGGGGTGAATAATTCTCATTGGTGTTCAGACGGTAGAAAATTAAGGCAAAGATGTCAGTAATGTTAGTTGAGAACAGTTGTCACACCAGAAATATTCGCAGCAGAAAGTCTGTTATACATGATAAGGTCAATTTCACTAATTTTTTAATACCCACGCCAGACTTTTGCCGTTCAGTTTGTCAACGTTTTTTGGTTAACACAGACAGTCCATCAAGTAATTCAACCAGTTCAATCCAATAAGCATCTCAGGAGATAAGTTTCCCTTCTAAATGTCCACATGTTCATTAAATGAAGGCTTACGTGGGGGTATTCGTGACAGTCGTCGAAAATTTGGTGCCTCTAGTGTTATTAGAGAATGAGCAGGAATAATAATTGTAGAACCGTAGGGTCGAGAATCAGCAGCTGAGTAGCTACATCTGGATCGATCCAGCGAGGTGGAAGTACATTGAGAAAGTTCTGAGTTAACTGGATTACTTAGATCCGGCGTCATTTTTTGAACATTTCTGCTAAGCCACAGAATGATGTAAAGCCGTAAACTGAATAAAATGGCCGCGATGAGGTTGTGATGCAACGTTACAACGTCTAAAATCCCTTGACAACATACTATGGAAGTTGACATCTGAACGTACTGTTGGAGAGAAATGTCGTAGTGACGCTTGGAACCGGTTGGTCGGTGCCCAGCCACGTGTCACTATCACCCACAAAGACCGCCGCACCATCCATCCATCCTTGTGCAGTGGTTGAATCATTGCCGACTCAGAGTGAATAACGGTACCTGTTGATTTTACTCTGTACTTTACCCATCATTTGTAGAACCCTTTCCAAATCACGTTCATTAACAAAGTCGCTGATTCATCCGATTCAACACAGGTCTATCGATCTGGGCATGCTGACCGGAGAAAAGTAGAATGTTTGAAATCTACTTGGAAGTGAAATATGAAAACTCTAAATTCTAAAGGGCGAACTCCGTGAATTGCTCAAGAACAACCATACAGACAGAATTTATGCGTGGTTAGATTTAAGACGAACATGGACAGACAGTTAGCATCGGATGCCCCTTGAAGACTACACACAGCAGTCACAGCTGTTTGGACTGTAACTATGTCCCCTACTTACCGATTCTCTAAAGGGTCTGTGAGCTACATGCATCAACTCATACGCTGAGAAGAATGGTCAGCGCACATGATCTCGTTGTTAGAACAACACTTAACATGTCACGCATAGAAGTAAAACGTAGCGACACTTAGTTTTGCTTGATCACACCGACAGTACCTCGAGTTATAAGCAGACACATCTATTGAACATTCCGGTAAGATATTGCGGTTGTAAGGATGCCCATTTTGGCCTACCTAATCGTAGGATCTTAATTTCATACCCTTGCAATCGTCAAGACACCTAGTCAACGAAGATGCTTTTTGCCAGACCTGCATTACAAGATACGTGAAAATGCACAGAAACTAAAACGTGAACACTATCTTTCATGGTTAACACATCTCCGAATCGGTTGTAAGTAGTGCTGCGTCAGCTTCTTTGTTGACACGTCTTGCAGGGTAGACATGCATGTCTCCAGTTGTCGCTCCCAGTTTTAGGCCTTCTTGACGTTGCGGCGAGAGGCAACGACACGTGCATAAGAGTGCACCGAATAAAAAGCGAAAGTCATGACCTTTATATACCACACCTAAGCCAGGTAATCAGCACTAACTGTCCACTGTTCATTTTGGCCCACAAGGGGATCAACACTAACCTATGATGTAGATTTAACATCGCTCACAATTGATCGCAGCTGCCGCGTTTCCGCAAACGTTCCAGTTACAAACCTGTAACTAAGGCGGAGGATTAACTTTCATGGACCGAAGAAAGGCAAGCAATAAATAAAAAAAATTTAATGATTCTACTTGTGATGAAGACACTTTTACATGAAGACTTTAAGCTATATCATCGCACAAAATAGGACACAGTAACCTGATAATCAGAAGTCAACTTAGGAGTTCGTCATTGACGTGAAAATACCGGTTGGTGGGAAGAAAGTCTTTGAGGTAGGAATACACGCATTCACTACAGAAGGTCGACGCAACTGTTATCAGCCGGACAGCTACCCATACAACAAGGTTTATAAAGAAATTGAAACTGAGCTGGTTGCTTTTTGCAAAGATCGTTTTCACACGTGAGCTAAACTATATCACCAGAAGTTGGTAGAGGTCAACTGACGTGAAGATAGGAACCCCGTGATTACTAACAGATTTACCATTTCGACTGTTTTTAACCCGATTGTAATCCTTCAGGAAATACTGTAGACGACCGACTCACAGTGATTAGCGGCATCCTTGTCCGGACTAGTCTGTCACACTGGTGGAAACTGAAGGAAGCTGGCACATGTTGCCATAACTCGTTTACGTGATGCCATTTATGCTTTCACCCTCACAACCCTACGTGATATAAATCAGAAGGAATGACACTCAGTGGCTTGTTGGTGAATGATAGTATACTAAAGCTGTCTTGAGTGGGACGGAGTTCCACAGCATTATACAGCTGTTGTTGGAACACACGTTCAAAATTTGCCCAACGGTTTTTATGAATGGTCAGTCACATCAGTCAATATCGACCCCTTAGATATGTTCTTGACAATACTTGAAAAAAGGGCGTCGTCACAAATGCCGTGCGTCAGTCATCTGTAGTTACACTCACATACAAACGGGACCTAGCCGGATTGCGAACACACACGACCGCGATCGGACTATAAAGTTAAGCGCAGGCCTACAGATCTGTTGAGTGCTCAACTACTCAGATGAAATCGCAATCCCCATGGTGAGTCTGCTCGACTGTTAAATAATAAGCTTTTGAATGGTCTATAGTGAAATGTGCACATCTTCGTTCCAACTGTGAGTTGGTTTATTTTCGAAAAACATAGTTGATAGAGTATAGTCCGTTGATTTTCCTTCCGCCACTCACACTTTTAGCGCTGTGTAGTCGAAACTTTCGCCTTCATTTCAGTTTTCAGATTAACTGACAAGATCAATAATGGCTGGACGCGGCGTCAGTCTTTCGAATACATCTTTATAGGTCTGCTGGACAACCCAAACTTTCACTGATTGCTAGACAGCCCAACATTGTTACGAGTTTCACTTGCGAGATGGTAGAGAGAGACGTCCCAGCGTACAGACTTTATAATCCCCTGAAAGCTCTGAAAGCCATACTAGTCATCCTGAACTGCCACGGTAGACAAACGTCGTCACCCTCCTCTAAAAACACATCAAACCGCTAACGGCTAATTAAGTAGGACACCAACGCACACTGGCGGACATATGCTGAAGCTGCTAGTCTACTCACTCCATCGTTTACAGTGAGTTTAACGTATTCGGTAAACGGACGAAGAAAAATGTCTAGACGGTTTCAAATCTCGTTTGATGAATGAATGAAACGAAACGTTCTCATAAGGAAGGCAGGTTTCCGAATCGGAACGAAATCACTTATGGAAGCCAAAGTTCACTTATGTATATCTGCCTACAACAACGTCCCCTGTCATCTTATGTGGAAAAAAGCCAAAGAAATCGGCACAAAACTGATGTGTTTCACCTGCCAACCGGATGCGGTCGGGTAAACCGTTTTGGTTCCCTACTACTTACAGTCAGAGCATTGTGCATCTCAAGCTTAGACAAAGCTATTTAGATGTCTCTAAAGCGTTTGGGTGAAAGTCGTTTGAGACACACCAATAAGGCTGGTAGTCACTTGGTTCGTCATATACGTCCTCGCACTGCTGTAACTTCAACCCTTTTTTCACGAGTTGTCAACACAGCAACCCCATTTACACGAGTCTGAATTGACCCGTTCTCGAACATTGTGATTATCTCTGTGTCGGTCAGCCTACTGTGCATTACCTGAACAGAATATTTAATCCCCATCTATCGGACTCGTTTGAAATAGTAACTGTTTTTTTGTGTTCATCGACAAGTAAAAGACAGACAGTGGCTGTAACCGATTTTGCACAGGATTTTATGCTGGTTTGTCTTACTACAGGAACCCAATTGCCACGTTCTGACCTTTTGCTATCTTTGTTGAGGGGGGTTCTAAGGCGAACATGTCACGATATGCGTTCAATGCCAACATGCTACAAACTGATCCCTGTGACATCGATCGAGGAAATATATATCCTGCATACAAGCAATCGCACTGCGGTTGATTACTAAGGCACAACTCTGATCCAGTTAAGAACTCAAATGAATTTTAACTTAGTTGCAGATCAAAGACCGCACCATCCTTTCACATTAATATTGCAATGTTTTATCACGGATGAAATATCGCCGGTCGCTTTGTAAGAATCAGAATCTCGAGACCGACGAAATACGTTTATCTCATTCCAGTCACATGAATGTTCAATTGCGTACTCACTGTTATTTGGTAACATGTGCATCCTAACGGGTTTTTCCACTATGAGCTTTTCTCTTTGTTTTTTACGTCGCATAATGGTCCAGAACGAAGTCCCGGACGCACAGTGCAAACCAATTCAGGTTCAGGTGAGACCGGAACGTTAGAATGGTCTCCCTTGATTGTTCCTTCGGATGCACGTCGTTGGAATGGAAGCAGGGTTGTATACAGCCGGACTAACCTAAATCAGCTAGGTTTGTGCTGATGAATCCAACTACGGGTCAACCAAGTAGTGTCCATGCGAGCGACACAGCAGTCTCCGACCTGCTAGTCAGACATAGTGGTTTACAAGTCACTCACGGTAGATTTTGATTCAGTTAGTAGCGGTTGGTGCTGTACTAGTTCTGAAGTGAAAGATGAACCAAAAAGGTCAACATAAAACTGATAGGTGCGCTTCACTTGTCAACCAGAAATGGTCAAATAAACCGTTCTACTTCGTTACTGTCTTACTGACTTTTTAACGGCCGGGACTATCATTATTTCGCCTGGTAGAGATTGTGTTCGTGTTCAGTTTCATATGCTGTGCTACTTGACGAACTGTTTGGGTTAGCAATCTTGCGTTTGCTACGGTTTCATTGACTCCTCTACGGTCTTGACTGGTGTGACAAAGGGTGCTTCTCAGTCTTACGATTATGATCGGGTTGGCTTGAAGTTGAAACATCAAGGCGATCCTCCGTGTTTATTGTGGAAGATGGGAATAATGTAAGTGTTGAAGAAATGACACACAAGCTACAGTCGCTAACACGGTCGAGCATAAACCTTTTATAGTTTTAGAACGCAAGTTTTGTGATTACCACAAACTGCTCCAAAGACGTGAAGATAGCATAACCCCCGAGGTTTGTAGTCTATTTCTGTGTGACCGCTTTTACCAAGCTGTCTCTGTAGTCGTCCATGTGCAGCATGTATTTAAACACCCGAAATGTGATCATCGGCAACTCTGCCAATTAGTGTCAAGTGAGCCGATCGTGTGCGTACACGACAATCAGTTAGTGTTTATTTAGAAAGGTCTCGTTTTTGCCGAGGATTAACGTGGTAGTCAAGACTGATCATTTTTGCTGTCTGGATCATGTAGTTCGCAGCTTATAGGGCACCCACTATATCGCTCGAATGCGGATATTGTTTTCACAACTCTTTCAGATGTTTAAACCTTTAAGGTAAATAACACTATATTCAATTCCTTAATTTTACAAACGTAGCTGGCTAGACTCAATCGCACTCATCGTTTTACTACAGGTTTTACTACTCGAGGTCATTGCATAACCTCCTTGCTTTGGTGGTTTGAGTCCTATGAAATTTAACCTAGCTGTTCTCTTTGATTTATCAAGCGGACTTGTGATTTAATCTTGTAAAACACTTTTTCTTTACATATCTGTCTAATCGTAATCAGTCGATTCAGATGCATACGACGTGTTTCACCGTTACTACCACATATCACAGTCCAGGTATGTGTCTATTAGCCCAGAGCTTTTAGCTGATTGTTCAGTGGTACCGTAAAATCCTCTGTGAAATATTGTGTGAAAGTTTGTAATGGTTATTTGGTTACGCGCTACTCAAAGGCTGTTCAGCGGTTATATCAGTTGTACATCACTCATAGCTGGAAGAAAAGTTTAAGGTAACCTGGGAAGGTCTGCCCTAATACACTGAGCAATGTTTGTGCGTGCTATCTGCCAGGTTGAGGACGATACAATCATTAAAGTCAATTGTTCAAAATGCACTGGAACTTAAACTTTTCGCATAAAACAATTAAACCGAGGATTCTTCTCACACAAGTCTCAATTAGTCCGTCACTTCGCGTGCCAGCGTTGCTGAACGTCCGAGTCATGAAGCTGATAATGTTAGTTTATTGTTGAATATATATGCATGCGTGATTACATCTTCGCGTGCATTAAAAGACACCGCTAGATGTGGTTCCGACTTGTGACTATCGCGTGACAGGCAAAGTAAAATCCCTTTACACCGGTTGTACGTCCTTTATGCACTACGAGAACATTCTCCTCATAATTTGAATTCCATCATATGACATTTTCATTTTTCTGCTCCTTCCGCCACTGATATGTTATAAAATTGTCCACAACACGGATACTGTAAGTGTCTCAAGTGGCGCTAAAACGAAATCGCATTAAAATTTTCCTCTTTTCATAGACACGAGACCTGAGCTGGGTCCCGACTCACAGAGCCATGTCACTGATCAGCACGGATACGGAACATTCTAATCAACCGGACGAAGTTGTACAACAATTAGTGACCAAACTGGAAAATACAGCCAATACGGTGTCAGAATTGGAAGGCGCTGTGCGTGATTTGAAAAACCTGGTAAGTGTCGATTTTGTGATGTAGGTTCTGTTGCGTACCAATAACAGAGAAACCTTGAAGTGGTCTTGCGAACGATTTTAGAACTTAGTTTATGGGTTTGCCACTCTATTTTATTTTGTTCAATGATACTTATGAGGACTGTACATTTGGAAGTGGAGTATGCTTCAAGTCTATCTCACACAAACAGACCTTTCGCCTGCGTTCCTACTACACGAGGATATGTGGTCAACCGGCACCAATCACTCACCGAGATCAGGAATAAACTTAATGGAGATGTTATTGTTTTATTTGCATAGTTTCAGTTATTTACTGAATTAATAAAAACATATCATGTAGAAAGTATGCCAGCGGTGGTGAAGCTCGAATGCTCCTTATCAAAGTATACGGATAGTGTGAGCTGTTGGTGCCTGTATTCGCAATCCCCATAGTCGCTACATTAGGTCCGGTTTCTCAACAGAGTCATATTAGGTACGAAGCATTATACGACTATCCTGACACTTCGCTAATTTAAACCTCAACTTTCTCTTGTGGTTTTGCATGTCGTAAATGTGGACTGGGAAATCTTCCACCGCTTATCGATACTTAGCTTTGGGGCATAAAATTCAATGCATGTGTGACTCGTAATGACAATGTACTGTCAGCGTAGATTCAGTCATATGTACATTTCAATCAACCTTTGAAACTGTGTCATTGGACTTATCTGTTAAATGTTGCTGTGTGAAGTGGTATAAACATTTTTAATCTATCACGTTTCTTTTATTTGCATGATTTTCATAGCTTTTGCAACAACGTGCCGATCAAAGAAAATCGCAGCTTATGTCAATCATTGTCAATGCACAAGAGATTTGAGTTGAACTGATGCTTCCTTTTTTCTTTTGATGAACACAAAGTTTCCATTTGTGTTATTTTTGCAACCATGAACTGTTCTGTCTTTCACATTTTGTATTGCTATTGAACAATTTACAATTATTTTGGACTTTAAAAGAGTCATACAATAACTGTTCCGAAAGAAAAATCAGACGGATGCATATTGATAATGATTTTCTTAATGAAACATTTATTGTTATATTTTGTGTTTATCCTCATTATTTTTATTTGATGACATGTTAGCAACCACATAGTTTTAGTGGTTCGGAATTGCTAAATAACCTTTCCATCGGCGACAGTTGCCAGCCCGTGATCCCGAAGTGCTTTCAACAAGAAACACCTGAAACGGCTGGGTGCAATTAGATTCGGTCCAGTTAGTGTACTTCAACTTTTCCGTAGTAGTCTGTACATAATCCTTCAAATTCCGAATCTACTCAGCTGGCTCCTTAAATTGAGCGCCGATGGTGAAAATAAGCTTCTCTGGTATCATATTCAAAACGACTGCATTCTGAAACATTGCACTAGAAGACAATCAGGCCTGGCGGCTTCTTTACCAGATAAAGTAGGTTGCTGTTACAAATGGAGCGTAGGGGTGAGAAGACGGTTCGTTGTACAAGTCATTCCAGTATAAGAAACAGCTTAGGAAATATAATAACTACCTAACTTATTTCACTGCGGTTTAACAAGGGTTCAGCACAACGTTTCAACCGAAAGAAATGAATGACCGTCCTCCAATCCTCAGGTCTGGCCGGATTAATTGTAGTGGACACTCGCACCCGTTGACAAGCCTACAGGTGTTATGTGACGGAGTGAACTGTGGTTCATTCCATACGTTTCGTTATGACTTACAAGTAGGAATGTGGTGATTGTAAGGTTGATCAGTGTAACAATGTCACTGTTAAAATTGCGCTCAGTATAGTAAAGAAAAAACTCATGCTATGTCAAGAAGACATTTTGGGACCGGAAAGTTCTTCTGGTCTAGATGTTTTTGGATATACCGTCGTTAGTTATGGCGCTGTTCCACTGTACATCCATTTGTGTCTCAATCATCCTATTTGCTGTACATCCTCTTACATATCTAATGTGTTTCGATAGTTGCGTGCTGTTTTCCATGTCACCACAGGATACCAATCAAGTTTTATTGATTCTGTCGCAGTTCTCATCGGTTCATCATTTTGAAATATCAAACTCAGCTACATTAACGAACAGACTAACCTTGACATGATTCTCAATGACTTGTTGCTTACGAATGTTGACCAGTTTGCCGATAAGTTCATTATTTCTTGTGCTTCAATGCAGACCTTGTCTGCTGTTCTAATTCCAGTTGGCGCTCTCTCACCAACACAACGGACCTTATGTGGAGTATACTGAATCAGAATAGGACTTAGAACGACTATCACTAAAAAACACGCCATATTGCACCGTGCAGGGATTTTGGTTGAAAACTTATCGGACTATGTTTGCGTACGTATAGTCTTTTTCATAACCATCCGTTTGTTTCCATAGGTGATAGGTTACTGCTGTTTGCTCTTAACAACAGTTTACCCTACTTCTGTAATGGCAACGGTCACTGTGGATGCTGCTAGGTATAACGACACCATAATTTTCTTGTTCAATTTTCTCACAAACTGGTTGATATTCGTTTGGTCGCCCAAAGAGGACTTGTATTTGAGGTCTACCTCTGCCGTGTCATTTACGTCGTGCTTGCAAACATACTTGTAACATAATAAACTCTCCATTGGATGCGGTTTTAGTGACAATTAGTTCGTACAAATCTCAAAACCGACGTAGTCTATACATTGCAATCCTGTTCGAATGTATGCCCTTTTCTCTCAACCTAACGTTGACAGCGCTGTGTTTGTAGCACACGATAGCAAAAATATGTCTGGTGCAGCGGTGACAGATTTTGAGTACCTGCATCAGTGGCATGTGCATAATGCTGAACTCTGATCTGTGCTGTACACAAGGGCTTGTTTGCACTTCGTACTAATGTTCACCTATACTCGTTTGTAAAAGTTAATTGCACCAGATACACCTTTTCCAACCAACCGCATCCAGAAGTGATCTGTCGGCGATTATGGGGTCATGTGACTTGCAATTCTTTACTGCTTCTATCATGTGAAGAAGTGCACTAACTTCAGTAACCTTCATTCAATACAGCTTCCAAATTTCTGTGATATATTCTAAGGTAAAATTTATGACAGCTGCCCAACCAATGAAATGAACATACGCAACGATGTTCTGTTTTCGTAACACTTATATTCAGTTTTCACTTTTATGTATCTCGTAGATTGAATTCTGACGAGACATCTTAGTTAATTTGAGTGCTTTACTTTGTTTCCTGATGTTCATGTGTATCTCGATTATGTGACAATGTACTCGCATTATAATGGACATTTTGTGTTAGTGTGTCCTTTTTTACGTGTGTTGGGAATTTTGTGCTGTCAGATGAACTCGACAGGATCGGTTTCAAATTGTCATAAAAGTGCAAGATAGAATGAAATACTTAATTATCTGCATCGAGTACAGAAAGTGCGGCGCGTTTTGTTCTGCTTGTGTATACTAAGATTGTCAGCACCAAGAGCAATTGTGCACGTAAGTTGGAGATGAAAATTTACTTCGAACTTTCCAAACTCAAACTTCAGCTAGATGTTCCAAGTGTTGCCCATTGGAGCTTTTGACATACTGAATATGCGCATCTAGCAATCGATGCCGTTAACAATGAATAAGGTCAGTAGGCACGAGCAGCCAAAATCGTTTTCCTAAAAAGAAGTAGCGTCACGACTGATTAAGTTAGTCACGCCTAGACCAAAAGGAACACCAGAAGAATGTTGAATGTAAGACAGCATAATTCTTGGGAAGTAAACTTGCGTGTTGTTTTCAGGCCTCTATCGATAAACCCCTTTTTCAACAACTTATTCAGCTGGACCGATTGTTCACAGTGTTCTCTAAATGGGCAAGATGTTAATTATTTTCTGACAATTTAAATCTCCTCTGGATTCATCTGACTGGGATTAATAATGTCGCCTGCTTTTTCTCAAAAGTGAAGGCAAGAAAATGGCAACATAGAACCATCTCTCACTTATTAGACATTGGAACTAATGACTAATTGAGTTCGCGACCAAGACTAGTTTGCTTATGGGAAATTTCGTTACACACTTCAGTAATTCGCTGTAAACTATTTGTCGCCTTTACAATTTTTGCTGAAACCAATGCAGCATTCGATTATTGTCCTGCCTGTCTAGTGGATGTCAGTTACTACATTATTAAGCATCGACCAAAAGTGAAGTTAATTATAGATGGCAAGGATGGGTTCTAACAAAAACAAAAGTCGCGTCTAGTGTCTGTTTTCAAAAGGATCTGACTGGGACGTCTATGGGAATGCGACAGCTGCGATCAGTCGCGAGTGGTGTTCAATTTATATACGGTTATTTGTGAATTTTTTGTAGATTCTTACATTTTTAGGGGGTGAAATTAGAAGCTAATTTTAATAGCCTCTTTGTTTCAAACATTTCTCCTCCACACCTACACTGATTTAATTGAATCTTAGAAATATTTCATCAGAGGACAAGTTGAATGCCTTCTTTAAGTCTAGAGTACAACTGCGTAAGGCACAAACATCTGCAGCCTTCTAATTTCAGTTATATACCATCTGAGGCCACTTATACACACTTATAGTAAACACCGGAAGTCGCTTGATGCTGTACGTTTGTACTCTTCTGAGAACAGTGTACATTCTTGCACAAGCATTGTGCTGCGTCGATACTTGAACACGCACCTCTGCGCTGAGTGTTGTGGGGTTTTCCTTTAAGGCTCTTCCAAGCCGTGGTTTGCTCTAATAGAGAAAAAAATATAGCGCACAGTAACAAAAGTACCTGTTAAGATAGGCGTTACAACTCAGTTGTTAATGTAAAAGATTGAGCTCCTACTGAGAAACTAAAAATGTGAAATAATGAACTTGACTGAGTTTTGGCAACGACTGTGGGAATGCACCTATTATTGATCAAATCGCTCTCGGACTCAGTTTGTTTGTTTGTGGTACATTCTAATGTGGTTGGGTGCCTTCTGCAGATAATGTAAGACTCACTCAAGTTGTAACTACTACAAAAGATATTTTTATGAGAGTTGTAAATACAAGTCTTCATACACAATCGGATATACTGCATTTGTTTCTTTAATTTGGTATGCTACGCTTGTGATCAAGAAAGTCAAATCATTTCCATCTGAAACGTTCTATGTCTGAGACTTTCTTACCAACATTTTAATTCAACAAATTGCCTGTACTTCTCTTGTTGTTTTCATAGTTATTGACGAGTGATTGTCCGTATTTCTATACAGTCAATCTGAAGCTGATTATATTCTGATTTTGAAGACGTATGTTGTCAAATTTGTCATTGATCACGCATGAATTCCTTTCAGTTTGCTTCGAAGCTCAAACTTCATACCAAAGATACATTAGCTTGTGGTGTCAATTGCATATGCGTCAGTCAGATGGAATGTTTGGTTGGGATATGTCATTATTAATCAAATCAACAAAGCGTACAGGAGTATGTATCAACAATTATTTGACTATCTCTTCAGTGTCTGAGCAAATGTTCCGAAAAGCGGTGGTCACGTGCTTCCACTTATCTTGGCCTATTACTGCTTATCGCAATGCGTGATCATAACGGGAGAATATCTATCAGTAATGGTGCCGCATCAATTATTGCGATTCTTTCTGGAATTTACGTCTTTGTCTTACTGGACTTTCACTTAGATTGAACATCACCCACAATTGATCGCAACTGTCGCATTCCCATAGACTTTCGAGTCGGCCCCATTCGAAAAGAAGCACTAGACTCGAGTTTCACTCTCATTAGAGTTCATCAGTAGGGCATATCCTCGCTACTGCCGGGACTTTTATTGTTATAAATCTACTGAGAAAAACCAATCTGACGAATTCAAAAATCAGTAGAATAGTAAATCCAAAGACTCTTTGGATAGCGTGGAAACTAGTGTATGTGAAAAAGCCCCTAGGTTCAGGAGTTCATGCAATTCAGAAGAAAATAAAAACTACAGCTGATTTCTTGAACCTCTCCTGCAGAAGGATTACGAACAAAGATAGAGTAGTAAGTTACACGAAAGTACGTAGGCGGTCGAGACACACAGCTATAACAGACTATCTTCCAGATATTTGATACGTCAGATCCACACGATTTAATTCGCTATCGCGGATGGACCAGATGCGTTGCGAGCTGCAAAAAATTAATCTATTGTTGTCTGTAGCACAAATGCGGCATATGGTTGGGATCTGGTGACAGAGTAGTCAATAAACTACAGGTAATCCCAGCCAATCGAAAATGGCGTAGTCAGTATGACGGTCAGCTAATCTGTCGTACTAATAATTTGGTGGGGATGGAATGCAATCAGTTAGTTGAACGCTAGTAACGTGATAACTACACTCTGAACGAGCTAAGGGATCAACTAAATAACCTGCTAACAAGTTTACCTTCTCGTTACGCAACCACATTTGAATTGTGTTGCGTCTTCATTTCAGTCGACCACTTTTAATACGCTCTGCTATCTAGTAACACATACACCGATCTATTATATCTAAGTAAGTGACACCGTAATGACACCCGAACAGGTAAGTGACATTAAATGTATATAGATCCAGCGAGCGATTCACTCGGTTATCAAACTTTATCTTGTAGACACCAGTCATAAGTATACTGCTGGTTCCATAGGTTTCACTACTGATCATGATATGCTTAAAGTTATCTACCTGAAAAGATGTAGTCATTAAACCATCCTGTAGTTATCCGTTGGTTATGAAATAGGTTTTTTTAGGTGTCTCGTGAGCATGTCTGTCAGCTATTGTTTCTTGAGTTGAATTTGGAATAAAAATGTTTTGACTTTACCGCGTTTAAATGTGACCAGTATAAAGATGACCAAGTACAAGTTGTG
>JTDE01000054.1:287095-297466 GCA_014338405.1 Paragonimus skrjabini miyazakii | reverse complement strand
AGAGGGAGAGATTTATGAATGCAATGTCAACAGAACGTTTAGTGTTTTTAATCTTAGTAAAGAAGCCCCATTATTCTATCAAACCTTGTGTGAAACAACACAGCTAGAGTGAATACTATTTGAATGATCAAAAACTGCAACGTGTTCCTCATCGTTAGATCAAATGAGACTGATACTTTCTAAATCTTTGTCAGTTCTATCCGTATGTGCGTATTCATATTACTTACTCCTGCTACAACGAGGGTGAATATAGCAATTTTCGCTAGCTAATAACAGTAACAGCCAGCTAACAACGGCAGATATCGCTGGCATTTGTACAACTAATTTTTCAAAATATGCGGACTCTAATGATTTGTAAATGGCCTCCCAACCGGGACGTAAATCTTGCTCTAGATAGTGTCTGGTTAAATTGAAATTTTGCTTCTATTCTTAATACTGACACGAGAAAACGTTCTGTCAAAGTGATAGGCCGAAAAGTTGCACCCAGTGAATTAACGAACAAGAGGTTAACGAAGTTTTCGGTAGTTTATTTTTTCACTTGAGTGCATTAACCATAATTTTTGATTGGTGATAAGTAATAAACAATTGGGGTATTATTCGATTGTTTTGAGTCAGTAAGTATGATCGCCTCATCAACAAAGTCCACAGCATTATCATGCAGTCGCAAGAATGTGAGTAAACCACAATTTAAAGATAAAATAGTAGAAAGATATAAGACCTATTCTTTATAACTTGTGCATCTTAACCCGATTAACCAACACCAAGATACTGTAACTCAGATAAATAGCTGATTTACAACAGAGGTTTTCACTGACCTCTCTCTAATACTTTCATTAGTTCACAGGCAACAACAAAACAACATTAAGCTTACCGCCAGTCTAGATTAGCTGACTTATCTTCCACTAGTCCCTGCCATAGGTCAGATGATTCACGATGACTCTGGTCCGAAAGACAAACAGAATCAGTTGCTTCTAGCTTGTCACTAGCCCCTTTCTTTTCTCTTCTCAAAGTCAGATTGGCCATCTTGCCCTACACCCTAGTGAGCTGTCAGATCGCCAAAGATTGCAAAGCGTGATGAAAAATGGGTTGGTGTTCCTAATATGTCAAATAACCACCTAGGTTTATATAATATCAAGGTCCATGTGAGTGAGCTTGATAAATCCTGGTGGCGCAAAACCTGTTTTACAACCTTGACTGCTTATATGTTCATAGTATCTTATCCCGAATGCACGCATCGATGGTTAAAAACGAATAATTTTCACATCCCCGACCCTTATTGGTTATATTTTCCGGTATTAAAATAAACTTCTTCTGACCTTGGAATAACACTAAGGTGGTGATCATTACCATGTTAAAAATTCTTCACGTTGTGGTACGTTTCCCTGGTTTTAAAAACAGTAGCTCTCATTTTACTTCCCACAGATTATTATTCGCGTTACTGCTTCTGATGCATACAAATCGGTAAACAACCAACAAAACTTAATTTTCTAGTCTATTATGAGGCGGCCTGGGAGCAGCGCTTTACCCTTCGAATCTGCAAAACGCAACCCAAATGAACGGACAGAACGCAACGTATTACCTCACAGAACTGGTACCTCACGCTGTGTCAGACAACAATAGTTTTCAGCCAATGTAATCCATGTCAGTCAGTCTCTCGCCAAGGACATCAATGTCTGGATTTCCGAAATGTTGCAGACAATCCATCATTATATCTATGACAAAACTGATCGGGAAAGGATAGAATGGAAATTTTGGCAGACGCTGCTTTTGGAGTAGCATGTGTCCGGAAGGTCCCTGTAATCACTTACCTGAGGGGACATACTAAATTGGAGAGCTGACAATATATTACTATATATGGTAAACATATCCCAACAGCGAAGCTATTTCCAAAGTGCGTTTCGGTCAACAGAATCAAACGCATCCTTGTGATTAAGAAATACTGCATCTATTCGCCGACGCGATGCGAAAAGCTTTCCCAAACTTTGAAGAATAGTTAAAATTGACTGTTAATTGAACATCACTCGCAGCTATTCCAAGATTTCACTCCCAAATTGGCGTCTCAGTCTGCCTTACTTGTAGAAAGGCATAAGACTTGAGTTTTACCCACGATAGAGCTCGTCAGAATTGCATGTTATCGTTTTGACGGGGATTCGATTTCCGACCACATTCGCGTGAGGCAACCGCGTCGAGCACTGCACCAATACTGCCAGTTCAAACGGGATCGAATGGATCGAGTGTTTAACATATGAGAATTTGTTGAGACCTTATGCGGGATTATTGCCTTAATAGTCAATATTTCTGCTTCATGAAAGCATGATGAAAGTCCAAATTTCCGTTGTAGGGAGGATATGCGCTAGTAACGAGTTCTAACAAAAGCGAAACTCGAGACCGGTGCTTCTTCTTAAAACAGTTAACTGAAACGTCTAAGTGAATGCAGAAGTTCTAATAAGCTTAGAACGGTATTCAGATGAAATCAACAAAATCCCCAGCTGGTTATCATTAGGTAAAAGTTTGAACTATACGTCTTCGTTTGGAAGGAAACTCGTTTACCCCCCCCCCTCCTCCTCCTCACTGTAAGCTTTCTGAACAGTAATGAGTCTACGAGGTAAGCAAACTACTAGCACTAAACGTTTGGTTAAATCTCCTGTGTTTTTCAAGGAGATTTTCAGCTAATTTCTCAGAAATGAGATAGATGGTATGCTAATCCCAGTTTGCAGAGAGACGTGTTAATAGTATGCTCAACATGGCTGCCTTTGTAAATTTAAACGAACATTATCGTTAGAGTACGCTAAAACACGTGATGAGGTATTTCACAATGAAAACAGTAGTTACGGCAGTGCTTCACAAGGCATACTTTTGAAGCCTTACTGCTTATGAAATCGGGCCAAACATCCATGGTTTCCTAACAAATTTTCTGTTACAACTATCCTATACTGTTCCTTCTGGTTACCGACACAATGCTGACTTTGGCATACGAGCAAGATTTTCATTAAAAAAAAAATATTCTTCTTAACATAAGAGTCTTTATGGGTTCGGAAAAATGAAACGTACAAAGTGGATGGCGTAGGTTCGAGGTGAATAACATGGTAGTTGCTGGGCGACACGTAACAAATACAATTCTCTGCTACAACACAGACGGATGCATTGATGATGAGTCGGCATGCATTTTACAAAATTTCATAAATTACAACTTTATAGACTGTACAAAGACTGGATGATATAGATACAAAATTGAGTTTTGTTGCTAGCAAGAAGAAGGAGAATCTGATAGTCAAAGGCAGAAACCAGTTTGCTTGGTTGCACCCGACCGATTAGCTACCTGGACAGTGGAACACTGTCAGGTGCCTGTTCAATCGTTCTCCGGTCCGCCAACTGTTGCGAATCAAAATGTGCCCCGTTCCCGATGTATTTTGTAGATACACTAGTGCTTGTGCATTCTGAATTGTTAGATACTGGTGTGTTCACGATAGGGTTTATAAAACTGTACTGACTGCCTAGCTTGCGTGTACGTTGTAAATCTGACCTCCACAAATGAGGGTCCCGTTGTGCCATATCTATCAACTGATGTTCGGACCATAGCGAGTTTTCCAAACTGGGCTGTACGTGCTCTGAACTGCAGATGATTGTGTTGCTTCCCGGCGTTTCTCCGCACTTCTCTCTACGGGAGTAAACCAGCCTTAGTGGTTGTTCAAGGATTTCGACCGAGCTACGTACACCATCCATAGTAGTGGTTGTAGTATCGCTCGGGTAATTTTTTGTCGAAGAAATGCTTGACTTTTTGTCAGGCTTCGCTCGTCGCTCTTTTCCAAATACAAAGTGATTACCTGGTTTTTGTTGTTCCGTCAACACAACCCAGAACCACAGACATACTCCGGCGCCGACTCCCATCAGTGCGCATTGCAGAATCAGGTAATCCTTTACGGAGGAGAATAGAAAACGACACGTGATCTGATGATAGCTCCACATGAGTTGGTTATTTACGTTGAAACACTGACAAGACGCGGTGCCGTCTGGATCCAAACCATCAAGACAGCATGGCTGTTGGAATAATCTTGTGCTGGCTAGTGTGTTGCTGAGGGACAGGGAATTATTGTGGTTATCGTAAACAGACGCAGACGATAAATACGCAGGCCTTTGCGCACACGAGTCTCCGTAAGCCGCGATCAAGCTGCCTTTCTGACCGGAAAAAATGCTGGCCACCAAGCACACGACGCAGCTGATTAACGATAGTATACCGGCCGCTCGCTGTGCGTTTGGGTGAAAGAAACCGGTCGGAAAAACCAGTTAATTAATTCTGTTAGTTCTAGTACCCAGGCAGACATCATTCATTGAACTGCAAGTATTCTATAAGAAGTATTATGCGAAATGTCCTTCCTATGGTAACAAGCTGAGTGCCTTCCAACATTTTCCCTCCTAATGGTCACAGCCTTGTGACATTTGTGCAGTAGTGTATTCTGTCAGTATACAGCTAATCTGACTGCATTGTTTGCACAACTGGAATGTTGAGTTTGCCGCCCATAAAAATCGTTCAGTAGCAATTCATCTATTATTTGTATAGGCAGCTCGTTTCCTAACTGTCATTTTCGAAAGATGTTTTCCTCGGGTACATTCGGTATTGCTGTTTTTGAATATGTAATATTTGTCAACATAAGTCATTTCATCAGATCACTCGATCCTTCCCAAGTTCTCAAGCGTAGTCAGTGAATTAACTACTGGGTCACTTTTGTGTTTGTGATAGTCTATCTACTGTTTAGACTGAACAAGAAGAATCAGTAAACAAGACGTTTGACGGACTTTACCTTTTTTGTATCATCTGTAGCTTACTAAGTCAGCGTCGATAGACGCGCAGTTATTCTACATCTGTTGAGCTGGTCCCCACATGTAGGGTGGTTTGTTATTAACGACACGACAAAGGATTAGAGTTTAAACAAATCCTATGAACTTCTTACATCAACACAACACGTGGAATAGATTGTGGAGAACATAAGGAGGCTAACGGGTTGGAAAATAACTTTATAAACTAACAAAACTAGCTCGTAAGTGAAAGCTACTTAACAGGAGATAAACGTGAGTAACTAAGGTGCTTAGTTTCAGTTACAACTGCGGTATAATTAGGGGGTAAATCACTATTGAGATTGTCTCAACCTTAATAGCTCAATTATGTGTATTCAGTGCAAGCTGAGTTCACAAAAAGTAGAGTAAAACCAACAGCAAGCGCACACATACACAGGTATTATAACTGTCTCTTTAACAAACGTGTTGCACAACAACTGAGGTGACTTTACAGTTTAATAATTCATAGAATAAGGTCTAATACAAGTGGAAGGTTCACTGTCAGCTGTTAGTAACATAAAGGGATTAGATTTAAGTCAATTTAAAATCATGGGTTGCAATCAATGAATATGATTTACAGTCAGAAGATATTCATACCGAACGATAACTATATCTGAAACTCTGGACAAATATGTTTTTGGTCTGTTTAACGCTCCCAGAATCCTCCAGCATATCGTAGGCGGGTCAACATAGCAGTCTATGAGTAACTTCCCACTGGTTCCATGTCGTCACCGATGTAAGCTTGGCTTAACATGCCAATAGTTACACTTGCTTTAAACACTACAATACTGCAATAACGTTGCTTACCCGTATCATGCAGGCCATCATTTCGTTCGGATTGAACGGCAGACGAGTTGGAACACAGAAGTAAATTCCAATAAGACCAGTGAGCGTGATCTGTGAATATGGAGAATATACTCGAAGAACGTGCACTCTGATTATTTGGAGGCAATCACTTTGACAACATACACGTTGTCATCAAAAGTGTAAATGGCAATGTGAAACGCTTTTTAAGGAAGGTTGATTTCGTGATTATCACGACGGATGGTCATAGCCCAAAGAAATTTATTCATTGAACTAATGTTAAATGTTGTATCATATGAGATAGACGATTTTTACCGTACATTTAGGCAGATAGATTGCTACAACGAACTATAGAGATTCCGAATAGGTTGAAAGGTATGATGGTTATTCATAGACTCTCGAAAATAGCACCGGAAATGTAAAAGTGGTACAGAAGGCCAACTATCGTTAAGTGCTACGCAATTAATTTACCGGTGTCCGAATCGACGTTGCACAACGTAGGCAGATTGCAGCTGCTGTGCACTACTTGATGTTTTTACGACTTACCGCATGAATTGATCCAGTTTCCACCTCTTGATAATTTCCAGAATAGATTCAACCTTATCGTGACCGATAGTCCGTTTTCAAGGAGTCGATATTAACAACCAAATTGCCAGAATTGTTTATGGTTTATGAAATGGTATCGACTATGTTAAAAACCCATTAACAACACGAACTGATATAGGCCCATTGTCCTAATTGTTGATTCACAATCGTCCAAATCATCCAAATTGCGCAATCAGAATTTTCATGAATCCAAGCACTATTATTCAATTTATCATTGATGTATATTCGGTACATTGCTATTTACATGTCACAAATGTATTTTTATTAACATTATTCACCTGCTGACTATAAGTAATTCTAGCACCAACAGTTATCAGACCAAAAATATGCAAACGCTCGTTGCAGAAAGTAAGTATGCAATCGTCTCTAATAAGGGCTGTGTCGAACCCGTGAAGATGTATATGATTAACGCTTATCCACTCTATGCATAACCTCGTCTGAAGTTTTTAATTTACCAGGCTGTACATTTGTAAAGAATGGCATTGTGATTAATGGGAGTAGAAGGCAGAAGACTAGCATAGTTCTGTTCCAAGAGGCGAGGTTCTTATGCATTTATTCACATAACTGTTGAAGATGTTTAAATTGCTTATTGTTCCATCTTCGCAACACGTCCTGGTGTATCCAATCAATCACGACGAAGCTCTGTTTAGTCTTTTTTGGAGATTTAATGATTTGTATTAACAAAAAATAAGTAGTCAAAGTTTAACATAATATCAATTAGCTTGCTGAATTTTCTACAATTGTGGTACATTTCTGCAACCAGCCGAGCGGCAGTTCTACAGTTCACCTGTAAAACTTCATTCCTCCTGCCACGGAAGGCTCGTTATTTCTTATCTCTTAATGTATTCTAGATTGTTCATTGATGTTGTAGGGATTCAGAAAATTAGTCGACAAGCACATTCCTATTGCTCAGTTGGAATCTTAAAACTTACACTATACCTACATCTTTCGTTCCGTTTTTACTAAGGAATACCGTTGAAAGAATGTTATACACATTTACATAAAACTAGCTATCTAGCTTTTCTTTGGAGTTGAAGTGCATTAGCTTTTTTGGACAATTTGTCAACCTAAATCTACCTAACTTATTCAGTCACAAATAAAGTGAAACACTCCAGTTAGTGTACTTCCTCAATGTGACTGCCTAATAAACGATATTCGTTTCCAGCTGTCTACTTATACGGTGATTTACTGCTCTCCTCATCTAGAGATTTTCTAAGGTCACGTATTCACATAGATGTCGTAGAATAGGGCCGAGGCTCATCTCCATACTTTTTACCGATCCCTATACGGAATATTTATGGACAAATAGATTTTGTGATCTAATCCTGTTCTACCAGTGTGAGACGCTGTACACTGCGTGCTGTTTGACATTTTGAATCCTATGGTTACCATAATTAACAAGGCATTTCTAATTATTATAGGGTTTGAAAAAAACGAACACTAGCACGTAAGATATTATTCGCAATGACATTTCAATCGCACCTCATCTCTTCAGTTGCATCATGCTACGTGCGCTTTGGTCACCTGACTGACTGTCTCAGACAGACTGGATTGAACGTGCCCTGATACTTGCGTCCGAAGTATATTGTACGTGTTAAGTTTACAAAAAGTAACTGACGAGATGCAATCGAAATGTCATAGTGCAAGCAACTTTACGTTATATTGTTGATCTTTTTCAAATACATTAGTGGGAACCAATGGTTTTAATTATCTGGGGGTATTAATCACTTGTAAGATATCCGAACTAAATTGTGTACGAATGAAGTCAAACAGTTTGGGCGTCCTGTTTAAGATGTTATTTGAATAGAATAGTCAGAAGACACAAATTACAATGTGAATTCATTTGACCGTGAGTGGCAATCACGATCCAGACTGATTTGTAATTTTGACCGTTTCATTTAAGTCTTGTTTGGTTTGGTTTTCATGCTACTCACACGTTTACGACTGATGAGAGTGTGCAAAATGAATTCATGTCGTAATTTGTGTCTTCTGACTATCCTATTAAAATGGTTAAACGGGACTCAATGTTTCAAATAACATGTTACTGATAAATCGATTGAGAATAACACAGCGTTATGAGCAAGTTGTAATACTCTACGTAGTTATTTCGATTACAACACTCCTGAAGAAGGCCACCCGAGGTAGTTGAAACGTAGAGTATTACAACTTGCTCATAACGTTGTGTTATTCTCAATCCATTTATCAATATCTGGGGGGTAGTTTTGACATTCGTTCATCCGCAGCACCGCATGAAGTGTTCTTCGAATCAATGTTGGTCTATGACCAGTATATTCGGTAAATAATAGACAAACACATTTGAAACAAGTTTCGTCTATAAAGTCGATCTATCTGATACAGAACACTATTCTGTAAAATAATCATTAAGATGATAGAACTAGTCAGTACACGTAACTACGCGTAACTACAACACAAAACGCTGACTCCGGGGCTATCAATGTGACTATTAATGATTAACCAACGAACCTCACATATATTTTGCTTATTATTCAAATGCGAGTTTTTCCTCACAAATTTCAGGAAAAATTAGCAGACCCATTTATTTAGTTTTATTTAAGGATACACTATAAATATCTTGCAATTACAATGAGAAATTTCGGCATGCGATTTTTAGAGACGAGTACACTTAATAAGTTGGATCATTCTATCGTTGCGGAGTGTTAACTGGACGGAGAAACTCTGTGCTTCGCGTGAGTTGGTGGCGAACTAAGGTGAATGACAGAAATGGGAACACATATTATTTCTGCTTCATTCATATTCACGTTCTGAAACTCTGTCATTTTGAAGGAACGTTACCAATAAACAGAATTAATCTCTTGTTGTTTTGGTCAGGACCTTCAAAAAGTCGTTGGAGTAACCATTTCACCATATTCGCAAAAAGTACAAAAATTACCTAACACGTTTGCTGCAATAATGGTTTAGATCTCATCTCTAGTATATGAAACGCAACAGATTCGACTAATCACAAGTAGTTCAGTTTCTAAACACTGGCACTGTCCTTTCCTAATGTTTGTAACCTCCGAATGGTGAGTTATTTTCCTAAATAATCTTACTGAATTGGTTAAAGCAACCAGACAGAATGTACACCAGGAGACATGCTAATTAAATGTCTAACTTATTTGTGGATTGATCACCTACAGATTGTGGCCTTGATTTGGAATCAGTATTATTATTATCATAGGCAAAATTCAAATGAGTTTTTATGAATAGGCTTGGTGAGTTAACATGAAGAAAGTATGACATTTTGTGGAGATGACTGGTGTGTTATTTTCTGGCTAACGAAACACAATAATAGTTGTCCACATCAATTTCCCTAATGGTTTCATCAGACTAGTAAAAGGTTTTACTGGATTAACCTGAAAACGATCAATATTAACCTTGCCTCCGCTCATATCTAGCACATTCACTAAATCAAAACTGTTCATCACCTAATTATAGAAGGCAAGAAATAATCGGTAATCTTTGCGGTTTTTCATTACTATATTAATGCGATCACAAAAAATAGCAAATACAAGGATAATTAAACGATTTAGCACAAATGTGAAAAGGAAACTTTTGTCTACTACAGACGGATGTCCGAATTTCACACAAGCGTTGCGGTACCAAACTCAAGTCATTGGTGTAACCATTTGCGTAACCGAATTGTGATCGATTCGCCGTTTACACAGATTACCACTGTCATAACTACTGCTGGATGGTGCTTGGCGTACACAGTATCACGCTGCTGATACGTAAAGCATGCGTGGAAATCGGATCCTGTATTTCAGTGACAGACTGGAGGACCAGGTAGTCCCTTGTTTGCGACTGTACTAACCTGACGAAGAATTGCGAAATATAACTGTTTATAGGTGCGCTATAAAAAAAACGTGTGAATGAGGTATGACCTCTGCATCCATTTTCCTACTTCTTCTCTTTCCGTTTTTTGGCTCATATGTCTGATACACCGTATTCCTGCTGCACAGAGTCTTCTCAACATTGGCCAAGACTGTCTCTCACAGAGAATTCTATTGTTCGAGAGAGACACTAGAGATAGAACCGTTTTGGTTAGATTCCTTTATAGAAAAACAGCGGCTTTTGCAACCACGATTTTATTCTTCAAAATCTAAGGTC
>JTDE01000054.1:262016-286995 GCA_014338405.1 Paragonimus skrjabini miyazakii | reverse complement strand
TTAATCGAATCACTCCGAATTGTCGCGCATCAACAGTGTTACACAAATAAATGTTACTTCTGCCATTCTGTTACTCTTCATACGGCGGATCAATGACGGACTGCGAATATGACTTGACATCTATCCTAGCTAGTCATTTCTAACCTATAGGTACGCGGTGTCATGATCGCGTTCTATGTAACCACTATGGTAAGTAATACTTACCCGAAACTCTTCGAATGGACAGCATGAAACAACTGTGGATAAGCTTAATAACCATGCTGTTACTCGATCGGAAACAATGAGCTAATCATAGAAAGTGTGTTTAACTGCTATTAACAGAAGCATGAACCGTTTAAAATCATTGTAAACAGTATCGCATTATGTGTACAACATTCAAAATAAGATGCACTGAAAGAATAGTCATTGGAGGTCTCTAAAAGTAAAGTTATTCTCCCCATTAATATCATGGGTACTGCTGATATATGGTCTGAGCTGTCAATCCGTTCTCGAGTATATATAGATAATAGTTGTAGCGTTCGATATATTAAATTTGTGGGTCGGATAAAAAGCTATTCCTGTCTGCTGGACGAACTCTTAACTTCTTTACATCCACGCGTACTCTGAAAGGTTGCTTTTGCCTACACTCTTCAGAAGGTACTTGCAATATATTAGCTTTATCACCTAACTACTGCAAACTTACTATTATACACTGATCACAGTATGCCAGTGTTTTTAGTAGATATATTCTGCACATATCCCTCAAGCAAGATTATGATTTTGTCCCGTTGAATTAAGCATGTTCCAGAACATCAGTAACTTTTCAGATGCACCAAAGACAAGCAAACGGACTAGAAACACAAGCTCATTAACGGTTAACCCATCCCTGCTGATAGTTTCGTCAAAGTAACAGAAGCAAGAATCGTTTATCTTTCCTGCTCGCAGTCTTACATAAATTTCTGCCAATGCGGTATAAAAACATTTACTAAGATATTGGTCACTCATCACTATTTCCGCAGCTACCCAGAAATTTTGAAATAATTTTCAGTTTGTTCACTGTCTGTTCTTAACTTTACGTAATTGAGGCGGCTTAGAAGTAAACATAGACCACGGAACTGTTACTCGTCAATCACTACATTTCATTACTGGTAAGTATTAGGGAATCTGATTAACATCAACTGAACACCACTCATACCAGCTTATTAGAATTTTTCTACTTATTACCCAATTTATCGTCCGCCTCATTAACAAGGCCAACTCAGTTCAAGCGCTGGAAGTAGACACAACAGAATGTTGACACTTGTTTTGTCTAATTAATCGATAGATGTTCATTCAACTAAAATATATTACATCCTTTATTTGCCCGTCCATAAATGCTCAAACATGCCCAATTTGAAATGAATTTGATCCGACATTAGCTCGGAGTACACTGAGAAGAAGCAGCCGTTGGTTCACATCGCTCTGTGTCCACCGATATATTGATCTGACAAGTAAGTAGGGAATAGTGGTGTATTGAAGTACCCATCGTTTTGACAAGCATCGGTCAGCGCTAAAGAGGTTATATCAGGACATTGTAAGTAGGCTTGTTCCTCTCTGCCTTCACACGATTTCATACCACATCGTGTGGCTGTATGTTTACGGGTTTCGAAGTGCACCAGTTGCGTTTCAATTCGGTTTACAGTTTGCCCTGCGAACCGGCATCTCACTGTAGGGGTGGATTGATGAATGAACGCGCTTTTGGATGCCAGGCCAGTTAGACGGCTGGATGGATGGAGAGGTCTCTTCTGAGAAATAGTTCAAGGTCACCAAACCGCCTTTTTCCCACTGTTCTTGTGTGTTTATGTGTGAACGCTTGTATATGTGCCACTGTTTTAAGCACAAAACATGCGTGTACACACACACAAAAGCAAGATCAGAATATTCGTGGACTTACGAGTAGAACGAATACGCGCCTTTATGTGCTGCTGGGGACGACACTTCGACTGATAGACATTGATTTGTTCACCCGTTGGTAATTATGTTAATGATGGGTTAGTTACGTGCGCACAATCATTATTACGACTGTTGACGTCTGGTATCCCGAAATCAAATAAGTACGGGTTCAGTATCCCGTAAGAATGTTTTAGAAAGCCCTCAGAAATGCAAAAGAATTACCAAATACAACATACCGGCTAGCTTGTAAGTGTCAGAAAAGAGATTTGTATTGTTTTAGTGCTCAGTGCATTGGGAGCAGTTAGCTTTGAATCTCCCACTATCATCTCACCTATACTGGTGGCAACAACAGTGACAACAACAGTGATAGTGTATCAAAGAAATGGTTATCCATCAACATGCTTACTTGGTTGATTTGTTCATTGACTCTTGATTTCGGATTAAGTTAGCCATTTTTTAAACAACATATTGTTGTGGCTGTGCGCCATCGTTGAGAAGAAAAATCTCCAATAATGCATGTGGTCATTCACTACCTTCGTTTTTATATATACGACCGATCTCTCAGTGATCAAGACAGCAGTACCATTGAAAACAAAGGACGTTACTTTGCACCGTAGTTTTCTACCGCATAATTTGATTTACTTATCAGCACGCCATGCCCCAGTTTGTAGTACCTCACTGGTAAATGCAACGGGACTACTGTTTCAGATCATTTTCGTGATTCCTCTAACACCACCAAGAATAAATAGGAGTCCCCTTCACATACTTCTCGACAAAGCTATTTTCTGATAGACTTCTGCCCTGCTTAACATACTGGTCAGTAAATGGAACCAACTCAGTGATCCGCTCTAAAATGTCCGATCAACCCCACAGGATTTGGTCCGGCACTATTGTCCTGC
The DNA here is from genome assembly GCA_014338405.1 of Paragonimus skrjabini miyazakii. NCBI lineage: Eukaryota > Metazoa > Platyhelminthes > Trematoda > Plagiorchiida > Troglotrematidae > Paragonimus > Paragonimus skrjabini miyazakii. Next base: position 284,185 of record JTDE01000054.1, on the reverse strand, counting down.
AGCAGCCATTTTCTTAACTCGGCTATTCAGGACATCAAATGTGGTCCCGAAGTTTACACCACTTCCATCAAACAATGTGTTACCTCGAATTTCGGTCTCGCCCATTTCTTTTGTTCATCCCGATTACCTTTCTTACACACACTGAGCTTTTATTACCATGTACCGCAAGATAAGTAATCTCCTATACCGTATAGTTAATTCCTTAGTTATTTACATCGAGAAACTTCCTTCGCGAAGTTCCTCCCGCAGTTCAAGTAACTCCGCATCACATACAATTAAATCACATGCAGCTCACTCCAGCCTCGCCCATTCATGGGTGGTAGTTATGTGGACTGTTACCTGGACACCTTAATCTTATGTCCCTGTTCTTCAAACGTTAATTCTGTGTAGCCGTAAAAACTGATGGATTGGTCTAGATTGAAAAGCACATGGAGTTGCTATCATACTCACAAATAGCAGTCAACTCTCTCTACTGTGGAATTGTCATTCTCGGGTAATCAGTTACAAGAGTCCGTGCAGAACCACAGGCATTTCGGACTGTTCGATGTACGATTGTACCGTCTTGGTGTCCAACTTTACTGCTTTTGAGGTTCAACCTCTGAACTGCTTCAGCCCCCCATCCGAATGGTTTTCCTAAAATGATTTGCCTTAACCAACTCAGCCATTCGCTTAACCACTTGATTCACTGCTGTACATGACTGAACCCCAAATAAGTATGTGCTACAGATCGTCCTTACTATGTTCATGATACCACGACCATTTACAGCTGCGGCTATCCCAATACTGAGTCATGTGATCAGTGAGTACCGAGGTTGCTGTGTCAACGGGTCAGAAGTGACTATCCTACGGTAGTGTTGTATCTGTAGTTCTGTCATTCATTTACTCCTGTTGCATTTTCGCCGGCATGTTTAGCCTAATATTCAATCCACAAACCGTCATCCACAACCTCATTCAGTAGAGTCTAGCAAACACTGTCACTTACGCTGACATACCGAGCAGACCCTCTATCGGATTTGTCTTAGTCAGTGAATATCAGATGATCTTAATAATTGGTAGACAGTGTAATCGGTTGGTTGTACGGCAGTTAACCAGCAGCAAAAAGTATCTACTTATGTCTACCAATAACGAGAAACACGACGAAGACGTCTAGATGGTGATACTGGTGATGGTGATGTGTTGGTCGATATATAGACATGAAGAAAAAAGATTAATTGAGGTGATTTAATATAATTTGAATTAAACGGTTGGTGTGCTATCACATCAACAACAAATAATGAAACGATGAAACACTGTTCCGTCAGGTATACACATTAACTTACCTACAAGAATGGGCCAATGATGTGGTTGGGAAACTCCTGATGCAGGTTGTCATTTAGGTATGCACTGATCGAGTAGAATCCCAATACTGTCAACCGATTCAGCTGTGACGACGAAGCTTCAATGTGATTCTGACTTGAGATAATTTGGTCAATTTAACTCTGGTCTACGCAGAAGTCTCCCGCGATTTGTGATTATGTTCACCTGTGTGCTAGTCACCCAAAATGTTGGCTATCTGTAACTCCGAGGTTTGAGGTTGTGAAATGCCAATTTTACTCTGTATGAATGCTGTGACTTCAAAGTAGAAAAGCTTGGGAGTCAGCTTTTGAGCATAACCCTGTTGTCACAGCTGTCGTACGGCGACTGAGCTACATGATGTATTCAACTGCTGCCAGTTCAATTTGTTCTAGATGGTGCTTATTCCAGGTCGAACGATTCGTATCAGTAGGACGGATGGATTAGATAATTTAAGACAGCTAACCGATGGTTAGTTTAAGAACGCTGTAAGCGAAGTCAGTTAAAACTGATATAATCTACCGGTGTACTAAGACCTAGATTTTCATTGCACTAGAACTAACGATTACATTTTCACACACTATGTTTCTTGTGTCGTTTAGTTGAACGGTAATAAACACCAGTAACATCTTAAATCTCATACGTTATAAGATGTTTCAAAATGAACTATCTTTCTTCAGAACATGGCTTCATTGTTACCGGTGTTACTAGCGGAGAATCTGCATGCAGATATGAAAGATTTTTTTAAAGTGAACCTTACAGACATTTGATCATAGCGTTTACATTCATATGGACCTCGCAACCAGCCTCTTTCAAAAAATGCAGCACTCATAAACAAAAGTGGTTGAGCGTCCACATATGATAATTCGGTCGTGCCCAATGTCAGGTCAGTGGCGCATTGGTGAACACGGTTGCGTTATGCTTAGAATGAGGTCATTGGGGGTGTGTGGTCAAGACGGTTGCCTCAGGAAAGTGTGGCCGACATGCAAACCTAGACCGCGACTAGGGTAAGCACTATCGGTGAGCGTTAACTAGGGTGAAACTTGGTTCCACTGCATCAGACTGGTCGAAGAGTCAGTGTGAAGCCTATGCGGTATCTACGATTAAATGTGAGTTTTGGCTTGAAATTACTCCAATCCTCGTCTAATAATCAGCGGAATAGTTTTTGCCTTACTGGATCCGCCAGTACGCACTACAGTTGTGTGCTTCAATTAAAAACCCTTAGTTTTATCTGTGCTAAATTTAACCGTTGGCAATAAACTTTCGGCTTTGTGAATTCATTCGCTCTCCCTCATATTTGCACTAGATTTTTTTTAAGTTAGATTTTATCCCGCCAGACTCATTGCGCCATTAGCAAACTGTAACAAAAACCTGTTCGTTATTGCCCCAGTTGCCCGTGGTTAATAGACACACATCAGACCATAATTGCGAAACCAGTATACCATGCACACGTCGAGATACACACTTTCATAGAAGTATCCAGCGAAATCATCCGAGATTTCTCATTTGGGACGGTATGAGGCTACGAGACCCAGACAAAAGACAGTTAATTCATCGCCAAGTTGGGCGGACTAAGCCCGACAATCGACCAAACCATGGCAAACGGATAGAAATGGGCGAACGATTGAGCGACATCTGCTAAGAGTAGAAAGAATTATAACGCAGAATACAAGTTGACCAAACATTTTTAGCCAGAGGACACCAAGTGTGAAAATTTTTAACTTCAGCTGGACTTGAACTAACGTGTCCCGACGAGACAGGTCCTCTACTAGCTGAGTTGTGAAGGTACTCCAAGGGCTCAGAAATGTCAGATTTGAAATCACTAGTTCGCCTATCCCAAACAAATCCAAGAGGTAGACTTTCGCAGTAGGAAGCCGCGAGCTCTCTACATGGCTTCTTAACCTATCTGGCAAAGTGCTTGTCGTGTAACAGTACACTTTTCGGGTCACCGGTCCAAGTCCACCGGAAACTCCAATGTAACAAACCGGGTTTATTCCAGAATGAAAAATTAGCCATACTACTTAGCAGTAACCTGGTTTTAAATGAGACCCAATTATGAAAAATCAGGGTTTCGACTGGATTCCAACCAGCGACATGAACATCATACCCAAACGCAGCAAACGCCTTACCGTGGTGTTTTTGTCGCTGGTTCGAATTCATCCAAATCCCTGATTCTTCATAATTTAATCTTATCTAAAATCACAAACCTGATAAACTACTTATTAGTAATCTGGTTGTCGCGTATACTACTAGTGGTCTCGCGGCACACAACAAGTGTTCATCAATGTTTACTGTGACATAAACAAAAGACGACTTTGTCTACAGAAAAACATGACTCATATAACAGGTTTTGGTCCCTAGGCCTTAATCTTTGAGGAGATCACTTTCATAAATCCCTACTTATTAAGTCTAAATTAGGCAGGTTGGTAAATTATGGCCCAGTTTTGGTAAAGTGGCTGCTGTGCTGGCATTGCTAATTTCGTGCGTTCTAGATTATGAACTTGTTGAGGTAACAATACAATGGAGACTGGTAAAAAATCTGTTGCTGAAACTCTTTAGAGCACTCTAAATCATTGAGGTGTTATTTGAGATATTGTCGTCTTACTAGAGACCTCGGAGAGATCACTCTTGTTTTATGGGGAAACTTTGCAAACTTTTAAACAGCAGAACGTGTTGTCAGAGATCAATAAAATAACATCGGTTTATACTTTTGTTTCCAACCACCTATGCTTCGTTTGCACATAAAAGTTTCACTTCCGAATGCATCCATCGTAGCCTGAAGAAGAAACGAAGAGGCAGAGATCTACATTATAGTCGCCATGAGGACGGATATGCGAATGAATGTGTTCACCGTAAATAGCACAACGCCGCATATGTTCATGATTTAGCTAATAGTCTAACCAGGGTTCTACTGTATGCGAATTATGTCAGTCAGCTGAACAATCTGGGCTTATAAACCTTTTCATCCAAGTTGGCTGTTGGTAGATTCGGTCATTAATGGGAAGTGGGAGACGGTTTCTGTCATACTGTTATGTGGGAGACAGAAACCTAAAATCGGATTCAACCACCAAGCTGGAAGATAGTATTAGAGCTCGAAAGATGAAATTGATTAAATTAAATGATGTTGAGTCTTTGTCAATGCTAAATTCACGATCATAAAATACTGAACCATGTAGACTTAACTCAATTGCGGCCCACTATTCTAAAACTGATACAACGGTGCAAAAAATAAACGGGAGACAAGAGAGAAAGACATGTCATCTGGTGATATTCTAAAGAGGTGGTGGGAGGGAGTAAACTCACCGGTGAGGCAGCCCAAAATGCGCATTCTTCGAGTGGCAACCGCGGCACTCGCCAGTGTAAATAAAGACCCAATGCGGTAGTCGAAAGTCCCAAAACAATCTGCATGGTAACCAATAGAACAATAAGTTGACAGAAACACAATCCGTTGATATGTTCTTTCGGTAGATTTGTGGACACAGTTAGTTCGTCCGTTATCGTAAGTCCAGTCTCCAGGTCAGGAAGACTTTCGCATTTGGACACAGTTCGAACTGGTATGCTAGTCGAGTTAAATTTACTCTCAACCAAAACACAGCTACAAAGGGACTGAGGTTGATGACACAAAATACAGGAAGTGGTAGGAGACTGACAGAATGAGGGTATATGACTGCAACTCGGCCGATAACTGAATGAATTCGCCCTTCGAGTGCTCAGTACGGGGCTCAAAACTATAGGTTTCACGTCTGATCCATCAGTGTGCCTCCTTTTGGAAGGAACGGGTGGTAAGTCATATGGATGAGTGGGTTCGCTGACTTGAGCCGTGCTGCGGACATGATACTGTATGGGAGTGGCGCTCCGTTGTTGTGCATTGTGTCCATGAACCTTATGGAAATTGTTGCAACAAGTGTTTGTACGATTAAACGAGTACTTCTCGGTATGATTTTGGTTCCGTGAACCAGAAACGGACCGGTATCCGCGAGGTGTTTTGAAACCACTGGTTGCCACCCAACTTTTTTGTGTTTCCTGCGTCCGGATAAATAACTGGTCTACTTTACTGAATTCTGTGAGTGAAGCCGAACGATATGGTTTTAACAACTTACTTCTGCTGCGAAAATCTGCACTTCTGTAAGATCCACGATGCAACAAACGCGCTGGTTTAACAGCCAGACTGAAGTGACCATTTGTTGACATATGTGAATACGAGGCTTCGGAATTGGTATAATTTGGTGTCATACCTAATGTGTGCAGCTGCTTATGTTTCAAAGTAACATGCGGCTCGACTGCAGTGACATGTGAATAATCGTCCACAATATCTCCCAAATTGAATAGGAATTTATTTGCCGTTACTGCGTCCGGACTTGTAGGCGTCTGAGGGTTTGATCCTTTGTGATGTCCACTGACTAGTGGACTGCTGGAAAATTCTCCGTTTGTAACTGGATTATCCATTTGTATTGAGGATAGGCAATTATGCTCATTTGAACAAGATCGTTGAACACAAGTTCCGCCGTTGCAGCTCTTAGTGGAGCGCAGCGACTGCGAATGACGTAGTGAGCGATTGTTCTTGGGCACACCCAGAAAGCAACTTTCTTGCATTGTAATTTTGGAGCAGTTACACGGAGACCAATAATGTGGTAAAATGTTTTGAGATACCATAGAAGTTTGTGAAGTACGTAGAGAGTAATGACGTGATAAATGTTCATGTGAGACATTTTGAGGGATTAGAAAGCTGGGGCGACTGACAAAGTGTTTGAAGTTTCTACCTTGTGAATCCGTAGGTCTTTGTTTGGGAGAAAGCAAACGTGTATGGCGTGTAAACGGGCTTGATGCTCCGGAGTACCACTGACATTCAACATTGTCGCTAAGATGAATGAGTGGGTTAGCTACTAGCTCCGTATTGCTACCAAAACTTGACTGACCGGGTGAATTGTTCGGCATTTCGATGACAATTGCAGGAGGAAGTGGAAAACGTTTATGCACACTTACCATCATACTTGTGATCTCGAGCAGCAAAGTAACTATTTTTCTGTATCCACTTAAGTATGGGTTTATATATGCATGTGCCATTTTTCTGGCCAGATTTCATAATCGCTTGATGCCTATTGGTACACGTTTTACCCAATCAGAATCATACGGATAGCTACATGGAGCGTACTTTGGATGCAAAACTACCAACACAAGAAACCGAGTATTGTGAAAACTTATCACGTGCACGATCAGAAAGAAACACAACTGAGGGTCGGTTATCTAGAATAACAACATTTTGCAGCCTGTTAAATTTGTTATATATCTATGTGTGTGTGGGTGACGTCTTTTTTGCGTTAGGATATTTTTTGCCGTGATGCGATTTTTTCCGATCCTCCTCATTTTTCAGTACATCTCTGTTCCCTGTAGAGAGTCTGCAGACAAAATACTATATTTTTGCTTTCTACCTTGTCGTCTGCAATGATGAACTTGAAGAGAAAAAGCGATGTTTACCTTGAACACGAACCAGCTAAATACTATATACATGTGTGAATCCTTAGGAGTTAATAGTCTGGTATATATTCTCGCTGCTGGAATCTTTCATACTAAACTTGAACTTTTCAAGTGCTAGAGCACGTCAGGAATGCTTTTCCTTGCCACTGTCAGAGTTGTAAATCCGGCCACGTCTTCAAGCGACAACCATGTTGAGCACTTAGCATTTCACCTCACAATAAGCACAACCGAAATAAGCTAGGCTTTGATGTGACAGTGTCTTATTGTCTAGTGTGAGGTCAGTGGCGAGGTGACCAACAAAGTTGCCCCAAGAAAACGTGGTTGAAGCTTAAATTGTGGAGGTAACACAAGTATGCATCAGTTATGAGCCTCATCAACAATGAACCACATGTCTATCGGTTACCGGATTGGAGCTGGCTGGAAGCTCTACAAAGTTGAGAACGCACTGATCAGCTGAGAGTGATGTTCGGTTCGGCGACAAAACAGACGAAAATCCGTTTGTCATTATTTATCTAATCTTATCGATTATGTACAATGAGTGAAAACAAACATCCGAACATTTTAAATGAGTAATTAAAATTCAAGCCATTTTAAACCACGTTTAAGGAGGCACTGGGTTAGAATTCCAAATTGTTTCGTATCAAATAACATACCGTCCACGTGTGTCAGAATAAGGGTAAACAGATTAACAAAACATTGTAGATTTACAGATAATGAGGGAGAATGGTCAATGTTCAGAAGAACTACAGGCTGAAGCGTTTTTCACTCACGATGACAATCACTTCTTCGTTTTTGTAAACCATAAATCAAACCTCTGTTGCATTGCGTCTCATACCAATAGCAGTTCTTTAGCTACTTTCTCCAAGTTACTGTCAAGTGCTTCATGACCGACTGGATGTCACCGTGGGTAGTCTTTCAGACGTCCAGACAGATTCAAGTCGCAACGGCACATAATTTACAATTGAGTTTTACTATCCTGAAAACCACCTGCGAAACGCAAGTGCATGGTTTATTCACGAAATCAAATCATTCACCACACCCAACGTCCATAACGGGTGAATCTGCAGAACTCTCTAGTGAGCCACTACGCTGATTTTCTTCCTAATTAAGGTCAGTTTGCTTCATCTAGTCAGCAAAATCGATATCTCCAGCCACTCGTCTGTGATCCATTTTGAGACTGTGAAGTTCACAAAGTTAAGCACCTGATTTAAGTTGCGCTGAATCTGTTGATTATTTCGCGATGATTTTGTGCAGAATATGGAACAGGGGATTGTTCTTTAATTTTAAAACGCTGTGATTTAAAAACAGCCTAATTAACACTGACTAACTAGAACCAACTTCGTTTGTGCTCCTAACCACAGCGAATTAGTGTTAACCTTTTATCCGATCACATTGCCCCATCAGTAATCTTTGATCAATAACTTGTCACATAATTTCATATATTTGTATCAGCCAAAGAGGAGAATTTATCTAAAACAGTTCGTTAATTGAAACTTTGTTTTTCATTAATGCTACGGGGATTTTCGATTTAAAAGCAGTTCGAAAAATAACGTCTGATTAGCGAAAATAACACATTTAAATGAACCATTTAGTTAGTTATAAAGGGGGAACCAAACTGTTGCTGACATTCGTTGAAACTATTCTGTGAAAAAAGATATTCAACCTTCAAAGGGAAAAGGTACTATAAATAGCATTTCAGTACTCTTAACTTTAAATGTGATTTAAATAAATATTCTTGAAATAGCACTGGCGGATATGGGCACCAAATTTCTGGGAAATGTAAGGATTCACAAAATTAAATGAAACAATTCATCCTAGAGTCCACTGACCTCTAAGATGGAAGCTGAGACAGAAAACAGTTTACACCTGAAAATGTTATTATCTGGGTTCAGTGAAAATCATTGGATATGCAGGTTATGAAATTTGAATATGAAAGTTTCTCTGCTTCCACGCATACGCATTTGTGTTATGTCAAACTGTCTCTCAGTACAGGAACCAAAGATCGAAAATCATTCTTTGCGACTTATTTGTAATCACCAAACTTTATATTTCTTCTAGTGACGAGAACCAAAACAATGACAGATGTATATTGTTTAGCATTCAATGATAGTCTAACAGTATGAAACTTATTCACTTGTCATGATTTCCATTCCCGATGTGTGTGTGATGGTTTTTATGACTCAGAAAGGTGGAAACGATTGTCTACCATTTCGTTGTTTTTCACCGAAACCAAATCTTTGAGAAAAGCACGAAGCACGCACGCCTGATGTGTGTTGCGTTCCCATGATATCTGTAGAAAAAGGATTCAAAAACGTACTAACAATACTCCGATATCAATGAAATCGTTATAAATCAGAGATGTGAAAGAATTAAAAACTCACTTTGTGAACTTTTAATTTTAACAGCTTATCCTGACTAATATTGATGGTACACTAGTCCAAATTATGTAGGTCAAACGCATATCTTCAGAAAATATGTCGACGCGCTGGACCACCTCCTCGTGGTGCCGACTGGGCGGTCTCGGTGCAAACCTTGACTGGCTAAGAGTTCAGCAACTCCAGATAGCGCCAACCACTCTACCTGGTTTTGATCGTACTGGTTACATTCGATCAAGACAATGAAATTACCGCCAGCACCTCCTTGCAGGCAACTACCAGTACACAGAATAGGCGAGCGGAGTACACCTGTTCAGATTGTGGCCAGATTTGCCAATCGAATGCTGGCTTGTCGGCGCATACTCGTATGCATCGACGCAGGAATGGTTCAGAACAGGAATTGGACACCCAGCCTGCTACAATCTCTGACTGTGCCAATTGTGACCGCGGCTTCTCCACCAAAAATGGTCTCAGTCAACACAAAGGCATGCACATCCCGTCGAACGCAATTATGAGAAGCTCATGTCCATGAAAACCGTCGGATCCAATTGGTCTCAGCAAGAATCGGCTTCTCTTATCAGATGTGCCGATGCACTGGCTCCGTCGTGCCCTACTCGACACGAAATTCACCATCGGCTCTTGTCGCACTTCCCAGGTCGTACTTTGGAGAGCATTCGGACTCGTCTGTATATGCTGAATTGGCAGAGGAATACTGCCTCTGCTGCCGATCCAACCACCGTCTCACAGACTAACATGACATCGGATATTGGGTCCCAAGCTGCTAATCACCCTGAGTGGTTTACCTGTTTGATCCAAACAGTGATTACCCAACTGGAGTCCAATAGCGAGGCTTTCCTTCACTGCGATGAACTACTAGCTATTGCCCGCGGTCTTCAGGCAGACATTTTCACAGTGGTGCAAGCCAAGTCGCTGTTAAACATGCACGCCTCACTAGCATTTCCGTATACCTGGTGACTTGTCACTCGACGACGTGGTCGTGTTTACGTCGAAACCCATCTGACCACGAAACAGATACGGAAGGCTAACTATGCAACGATCCAAACGCTCTACCATCAGCGTAAGAAAGACGCCGCGTTTGCATTTTTTTCTAGAAACTGGCGAACTGCCTATAAGATGAACCGCGGCTTCCCAGATAATTCCAACGAATACTGGTCCGAGGTACTATCGGCTCATCCACATGTTGATGAGCGACCATCTCGCACAGTTCTGCCTCCGGACTGGTCATTGGTCGACCCGATCACTGGAAATGAAGGACCATGCACTTTGAAGCATATGGGAAACACCGCTCCAGGTTTGGATAAATTGTTGCCCAAACATTTGAAGCGTATGAAAGCTGATGCCTTGGCCGGATACTTCAACCTGTACTTGCTAACCCAAGGTTGTCCAATCCACTTATGTCGCTCTCGCAACACGCTTGTACCCAAAGTGAACAACCCTTCATCTCCTAGCGAGCTCAGACCTATCGCCGTATCTTCTACGTCGATACGTTGCTTCCACAAGATATTGGCCGATCGTTGGAATTCGCGCTTGCAACTGCCCGCTCTCTAGTTCGCATTCCTACATCGTGACGGTTGCCTTGAGGCGACCTCCCTGCTTCATGCGCTGCTAAGGAACTCATGTACCACGTCTTCAAGTTTGTGTACGGCCTTTATCGACGTGTCCGAAGCGTTTGATTCTATCTCACAAGATTCGATCATCAGATCGGCCCGAGCCTTCGGTGCTCCTCCACCTCTAACGCATTACATTGCCGAATCCTACATGAATGCTTCCGCCACGCTCAATAGCTCGGTTCTCCAGTCCCAGCGTGGTGTTCGCCAGGGTGACCTACTGTCCCCGCTACTATTCATCATGGCAATGGATGAGGTGTTGGCACTATCTCGACCGGTTTCGCTTACGACGACGATCTGATCCTTCTAGCTGAGAATCCTACGCGTCTCTCTAAGAAGCTTGCAGCCGCCGCTAGTGCCCTGGAACTATCCGGACTGAAGATCAACACGCATAAGACTAAACTCATGGTCCTCCGTGGTGACCATAAACACAATGTAACTGCCATCTCCGATGAGTCTATCCACTTGGGCCCGGACATTATCTACTCACTAAGCTCCTCCGACACGGTGACCTATCCAGGTATCCCGTTCACCTGAAAAGGTAAAGCATTCACTAACCACCGTCTGCAACTTCGTACGATGCTGGACGAAACTAACGAAGCGCCCTTGAAGCCACACCAACGTCTTGTACTCCTGAGACAGTATCTGATCCCGAGGATGAATCACTCGTTAGTATTGAGCCGAGTCCACCGTAACACGCTCAAAGCCATGAACTGTACGATTCGCCAGTTTGTTCGGCAGTGGCTTCGCCTTCCTAAAGACACACATCCATGCCCCAATTCGTTTGGGTGGTTTGGGCATCCCGAGTTTGTCTACAACTATTCCAATCTCGCATAAATCTCGAGTGGAGAGACTTCTCTCCAATCAGTGGCCAGTTCTGCAGAATGTGGTCAAAGATAATTCGTTTGGCCCCTTCTTGAGGGAAATGAACATACCCGTACGCGTTCAGGGTGTAGTGGTGACGAACAAAGAGGAAGCCCATTTGGCATGGATGGATAAACTCTACCATTCGCTTGATGGCCGTGGTCTTCAGGAGGTGTCACGCTCTCCACTCTCGAATCGTTGGCTGCCTAACCCAGATCGCATCTTCCCCAGAATTTCTGTTCGTGCTATCCAGCTCAGATGTAGTCTGTTGCGGACTAAAGTCCAAAATTCACGAGGTGGCCGAAGTGACCACTCAGTTCTCTGCCGTGGCAAATGCGGTCAACCGAAAAGCTTTGCTCATATTCTACAGTCATACTGGATCACCCATGACGTGTGTTGTGCCCCACACAACCGTGTGGCTAAAGACCTGGCGAAGCGACTACACAAATTGGGCTATACGGTCTTCGAGGAGTTGCGAGTACCAAAGGCGAGCTCGTTTATCAAACCCGATGTGATCGTGGTTCGTGACGACGCTGCTGTGGTGCTTGACGTCAGTATAGTGGATGATTACCGAAGCCAATCAGCCTGGACAGACAAGATTGCGAAGTACGGGACTGACTCTCATAATGCCGCTATTCAGTCCATCCTGCATACGTTGGGCTGTGATGTGAACTCTGTTCCTCATTCACCTGTGATCATCTCTTTACGTGGTGTTATATTTCCTTCATCGAGTAACGTTATTCTTCGACTGGGGCTCCTCTACTAAGAAGTCATGGATTTATGTCTACTGACTGTTCTAGGTTCCCTAAAAACTTACGACACATTTATGCAAGGAAACTGGCGTTAACTGTTGCCACCTCTCTAACAGTTATCTCACTATGAAGGACATTTTTCTGTCCCGATGCGTGAGCCTTGACTGTGATAGCACTTTTGTGCCCTGAAGAGCTTTTTGATTTTGTGAGATTGATCGTTCGCCTATTTTCTTTTCATTATTTTTCATGTATTTCATTTTACATTCTAAAACTGCTCAGTATATAAGCCACATATAACTTTTCGTTTGATGACTAGCCCATTAGCGTCTGCTATTCTTGTGAGAGGAATTGTCAACTGTTGAATGTCGCTGACCATGCGACTTCTCAAATTTGACAGACAGCTTGTTTTTACATTCAATTTTTTTATATCTCTGTTGCTTAATTTTGGTGTCACCGTTTGTTCTTTCTTTGAATGAAGATATGTATACTGCTCTTCAAAATAAACGATATAGGTACATCAGGCAACAATGACCGTTGTCTGTTCACTATTTGTTATATATATCCATCACTTCCATATGAAGTACGCAGCTGCCTTGAGTAGTCGCTCAACGTGTTTCCAAAATATTTGGTCTGGAATGAAGTGATTATCACAACCATTGACAAAGCCTTCCGTTTAGTCTATCAAGTGTCGAGTAGTCCGTCAAATGCCTTTGGAAATTGTACACTATTGTACTCAGGCTGTTGAAATCCAGCTGACTGACCCAGTACTATGTCGTCAAAAGTAGTTTGTACCGATTTTTCGTATGCCCTGTCCTCAGTTCGACCAATTCGATCGCCGGCCTGCTCTGCTTAACCGCTGGACAAGCGTAACCTAACGAACAACTTATGCCATCATCAACTGATTGACTGAGCTGTAGCCCAGTTTCTATGGCATAAGTTCAATCTTGGTTTAACTCTACTACTGTTGTGAGCAAAGAACACGGATGGCGCAAAGATTGTTTATTTAGGAAACTATCACGGCTTAGGTGTTCAAACAGGACAAGAAACAAAAATGCTTATCTGTATAAGGCACTCGTCCCAGAAGGTCCCGGCTACCACGGCTGCTAATGCTCAGGTTCTTTTGAGTAGCCAGAACATGACATACTGCACTGTCGTGTTGGTGTGATGTTTCCTCCCGTGTTTTTCCTGCGGCTACTTTGATAACGAAATCCATGCTGTCGCCCCACTACTGAATAGTGGTAGTGAGAGTAGTTTAACAGCCGGCTTGCGTGTTACATTCTGACGACCCTGTCAGGATAGAAAAAGAAATGCCAGGATAAAAGAGGTGTCAATGTAAAAAGAAGAGTGCCGTGAAAAGAAGAGGTATCTGGAAAAAAGAGAATCAGGATCGAAAAAAGTGTCAAGATAAAAATGAGTGTAAAAAATAGGTTACAAGAAAATTGACGGAGGACTCGCAGACACTTTATGTGCCCTGGCAACGTGAGGGTTCGGAACACCGGGGACGGTGCTCAACGAAGAGGGGAGTTGTGTAATGTGCGACTGAAACCAGCAGGCGCGCACGAGTTGAATTTGAATTGGTGACGGTGCGTGCTGCTGTGTTGTCATCGCCGTTTTAGTTATCGTTTGTGTGAGTCGTGTGCAGGGCTTACTGGGTCTTTGGCTCACGCTTGTTTCTTGTTGTTTCCTTTAACAGGACTGTCGCTGGAACCCCCCATTTCGGAAAAGCCCTGTCCCCCGGTGTTTCCACATTGCCCCAGACTTGATCCGTAAGTGTAACGGACAACCAGCGTGTAAGCAGCTGGTTTGCATGTTACAGTAGTATGGGAGGATAGCTTCACTACTCTTTTATATAACTGTGTCGAATTGAGATGTATTAACGAAACGCGCATTCGCTCATATGCCTCTGTTCTCGTTATCATAATTAGCATGGATGAAACTCTCAAGTTTCGGATAGCGAATGAGAACTTTTGAAATCCCCTGAATAAACTAACTACCCTGTGATTCTGCGAACTGCAGTTGTTGCCTATATCGTCAGGTGAATAAATTAGTCGTACACAGATGTTCCTTTAGTATGCCTCTTTTGGAGACAAATGTTTGCTCATTTTATACAATGTGCTCAGCACACAGTTCACTAATCACCCTATTTGTATCCAATTCTGGCGATTCCAAAATTTCCTACTCTTCCTTCCTTCAAAAATCACACAATACCAATCGGCTAGTACAGTTATTAACTAAATGTCCAAGGTTTTTTTAACTGCACTGTGTCAGTTCCTCAGATTTCTTCAAATCCTGCAAGATAGCTCCCCAAGTTGCTTTTTGTGAATTTTGTATTCTGTTCAATCTTCCCGCCATCTAACAAGTCAAACATTAAGGATAATTAAGGTAATATGTGATCCAAATTTAGCCGGTTGCATTTTTTCAAACAGTACTTGAAAAAACCTACGCCAACTATAGATCTGACGACATTTTTTATTGTCAAAAAATGGACCCCTTTCAATTAGGAATAGATATTTTTTGAATTATCGTCTATAATGTCCCCCGCTAGTTACCGCTATGGGTATATAATTAACGTTCTTATCATCCTAAGTGAATTCATTGATTTCAAATTGAAGTAATGAACACAAGCGCTTATTAGGGAACGCAATTAAACAATGTGAACAGTTAATGGCAATAAAAAAAAATCACGACACATACGAATGGTTCTTTTGTCTATCGATTCGTTGAGTTGTAGAGGAAAAAACCATACCTCCGGTAAATAGTAGGGGAATTTGATTTCAGACGAATTTAACACCGACCGTAATTGGTCGCAGCTGTTGCAGTCCCACAGATAATTCAGTCAGTCCCTCGTGAAAAAAATACCACACTCCAGTTTCGCTGTTGTGAGAGCTCGTCAGTAGCGCATATCTTTGCCATGGCGGGGATTGGAACTCAGACTACAACTGTACGAGGCAACCTTGATAACCACTACGCCATTGACCTCAAATCGGGCACGGTCGAATTATCGCACGTGAACGCCCAACCACTTCCGCTTGTGAGTAATGATCAGGTTGTCTGTACGGTGATCGAAGTCCTAGTTGTACGATCTTCCACGAAGACGTTGAGCAACGCGTAGCAATAAACCAACGATCCCAAATGGTCAAAACAAGACTGGTTCACAATGCCAAGGTACTATTGAACAAATAATCAAAGTTAATAAGTATACAACCTCAATAGTTGCGATCGACGGGTCGTTTCCGGGAGATAATTACAGTTTGATGCCAAATAGGCTAAAGATGAACTATAAGCACATAACATGACATTCATACCCAGCAGAGTTCTTCCGAGCAGTCACCAGGTTAAAAAACAACAGGGACGAGCCCGGCTCCAAAAAGTGATGCACGCACCACTCAAGCAAAGTACAAAAAGCGACAAGTGGCTATTCGCACAACTGTCAATTGACGCAATAAAGCAAAAACATCCAGATCAAGGCCAATTAACTGCCAGAAACAGGGGCGGTAGAATATACAGGGATAAACGTTTTGGGGGAATTGAGTTGGCTCCGAAATTCGATACACTATGCCCTTTCATTATTCCACTGCTGCAAGTCATCGATTGTTCTCGAACTTCGAGTGAAGCGACTGTGGTATCTATAACTGTGCTGGAGGTGACAAACGATTAATGCTGTCAGTGAATGACCTAACCGCATGAGTCATTTTTTTCTACACTGCTGTACAAATCAATTCATATTTTGACGTGCAGTTGAAACCAGCAATCGCGCACGGTTTGAATTTGAATTGTGTAACAGGGTGTGCTGGTGTGTTTTTGACGCCGTTTTAGGTTTCGTTTGTGTAAGTCGTATGCATGGCTTGCTAGGCCTCTGGCTCAAGCTTGTTTGTGTTGTTTCCTTTTACAGAACTGTGGTTGAAACCCCTACATCGAAAGAACGCTGTCCTCCGGTCCGCAAGAGTAACGGACAATCAGAGAAGAAACAGCCGGTTTGGATGTTACAATGTTACCCACTCTCTTTCCCAACCTTATCGTTGCTTACCCATATTAGTCAGTATTTTCACAATGTTCTAATCCGTTTCCATATACTTTCACTACCTCATTAAGTGAACCAAGTTACAATCGCTAATCACAAGCGGATACAAAGTGATTTCTCAGTAATCATAAAGATTATTAATAAAATTGACTTCAAAGTGAGTATGACCACCGGCGCTCACTGGATAAGTTAATATAAATAGTGTGCAACCGAATCTCATCATAGAAGATAAAGTGTGAAATTTGCGACGAGTTATGGTGGTTTTGTCATCCACAGCCGAATGATAACCCTCAACGTCTCTTAAGTAACAACGTGAATACCGATTAGTGTTTGATGACCAAAGAATTTCAGCAGTTTGACCTATTTAAGCAGAAAACCGCACTATTCAGTTGATCCGGTTGTAGGCATCGTGCAATTAGTGTTCACACTGCAATAAAATATTTTTTTATACAAGTGTCTAATCTGTTTGACGTATTTTTAGGTAAACTGGTCACAAACGGATACCCCCAAAAGACCACCAGATAAATAAACATGTGGTTTGTTTTGTTAACCCTGAGTTTTCATTCTGAACCTCTGTAGGACTATCTGTTCAGAAGGGGAACCGTTAAGGCATTAAATTGGTGGATTGAATAAGCGAACAACAAATAACAGGTGTACCAGTCCCCAAGTTCCACGTTGTGTCGTTATGGTTATTCAATAGAGGTAACCTAGGCAAAACCGTTTCTATCCAACCAGTTAGCATGAAAACAAACAAAATCAAGGAATTCCGTTCCATTCTAGAAAAATATTTATGAAGAAAAGTTCACAGTTTTTACACCAATATTGATTTCGTCGGTAGTTGCGGGATGGACTACAACGGCAGCTGATCGATCAACGTTTAGAAAATCAAATATTCATCTCATAAAAATGAACGGTTGATTTTAAGTTGATAGACGACAAAGAGCTATCTGGCTATGTAAAAAACCCTTCACACACTGAGTATTTTGAAAAAGGGAAAAAAAGAAAATTCTCAAACAGAATTACAGTCACTCAATATGAGTTTCAATTAGAGGACAAATCCACACGCCGGACTTTGACATTCTGCATACCCATAACCATGAAAGTATTGATCTACTTAAAGTTCTACGAACTGATAACGTCAACACGATTGATGGTGAAACGCTTGCAGTTTATTTACCAAGCTCGGCCAGCACCCGACCATCTAAACTATCAACCGGAGTTTTTAAATTCAACATCAGTTCGAACACTCTGAGTACTGAAACTGTATAGTTGCATATAGGTTGGGATGAAGTTAATATTACGATATCCCATTAATCAGTACTACATACTGTGTAAGCATATTCTTCCATATCATATGACAACTTCTGTCAAGGATATGCGCTGTTGACGAGCTTCAACAAAAGCGAAATTCGGGTCTAGTTCTTTTCAAAACAAGCTGAATAGAAAATTCATCTGAATGCAAAGTTAGATCCAAATGTAACTGATGTGTTAACTTGAAAAACGAATCATTTGAGTGACACTAAATATACAAGAAAACATGCCACAAAGAAATCCTTATTTTGTGACTGGCGTTTATGAAATATTTGGGGTTGTTTTCAGAATTTCTCCTGTAACTTAATCTACTAACTGTATGGAAGACGGTATTTTAACAGCCTGACTTATAAATGCGCTTATAACCGGTCTTCTAATCGATGCCTGAGACAGTCTACCGTACACTCTGGAATACATAGATACCTAGCTGACACGTGTGTACCATGGATGGAGTTCTGGCTACCAGTGGGCCAAATCGTCAGGTGCAGGTGCAAATAGGCCTAGTTGTGAAAACCACCAATTTGATGCGAACAATGACTATCCAGACCATTAACCTGTTGGCAACTAACTGTGGATATCAATTCGTATCACGGAAATGTGAACAAAACAATTCACGCATTTATCGGACTATTACAGTTAGTTTCCGTGTGGCCTGTTCACCGACATACTTATGAAAGTTTTAGTGTAACTGAAACCAATTATTCCTACAAACCCTACTGTAAGCTTTTGGGAGAACTATCTCGTTTAAAAAAACATTTCAGTTTTAGTAGGAATTCACTAGAACATCGAAATAGTTGCATTTATACATTTCTTACTTGGGACAGTTTGTCTTGCTGACAGGGATGTGCAGATTCTACAGGTCAGATGGTTTCAAATTCCTCCCAACAGTTCTCATCTTAATTTCATTGAGAACTTGTTTGGACTGTTAAAATCTTCGTGGGTAGAATCCGTGCCTTGTATGGGACTCGAGCTCGAACGTGGAATTTTGTTACCATTATTGCTTACAGACTTGCAGTTAACCAAAATAGCAAGAATGATGCTTAAGAATTTGTAACACGTTGTGTTCTTAAAGATCTTACTGTCAGTTATGAAGTAAGTACCTTGAGTATTCGGTCCAAACTCACATAACGACTGTTACGTCTGAACAAAAAACAACGGCGTGTGGGCCTTTAATGCTCAAATGTTAGTTTAGTCCGTGTAATGTGCGACCGCTTTTTTAACCGGAATCTCATTGCCCATTTTATGGGCGAGGGAAGGAAAACCATGTTATGAGTAAAAAATAAACTTTTATTGTTGTGCGTTTCTGTATTGCTGGTCCTATCCAATATGTATGTATATATGCTATTACAATATCAAATAAGCCGGCAATCATGAAAAACAGATCATCATTCTACTTGTTTCGGTTTGGGTCCCTTTCTGGAAAATATTCCGTTGGCCACTTTATCCTAATGATCAAACGTGCGTAACATCGGTAAGCCACAAGACTTCACTTCAACGGTTGAAGTATGATGGATATTCTAATATGTACTGTCCACTAGATGTGGTTAAGTCAGTTAATGAAAATCGGTCCAGGCCAAATTTTTATTTAATTAATAGTTTCATTTCCGAAAGTATTTTTAAATTGTCATCTAGTATATTGTTTTGACACTTTTGTGTTAAAACAAAATGAAACGAACAAAACACTCAGCACTCGCCCAACAGTGGAGCCCGATTTGGTCTGATCTCAGAAATTTTGGGCTGCTCCAGTTATGGACATCACGTGACCCATGTCGTTCAATTTACAATTGTAGGACACTTGGACGAATTACATTTATAGCCCGACAGAAATAGGCACTTGGCTATAAATGGAATCACACTTTCCAGACAGTCGCAACTGCTTATCTGTATGGATAGCGCAGTTTACCAGTCTCGACAGTCACCTAGAAACAGGGAACTTTGCCCATAAACTCATGACTAGTTATCAGACGAACTGAATAATTTGCAGCCTATTTCCTACTTAACAACGATTATATATGTAAGTAGAGATAAGCACCCAAAATCTGACAATCTGTGAATACAAATTTTTTAGGATCAAGGATATACTGCTTACAAAATCGTTCATACTATCATTCCTGAAAACTTAATCGCATTTTTCTGGAAAATTATATGGTTTCACTTGACCAGCACTCATTCGAATGTGATAATCAAGGTGATCGTAAATAATACCCAATGATACAGACAGAGTTGTTTGCATCTTTCTAAAATTGGTACGGAATGCTTCTAGTGGCTGTATTATACATTACTAATTTCCCGCAACACAAGTGAATGAGAAATTTCCAGTAGACAATCACACTTAAAACACTGCTTTGAACTGTAAGCAAACAATAACTTAACTCATGTCACAACCGTATTCGAGCGGGTATTTACAAGGTTTAAGACAAATTAAACGAGGCGCGTCATTGAAATCAATGCAAAACAATAAGGCGCATGTTAAGACCCATTCTTTAGTTAACTACATCGTTTCATCGGTCTGGAAAATCATGCGAAAACGAAGTAATTTGTTATATAATCTAAAAATAGAATAAACAGCTTGATGCTGCCTTGTGTTATCCCGCTGCTTCCGTGTTCGATGTTGGATCAATAATATTACTGCTCGCGACCTTGCCAGTACAACTAATGTCACGCAGTAGCCAACCTACTCCCTTAGCGCTCCTGAAAATATATCGGTAAACTTCCGTGTTTCAATTGCTTCCTAATATTCCAACAGAGTTTACTGGTTATTACATACAAAAGCTGTTTAAGTCAGAAGGCTGTTCCAAATACTACAATATATCTTATCAATAACACGGGAAACTCCCAATTTAATGTCTACAGTACTTGGGGGGTATGAACAAAGAAAACAACAATAACAAAAACGTCCAGTAGTGTGATCTGACCGACACTCACTGCGACTTAGGACCGTGGTAACCTCAGGTTCACAAATAACTGTTTTTGTACATACAACACAGATCTGAACCGGTTTATCGCGACGGCTTCAGCACATTTTAGGAACCGCGGGTTGTGGTGGCGCACTATGATGGCGAAGGCTGAGGTCAGGTCCACGTTGTGGCCGGTTGACATTGGAAGTTTCCCGTGGTATTGGTTATTTGGTACTGACGAGCCAATACGAAATGTTAGCATCTACCAGTGTTCGTCTTCTAAATGTTTCGTTCAAATTACTGAGGGGATATAACTGTTTTAAATTTATCTTATCATTTAAAAGCCACAGAAAATCGTGCAGGAATTAAGGGCTACAATTTAAAAGCTTGTATTCAGTTTCAGTTGATCACCGTTAACTCACAATCGACAACAGAGTACCGCAATTGCTGCGCGTTGTGTAACAGGTCTAGGAATATCCGTCGGTAATGTGAAGTCGTTTATACTTAAGAAAGGGTTGGATTAACTACAGATACAATGGATTATATGAGCCATTAAAAGGCGCATAAAACCAGAACAATTTGTTTTACCCATTGGAACTGTTAGGTGCTATAAAACCAATGAACCATACGATCTCCATTTATGGCCGTAAATTGAAGTTCAAACTCCTGTCTGGTAAATGACGTGGATTACTGATTAGCTTTAACAAGAAGGAAGTTCTAATCTCAGTTTCAATTTGAAACAGCCAAGCTGAATAATCTGTTCAGTTGTAAAAGCTATGGACAAACTATGAGTTTCAATCAACTTAGGGTTTGTTGACTGTCGTAGTTGTAATTCGATGCCAGAATTATTGTTCTTGCAAATTCCATTCACCTTCTTTACTGTTGTAGTTAAAGATATATTTCAAAAAACTTTATCTCTGTAGCATATTGATGCATTTAATGAAGACTAAAAAAAGTGTACGGCCAGTTCACATGCAATTTTGGAACTTAACCCCTTGTCTTTCGTAGAGAAATAAACTGTACTCTAGCAAACTCGTAACGGCTTGCCTTTTAATTGTTGGTAACCTCGATGGCAGGTTAGGACTTATTTATTTTGAGCAAATTTTTCTACTCACTACTTGAATTTTCACGGCTAAATCCGGTGATCATAAATTTGAAGGCATCAAGGTACATTTCCGTTCTAGATTTTTTACTATATCAAAGGAATGATCTGATATTAAAAAGCAGTTCAATAAAAATTCTAATTCATGTTTTTAATGACATAGTTAGTATTCGTTAAGGCTAGCGTCTGGTGTCATGCTTTTCTTTTGCGTAACACAGGTGGTACGGTATCGACTGCTAGGCTTTTTCTACCTAATTCAACCTGTCTAAAAAATTAGTCTGCCGAGTCAATTTTGATTTTTTTGGGAATATCATTCACATTTGATCGCGGCCTCCGTAATCAGACAACATTTCCAACTAGTTTTTTTCGAAAACGATGATTAGACTCAAGTTTTGCTCTTGTTAGAGCTCGT
>JTDE01000054.1:239360-251901 GCA_014338405.1 Paragonimus skrjabini miyazakii | reverse complement strand
TCGGAGTTTTCACAAAACACAGTGTTGAATTGAAAGCCTAAGGTTTCCGTTGGATTCATATATTCTGCACACCAATCACATTACCGCAAGTTTACACGCCCGTGGTTGTCGATCCATTTATGTGTTGTTGGTGTGCGTCTGCTTTGTACCATCACATCGGTGAGGCGAAACGTCTTGTATGTGCTGTATACAAAACAGATGAGGCAATTAGTCCATAGCTATATTTCGCTGTTAAAATATGCCCATTACGTAGATCAGGTGCGAACGTTAACAGTGTAGGAACAGAAATAACTTACTTCATTATGTTGGAACTCGATCTCTTCAAATAGAGCCTTAATTACTAAAAATAGTAAAGCATTGCAACCAAACTGTATAATCACATCGACGCCGACTATGAAGTTATCGGTGATTTAGGCAACTGTCCGATTTATCTAACAGATCCAATCAAAATCTAGTGTGCATTTACAAATTCGATTCCACTGTTCTCTGGCTTCTGATTTATCAATTTTGCATCAGATTGTTGTAAAACTATTCAACCATATTTCCGTTTTCACAAACAGAATTGCATTTATACATTACCATTCAAGATTAACGAGTTTCTAGTCCATTAGTTCAGTAGCAACCCCTCACCTCGACTTACTCGTGCTAACTATCCAAGGATTACTTCAAATAACAATCATTTACAGTTGCTCCATATGAATGTTGTCTGTATCAAAATCAGACAACTATGTCTGGCGTATAGCTTTTCTCACCGTTCCACATCACTAACTTAGCCGATTTTGCAACTCATATTTGCTCTCCGCTCGATGTGTTATTCACCCCTCTCCACCTTCTTTTCAGGATCGTAGTGGAAGTATTTTAGACAATTACTGTAACAACAGTGTTCGTGTCATGTTACAGTAGAATTTTCTGTGAATAATTCATAGATTCTACGGTGTCTTATTATTTTTCGGCGATGGAGATATTTTCAATTGAAATTTATATTTGACATAACTCACTTTTTTAATACGAAACTTTTCTGAGTTTTGGTTAGACTGAGGTGTTCGACTGCACGATCCAGAACTGACTGTTATAATTTTATTCCGTACTAAGCTCGATCGCTACACAATCCCTGTTTTCATGTTGTTGAATTACTTACTAACTGCAATCAGTAGTACGTTTTAGTCTATGCTGACGTCGGCTTGTTTGAATTCTACACGTGCATTTTTTCAATGATCGGCAATGTATATTTTATGCTTGTTGATTGAAAATCTTTCCTCTCGTTCGATCGGTACTTACATTTGGAAAGCCAATCATGTTTCTTCTTTTACGGTAATTTGGACAACGTTAATTTTTCGGTGAGGAACGTTTTCTTTAGGCAGATTTTTACTCATCAATTCCTACAACGTTCATTTTATTTTTGTGTTGTTTTCCGCATCTAAATTCAATCTATTTCCATGCTTGCGACGAACTATTTGGACGTCTTAATATCAGCTGGTCGAAACTTCTTTTTGAAACCTTAGTATTATTCTTCTAATAAATGGAGAAGGCTTAATAACACATATGATCAAATGCTTGCATTTTTCTACCGATCTGGATGCTATAATTTTGGATTAATGCTACCGTCACCGCTGATTTCCTCCATGATCTTATAAGTAAGACTAACGTTTATGAAGCGTTGTGTGTCTCACTTTCAGATTATGAATTGGCATCCAGTCGATTCCTCTTCGGTTATTTCTGCGTTTGACG
Organism: Paragonimus skrjabini miyazakii; assembly: GCA_014338405.1. Lineage (NCBI taxonomy): Eukaryota > Metazoa > Platyhelminthes > Trematoda > Plagiorchiida > Troglotrematidae > Paragonimus > Paragonimus skrjabini miyazakii. The sequence goes on along the minus strand of JTDE01000054.1, from coordinate 250,173 downwards.
AACCTTGCCATTTTCCGAGTACCTTCGAAACTGGTATTGCGAATTGTTGTGAAAATGACTATTCGTTTCGCTCTAAATGCCAGTAGATGATGCTTTGTATGAAATATCCAAATTAGTTAATCACCTGATGTGACCGTGATGCGGACGATGTGGCATGCTTTGTCCAGTTGCACTAGGTTTTGTGATGTATATACCTGTGTCGTCGTCCTTGTGCTTACGAATAGATACCTTAGCAGATTTTGTGCAGAGGTATTAGATCTACTTCGAGAATTCTGGTCCTCGGCTGAAGGGGAAACCGTGAGAGATGTGACTTGTGCTTTACAAATGAGTAAATAAGTGATGCCGGATGCTCGCAAATTTTACATTTGAACCCAGTTGCCCGCCCAGCATTCTGTCATATGAAATCCACCAAGTTATCCGGAGTACGGTTCAGCACCCCGCGCTAAATCCGATGGCTCGATCCTAGCCATCCATTCGCCCCACATCCGGTCAGGAGACCACATATTAACTGTCTCACTCGCTCACGTATCCCTGGCCTATTCACAAAGAATTAAATTGACCAGGATTTAAACCACCTTTGCTACTTGACTAAAAGCGACTTCAATCTCGAACGTGCAGAGGTTTAAAGTAAAATTAGTCGATAATGAAAGTCATTATCGGACTACTACTTCTTAGCATTAGTTTGCCCCCACACCTAATCACACTGATGCTTTGGAAGTGCTTAAAAACGAATGACCCTTAGGTGATTTTGAATTCGCACTAAAGGTCAGGAACAGTAGTACTCGGCCAATCCAGTTATGTAAGAAAAGTATTGTCCATCTTGAATGATCGTCCTAACTTTGTGTTTGGTGATACCCTTGATGCTCTCATCGAGTTCAAACAAAGAATATCGAAAAAATCAAAACTCTACAACAAATAAACTTAATCAACTCAACAGTAGCAAAAGCTACAACTTCGAGGCATTTGTACGCCCTGGTTTTGTCAATAGTCTGAGCTTTACAAGGACAGTGTGCCACTGCGATCAGTTTTATCGATTTCTAACTCACATCGACACAAGTTAGCAAAGTGGCTGGTTAGGATATTAGAACCGGTGAAACTGACAGTGTACAAACACTCGTTGAAGTACAGCTTCCAGCTTGTTGAACTCCCTGAGAATGTCATTCTTCGTAAGAAATATATGATTGGCATTGATAACAACTCGCTATTCAAAAACGTGCACTTACATGAAGTTATTTGAATCATATGTGATTACATCACTGTGAATTAACTCGAATTATCCATTCGAATGTCTGAACTCTAATTACTCTTTTTGTGCACCTCGAACGTGAAATTCTGTTTTCATGACTGCGAGGAACCTAAATTAGCTGAAATTCTGATGACCCATCTTAAAAACCGAACACAAGAAACAGCCTCTAAATGTGATTTATTTCTCAAATGTGCTAGTTTTGACAAACAATAAAGAATATTTCGATGAAGTTCTAACAATATTCAACGGACCGTATGCCAACACTACATTAAATTCTCAATATGAATGTGACTGTTCTCTTCCGTTCTTGAATATTCGCCTTACTCGAGGGATCGACGGTTCGATGAAATCCTCAGTTCATTGCAAGTGCACGTGGTAGCTTCAGTACATACACTTTAACAGTTTCCTGCCAGGGCAACATAGAACAGACTTCATCGAAACGCTATTCAATAAAGCCATAAAGACTTACACTCAGGACATAAGTCAGAGCGAACTGCAACTAACCAATCAGTTTCTTCTCGGCAACCGGTATCCATAATCATTGACCTCCAAGCTTTACACGGAAATAAACTTTACGAGCGAACAGTGATGGTGGTGCCAAACTTGAAAACCGTTTTACATCTATCGCTCAACGAGCATCATGTCAGTACGTCATTACAACGTCGACTAGAGTTCTCTGTACTGATACACTACAAAGTAGATTTCGGTTCCATCCCTAAAACCCCAGATGTCTCCTTTTGCCAGATCCCGAGTTTCATGTAATGGCCAAGTCGTCTGCCCTAGCATGACGGGACGGTAGATAAAGTTTCGAATCAGGAAACACCTCCCAGTATAGGTGAAGAAGCATGTAGCGTAGGTGTAAGCCAGCATTCATGTGTACAGATAGCAACCAACACAGATATCACTGGCATCGGCGATTGCTCGTCACTTTCTGAAGAACCGTCACCAGGTGGATCTCACCCAGACATTCACAGCTGTTTACGCATGTGACAAACACAGACTGTTACGATACGCTGAAGCGGTTGCTCCGAGATGTTACTGTACACTTTCGTGTGTGCAGAAATACTGTTTTGTTAGTTTAGCACCGCAGTGGTAACAATGTCATTGATTGTATGTTTACTTCCGCATTTGACCCTCAAGAATGTGGGCGTGAGTTCGAATCCCACCTCTGACACTATGTTGAAAAGTCGCCACTTTTTCGGAATGAAATCAAAAGCAGAACTTAGGGCACATAACAGATATCAGTGTACTGAGTTTCCATTGGTTATTTTGTAGGCAAGATACACCAGTAAAAGAAAGAATTGCAATTGATGTTGACTTCTGAGCTTTCTTATTGGTCGACTCGGCTCCGCTTGTAGCTCATAACCTAAACAACTTGTTTTATTCCGATGCACGTTATAACAGAATTTGATGCTAAAGCAATGTACTGTCTTGATTGGCCATCGCGTTGATATGTCACTCCGCTCACGTTGTCCAGATTGACTGGCCACAGCCTTTTGCGAACCATGGGCTGATTCGTATCGATGCGTTTGTCCAATCCCTTACACGCATTACTGGGTGACTTATTTTAAATCTCCTATGGCGATTTAACAGTACTTGAATAACGAGATATCATGACATTGCTGAATAAGGATCCTCAGAATTATTCAATCACGTGCATCTATTGAGTATATAATGCACGGTCGACGAAAACCTAAAACAATCCAGATTAGAGAACCTATCGTACCTGATGACGCTACGAATGTCGATACGGCCAGCTGCTTTTGCTATAGTCCCGGGAATTCCTCCACGATTCGAAGTTTTTCGAATGGATCCTCATCTGTCGAAGATGCGGCTGCCGATGGAACGTGTGCAGCCCACTGTGTTACCTCTCAAACCCAACCTCTGGATTAGTAAACCGTTAGTCACCCCGTGATGCTCATATCATTTTTAATCCTAACAATTTACTTTGTTATTCTTTCGCTTCTAAGGATCAGGCTAGGATTGATGATATTTGGACTGTTTCCTATACTCCCGGTATGTTTTGAGGCCCCGAAAGCTATGCAGAAATCTGGCCCAGGGGAAGAGCTATTAGAAGAGGTAGAAATGGCTCACAAAACTTGTATTCCACCAGAATGTTCCACTTTACCAGTCCTCGAGGCACAACTTAGGCAAAAAAATTGTTACTTGCCGAAAAGGATTGTAAGTTGCGTAGAAGGCTTGAGTTACATTAGAGATTACCGGATGCCCAAAAACACCCCGAATGAGAAGTTGTTTTAGTAAAATCAAACGAACGCGACGAGGTAGGACCATCCTAATCACCAGCCCAGTCCGATCAGATGAGTAACGTCGTTAGGACGCTGGAAGAGTCAATTAAGTCACTAATTCTTGGTATAGGTCTACCCAGGCTTGAGGTCGAACCATTCGATGAATCGCCGCGACACTTTCATTGATTTCTTATAAATTTCGAAAACAATGTGGCAAACAGATTAACTGATGATAAACAAGGGTTTCTTATTTGATTTATTATTGCCGTGGTAAGGCGAAGGAATTCATAGAGTATTATGTGCTCCTACCTGGGTCGACAGGATACAAAGAAGCTATAGACATACTTACAAGCCAGTTCGGTCGCCCACATCAGATCGTTCAGTCTGTAACGCGTGAACTGTTTGGTGGTCCTGAGTTAGGTATTTCTGACTTGGATGGCTTCAGGCGTTTAGCCACTAAAATGCAAACGTGCAGTATCACACTGTCCCAATTGAGTAGGTCGAGTAAGTTAAATGGATCCACTAACTCGACCCAGTTGGTTGAACGATTGACCAGAAGCTTAAAGGAAAGATGGGCTGATATGGCTGACAACATAAGGACCTTTATGAGGGAGCCCACCTTCGCCGATTTATCATCCTTCACCGAGGAAATAACTTCTGCAACCAATAATGAATACGGCTAGCTAGTTAGGTTGTCTGATCCGAAGTCCATTATTTACAGCACTTTAGATACAACTGACCTCAAAAGATCCAGCTGCCATGTTAACATGACAGCCCTCAACTTGAATAACCAGCCTGCTCGTTGTTTTCTGTGCAGAAGTTACCACGACCTTATAAATTGTATACACTTTGTTGCTCAATCGTTAGAACAACTTCGGAATACTGTCAGACACAACAGACGGTGTTTTACTTATTTAAAGGTCAATCATACGGTCAAGTCATGTAGTCCATATTGAATGTCTAAGGTCTGGTTGTTCTGGGTGTAACTATACCTTGATGCATGATGACGTGTCATCACCTGCGCCCAAGACAAATAAAGAGGCTGTACAGTGTGGTGCATCTTCTACTAGTCTAAAGAGCGTTCTTTTCAGCTTTGCACTTGTTCGGTTGGTAAGACAAACATGCTTCATAGAGACGTGTATATATGCAGGTGATGTTTCGGATACCACCGTAGTAGACGACAGAGTGGCTCGCGAGTTCTATTTCTCAAGTAATCCCTGTCGACTCTCGATTTGCACTCTGAATGTTACTCGCATGGTGCCGTGTCGCCGATTGGTGTTTGAAATACAATCTCTGGACGACGCCAACGCCATTTCTGTAGAGTCAGCCTATGCTGTTGATAAATCACTGGTTACGCAGGTCGACAGGTCATTCCCGATTGAGCCGCAACAGTTGGCTCACCTAGTAGGAACTGACTGGTATCTCAGAAAAAAGTGCAGGAGTTCTCATTGAGTACGATGTTTACGAGGCTTATTGGGTATTGGAACAAAGAATAGAAACCAGGAAAGGACCCTACATTTCTAAAACAGCTCTTGGATGGAGCCTCAGGTGTGCAATTCGTGCTACACCTGAAATGCCCAAGTGTGCAAACTACATAGGTGTTCGGTTGGTGTCTTTGGAAGATAGAGTTCAAAGGATGTTTGAGTTGGACTTTGTTGAGCAGGGAATCTTGGAAAAAAGGGCCGTGTCAATGGAGGATAACAAAGCCCTAGTCAAGGCAGAAGCTTCTCTACATTTTTTGGATGGTCACTACGAAATAGGTTTCCCATTGGGGAGAGGGATGAACCAACTGTCTGACAATTGTGCGATTTGTGAGTGACGTTTGTACTCACTTAATCGAAGGCTACTTGAGGATACCACGTTAAAATGGAAGTATACGGTCGTTATATCGAGTCACATAAGCAAGGGCTATTTAAGAAAGGATTCTCCCTAAAACGTTAATCATGCCAGACGGGGATATTTACCACGTCATCCAGTACTTAACCCAAATAAGCCGGATAAGGTGCGAATAATGTTCGATTGCGCTGCCGCATATCAAGGAGTGTCTCTTAACAACGTTCTGTTGTAAAGGTCTGATTTGACCAACAATCTTGTTGGAGTGCTCCTCCGTTTCCGTAAGCGTGCAATAGTCATCACGGCAGATATTGAGGAGATGTTTTTGCAGGTTCGGGTTCCGTAAAGTGACAAATGGGCGTTAAGTTTTCTGTGGTGGAGCTCATCTTGTTTGCAAAGATTTCCTGAGGTGTGTGAGTTGAACTCTCACCCTTTTTGTGCTAGTTCTTCACTGTTCCGTGCAAACTCTGTGCTTCAGCGGGCGGCTACTGACCATGGACAAGATTTTATGGCCTCGACAGTACCAGCTATAAAGGAGACCTTCTGTGTGGATGATTGCCTGCTATCGGTCGAAACGATAGAGAAAGTTACATGTGTTGTAGACCAACTTCGCGCCCTGCTACAGAAGGGTGGGTTTCGTCTTTCAAAGTGAACTTGTAATAGCGCCGAGGTTATTGGTCATATACTTCTGAGAGATAGACTGTACAAAACGGTTAACTTGGACCTACAGTGTTTGGATTATCTAACACCTTCGGGTGTAAAGTAAGAAGTGATAAATGATTACTTCCAGCCTTAAGTGGGCGTTATGGATGCGCCTTATACTAGTGGGGGTATATTGAAATGCGTTGCTTCCTTATACGACCCTTTGGGAGTAGTCGCTCTAACGCTACTTCCAGCTCGTAAACTGTTGGAATACTTTTATGGTCGGGGTCTTGGTTGCGATAGTTTAGTAGAAAAGACCGATCGTCTAACCTGGGAGAATTGGTCAACAAATGTCCAGTCCTTTTCCACAGACAAATCTACTGCCATGGAAATAGAATTGCACCCGTTTTGTGATGTATCTGAAGTAGGATACAGAGCAGTTGGTTACGTTAGGCTAACAATGTCAAACGGTTTCGTTAACTGTTGTCACAGTCTGGGCAGATCAATGGTAGTCCCGTGTAAAATAGTTACAATCCCATGATTTGAATTCATGGTGACCGTCCTCGCTGCAAGACTGATGAGGCTGCTTGTGGAAGGACTGAGAATGCGTATCGACCGCGTAGTTCTGTGGACGGACTGAATGATAGTACTACAATATATTCGTAATACATCGTCGCGCTTTGCAATATTCGTTGCAAACCGAGTGAGATTAACACGTGAGTATGTCACCGCATCATAGTCTTAACTGAACCCAGCCGATTTGTCATCCAGGGGAGCTTCACATTCATCTTCACATGAGATGAACCATTGGCTTCAGGTACCGGAGTTTCTAAAGCTTTCAGAGGGCAGCTGATCAAAGTTATCATTTTCTACTGCACTGACAGACTAAGACTGCGATGTCAGGCGTGTTTTGGCTTTTGAGACTGCGCTTGTAGTGAATCCCGTTTTGGAATGTCTAGTGCCGCGTTATTCTGTTTGATTAAAACTAGTGAAGGCAGTGACATGGATCTCTTGCCTAGCTAGGTTCTTTTGCTCACTAAAGTCTGGAAGCTAAATATATCCGTTAGAGTCAAAGCCAATGTGTGTGTTCGAAATGCAAGGAGCAACCAGTAAGTTGATCACGCTTGTTCAAGAAAAACGTTTTTCAGATGCCTTAAAATAGCTCAAGGTTAACTTCACTGACAGGATACGTATAGGCCGTTTGTCCCAGTTGCGACCAGCACTAATAGACAGTTTATTGTGTTTTTGGAGAAGGAGCCAGCGGCAGCGCCGACAAAACTATACAAAACCTGCTATTTTATTGTCGCACGGCACGGTTACAGAGCTTATAGTTGAACATTACCACGAGATGGAAGGTCACATGTGTACCACACATATACTCGCATGCATTCGAATGAAATCTTGGTTGTTAAAACGGACGGCGACTGTCAGGCGCGTGATTAGCAAGTGTTATAAATGCAAATCACCTTTTCTGATCCATGGGAGCAGCCAATGGTTTCATTATCAATAAATAGAGTTACTGGCGATGGATATCCATTTCGGTACACTGGAGTGCCCTAGTTTGGTCCGTTTAAGGCCAAGATAGGTAGAGGCGAACACAAGCGTTACGGTTGTGTTTACTTGTTTTCAGACTTGTGCTGTCCATTTGGAGGTTACCCACTCTGTCAAGTGATTCGTTCACAACGGCGCTTATTAGATTTGTGGGTAGACGAGGTGCTCCGGATGTCACATATAGCGACAACGGTATGAACTTTGTAGGAGCAGATTCCGAGCTGAAGAAGAGGCAGCAAGTGTTAGATCAAGGAAAGGTTGCTGATCGCTTGCTAATCCGCAAAATTGACTGCAATTTAACGCACATAAAGCCAGTCATCGGGGTGGGACATGAGAAAGAATGTTAAGAACCATCCGGGGGTACTTACTACAATTGTGCTGAAGATGAGCGATCGTAATATACTACTCACACGACTGCTTTTCAGTAGTAGGACCGGAGCGTATATTTTGACGTCGAAATAACCGCAAGAAAAATACAGCAGGAAACATCGGAGTGCAGCGTCGCACAAAATGGTCCTTGCTACGTAAAGGAACTGAACATTGGCATCGGTGGAAATCGAGATGTTCTGGGTCCACTACCGAATGCAAATGAGTGTTCTTGTTTGTAATCCTGTTTAAACGCTTAACCCATGTGTTGCTTTCTAAAATAAATAACCCTTGTACCATCCGCGTTCTTGGCTCACAACACAATCATTCATCAGCAGGTTGTGAGTGAGGAGGCGTTGCTACAAGCGGTAGCCTGATCCTTATGAGCGTGGATGAATGAATCATAGGCCGTTGATGATGCGACCAATCCGAACGCAGCTTGAGTCTCAGCACGAGTGTGAGGCACACAGGCGGCCATGACGCGTAGCCGTGGCAACACCACGAGGTGTTGTAAGGCCTGAATTCAAGTTGCTGTGTCTTCTGAAAGGTATGACAGAAGTTAATTCTTGTATGTGGGGCGTTGTTTTAGAATCTCTATGCCATATCCTCCGATGGTTTTCGTAAGTTTGTATAGAAAGCCCAAGTGGCTTTCGGGGCCCGGTGTTGGATCTGTCGAAGTTCGTCTGGTACGTTTGTCGTCTTTTGTTTCGTATGATGTAGGACGGTGAATTCGTTCAGGCATGTTTCGCTTGTTTGTACACAACCGACCCTAACTTTGTCTTCGGTTATCTTTGCGGTGTACAGTAAACAATCATGATTAATTACTGATAACTAATTTGGAAGAGTTGAGAACTTAGAAAAGACTCCATTGCAAAAAAAATAAACTTCGGCTGGATTCGAACCAGCCACAGAAACAACATGTCCAAACGTCGTAAATGCTCTACCAGATGAGCTACTACGACAGGAATTGCGTGAACCGTGCACTGTGAATTCTAACCTACCGTTTGATATATCATATACATTTTGCTGCACATGTAGATCATTAGGTCATCTAAAAAGATGACCAAAAGATGACCGTAGAGCCGAAGCACTATGCGTCTCCCAACTTGTTAGGACGTGTAAGTCGTGTCATTCTTCCTGGATAAAGCACCTATGATCCATCCAACTGAAAACAATAAGACAGATGTCAGTTAACTTTCATTAGCGTGAGTGTCTACGTTTGGAGGCAGTTAACAGCAATCAGTTTACGCTCGTAAGACCCGTGCGGCCCCAATGAGTTTAACCTCCAAAAATGTCCTACAGCCTATGTGTTCTTGTTGTTGCATTACGTGTGAGGCAAAGACGATCAAGGGATCAAGAATATGAAAGCCGCAATGAAGCCATCCATTCAGTGGTGACTTGACTGTACACGACATGACTGAAAGTAACAAGGTTCGAGCACCTCAACTGTTTGAGAATATACTGTAGGTGGAACTTTTTGGTGGTGCTCTTTTCTCCCTTCATCCAATACCGCCTCTGGCCGTCAGAGTTTGATTTGACAGTTATTCGGTTATTTTGGTTAATCTGCAAATCGGTGTGTACAATTATATAGTTGTATATTTATCATTGATTGGTTGCGTATTGCTCTCGTTTATTGAGAGCACGAGAAAGTAAACTTGCAACAAATCACCAATGTCCACAGAAAAATTGTTCCGTAAGCTGACTGATGAGTGAAACATAACAAAACGAGGTTGAAGAAAAATGTCTCTTAGAATCTGTCCACCCATCAGCTGAATAGTTTGGAGTAACGGAAGACAAAGTGATGGTCAATGTTTCGTTAGCGATGTTTCCTGAATAAAACTTTAAAAATCGATAAGCATTTCCTGCTGTAGTGTTCCACGCAGTCTGGCTACACTAGATACTTCCTCCCAAACCTTCATTCACGTTGGTACTTATTTTTCAATACAAATACTTGATTAGTGAGCTCATCTCTAGTAATACCACGCAGGACTGCAAAACCTCATACAGAGTCTCCTGTTGTTGTATACCTTCTCTACAAGGAAAACTGGAATAAGGATTGAACTGCCACTAAGTCTGTGTGGACGGACCTTGAGCGCAAATTTTTAATAACCACTCAAATATATTGACCGTTTACCACGACCATTTTATTGTTCATTTGCTTGATTGTAGTCATTGAATGCAATACTATCCTCCACTGACTTGGACCTCTGTATATGGTGTCAGTTATTTTTCCAAATCTACTTCTCTCATCGTGTTGTCTATCGCTACTGGTAGTTGTAACTGACACCATTCATTACAGGTTCCATATCAGTTCGTTGGAGACGTGGTTGATTTGATTTACTGTACAAATGAGAGGTTCATTCTACAAACATAAACTTAAAAACTTCGTATTTAAGGTGCCGTCACAAGGTGAATAGTATACCCCAACTATGAAGCTATCATTATACACAGGGGTCACAGTAAAATTTATTTGCTAGTTAACAGAAGTGTAAGATTCGTAGGGAACTGATAGTGCGCTGCCTGACTGATAGAGCATATAAAATTTGTTCAGCGGATACGTTAGAGAGTGAACTCGAATTCATAAAGAACGTACTTCATGATAATGGCTATTCGGAACGATTTATCGCCAGAAATATAATCAGAATATCACTTAAGCCTGAAGTGCATGACGTAAGAAAGAAGCCGGTGTTTATTCGAATACCATTTAAAGGTGGAAATGCCGCCGAATGGCTGACAAACAGGCTCAACCAGACGATTAGCAGGACCTATGCTTCAGCAGAACTCCGTATTCAATTCTCCACATCCCCAATTCTCAGATTTTATAACAAAGATAGACTGACAGTTCAGACCTCATCTATGTGTATCTACTCATTCACTTGTTCCTGTGGAGCAGGTTATATTTGTCGAACATAAGGACAACTTTTTAAAC
>JTDE01000054.1:168948-239260 GCA_014338405.1 Paragonimus skrjabini miyazakii | reverse complement strand
CTAATGCACTGCCTGACTGATAGAGCATATAAAATTTGTTCAGCGGATACGTTAGAAAGTGAACGCGAATTCCTAAAGAACGTACTTCATGATAACGGCTATCCGGAACGATTTATCGCCAGAAATATGATCGAAACGAATCCGAGAACACCATCCATAGTGGCTGGGGGACGGGGAATCACGATCGGTCAGTAGTGCTATCCTCGCTCATCTGGTTGAAAGCGGACAGCAGGTAAACACTGACCAAGCCTTCAAAGGGGTATATCGTGTGTCAGGCAACCCATCAAAAGCGGTCCGAATCAGAACACTTTGTACTGCCGAGGCCATTGGAATCAGGCTGCTTGACCCGGTATTATGTCACCAAAAACGGTTTGTTCAAGCGCTGCACCTACCATGGCCACAAATCCACCGGATCGATGGTCAACTTGCGCGGTCAAACCAATGGACAAGCGTGACGTGACCGACCAATCAAGCCATCGCCAACTGACTGACCAGTGAACTAGTTTCTTTGTAATAAGCCTGATCGATATCTCGATCTAACTCTATTAACTCCTTATATAATTGTACCAACCTGAAGATGGATTATCGAAAACATATGTTCGCCTATATGTCTTTATTCTCAAAGTAAAGAAAGCTGAAAAAGCTTATTTACATCTGAATTTGTGTCGGACAATTCAGAAAGAAACGACAATTCGGAAGATCGTCCAAATTTTACAAGATCATTAATAGAAGGTCTACGGAAGAAAAAAATCAGGGAGTTATGAGTGGAATGAAAACCAAACCACAGCCTATCAAACATACAACAATCACTGTGCAACAACAATGCAAACATTAGGTAGCATCAACGGTGAGATATCAAGAGTATCTCTATTCCACCGCAGTGATTTCGATGATCAAGCTATCGGTTTGATGTCTGGAACATAACTCAAGTCTGCGCTTGATTTCGACTACCGGTAGTGCAGTTACGTCACACTCTGGTAAGTTATTCAAGATTTGGCACAGTCGATAACTAAAATGGTGTTCTGTTTAAGTCAGGCATTTCATTTGATATTGCACCTTAAGTGAGTTACCCCCGAGATGGTTATTTTCACTGGACACAAATATTTTTTTCCTAAGAGATGCTGGGGTTGATGGAGTGTCATATATACCAAAATCAGGCCCCCTCTGATATGCCGGTAGCATATCCAGAACCGCCCCAGTTTACGTATGCTATCTGGACAAGGTGGAATGCGTGCTGTCTTAACCCGTTTTATGGGTCTACGTTGTATATTGTGCGTGAGAATGATGTCCTTCACGAAATAAGGACTACCAGCTTGGGCAGTTAGCTGACTATTGAGGCTCACTAACGAACTGAACACAAGTGGGAAAAAGTCTGACGGAAACCATCCGCATGGTCTGATAAATGATCCAAGTACCTATTTGGCCTATATGGCCCTTGATGAGCTGTCTGGATGCCGGTTAAACTCACTTGAACTAATCGTGCCCGATTCACGTTCGTGTGTTGGAGTACTCAGGTTTTCGCTTCGCAGAAAGTAATGTGTGTAGCCTGAAAGACGGAGGTGCATCAGTTTGCATTTAGCCGTGTTAAAAGTTATGTGGGTTTCTATGGTTTAGCGGTGTACTCCGTTTATATAATCCTGTAGCCTCCCATTTTCAGTCAAATTGTCCACTACACACCAAAGTTTAACTTGACACAAATTGAAATTCGCGCAAACTGGGTCGCAATCCCTTCACTTGGACACCACACACAAATCACACGCTTATTAGAGTTTGCTAGTAGGGAATATACCTACCACGACCGGAAGTAGAAATGCAACCACGATTCTGTGAGGCAACCTCACATTAGGCACGACTGATTTATCTCATCTAAACCCTCAGCCACACTCCTTCGTGAATGGTGTGTAGATGACCCGATCGCCTCTGCAAGAGACAGTAACTATCCTATTAACTTCAGTCGGTGACCTCACGACTGGAAATTCACACCAACTTGAAACTGCGGGGAGCAGTAAACTTGCTGAGTGATATTCTGGGTACTAAAAGAACATTAACGCATCTATCGTGGCCCACCTAATTGTCTGCAACGGACATGGAGAGGGTTTTGCGCGTTTGCTACCGTGCTCCGATCGCCATGACAAAAGCGATCAAGTGGCGCATCCTGTCTGTAGTCGTGACGATCGCAGTCTGATTTTGTCATTAGGATTTGTATGTTCACAAATTGTTCGGTCACACCTTTGGATTACCATGCCCGAGCATCCAACCTATCCCAATTGACAATGATTTTCTAAAACCGTCCTCCATTGTGAGCGCAGTTAGAAGGAAGTCGCGTTTATTTTATCCGGTCGCTTTGATCAAAAATTCTTTCGTTGCTATTTAATCTGATACACAACTTTACTAGCCCAAGATAATAATTTACCGCAACCAGTTCTGCCAGTTGAAAAAAAAAATCATAGTTTCTACAAGAATTTTTAATTGTTTAAAGCCTACTAAAGAACAGTTAGGGATTTCGGTTTTTAAAGTATTGGCTGGGATACCCAACCGTGACGAGATCTAACAAGGTCGAAACTCGAGCCCATCACTTCTATCCGAAAGGGGCTGGATGAAATGCCTACAAATGTAAAAACTATGATCACTTATAAATGTCGTTGAATCTAAACTTTGGTTATCATGAGTAATACAGTGAACTCAACAGTTAGATATAACAATTCAAAAAACAAAGTCATTTTCTGCTAACGGAAATTTAAGTTAAGCACTCAGACCATGGCAGATGGTACGCTAACAAATACACAAATGATTAAACATTTGCAATTACATTCCTATTTCCCATCGCCCTAAACCCGATCTGTTTAGATGACCTCAGTTGCAAAGGTTGTAAACCATTTTTTCCATAGGAATTAATCCTAAAGCCTTACAGACATAACTGATCGGTTGGCAACTTAATAGCTGTTTCATCGGGCGAAATTGCACACATTTTTCCATCCTTTGCATCTCATTGGAAAGCATTTGTCTTTTTTTAAACTTTCGGAGAGCAATTGTTTATACACTTATACTCGAACCTGACGATATGTTGATATATCAGACCACGTGAGTCATGACCTAGACGCCGAATTCATTCCTGTCCAGGGCAGCTCTGCTATGATTTCTGTCGTTCAAGGCCTGAACACACGACACATAAAATTAGACATAAAGTACTTTCGAGGGATTTTTCTTCTGTCGTGTCAGCCACACGTAAGTTAACAGACACACGCACATGTGGGCAAACAAATAACCGATAGTACACTTATTAATACAGTGAACTTGACTTCAACCGTTCAGACTACTTGGTTTCACCTTAAAAACATTTCAACGAAATGGTGCAAACATGATGCGGTCGTTTGGACCGGACAAACCTGAATACTGTTCGGTCGTCATTTTCCTAGCTTTGTCGCCTGAACTTGTTCATTCGCATGTTTTCGGATCAGTCTGTCTGACCACCGTTCTGTCTACCTCTCTATCTGCCTATTTTCTGTGTGTAACGGCGCCGTGACCAGACGCCGGTCAATAAGCGAAGCACACAAACGAAACTGTATCGATTCTACCCATGTTTCAAGCGCTAATTAGCATCAAGCGGTGTGTGTCCCACTGAGCTGAGCCGCAGTAGGATATACACAGCAGGTTGAACTTCTATAAGTGGAATTTTCTAGAATAAAAATCCACATCAACGAATGCTTTACGAAACAGATGAGTTTTGCGAGCTATATCAACAATTCACTAAGGTTACACCTGTCCAGTTTGTCAATGCTGTAAATCAATGTTCAATCGCTGGGCAGGAAAGTAATTCTGGTCCTTTAGTGAAATGCATCCGGCAAGCGCTTGACTTATGTAAAGCCATTCGACCTCACAAACACTCGGAGAATGCTGCACGAAAAATGGGGTGAGAAAAACAGGATAAATACATTAATGGTAGTGATGAGTGTTTGTGTCCTTTGCTATTTGACTACTTTATCATCTCCAACCATTTTTTGTGTCATTTCTAGGGTTAACTAACAGATTCGGCAGCTATTCTCTCGGAGAACTGAGCACACGCCGGAGGATATTCTGTTTCATAACACCTCTTTAGATGATTCCGACTGGGTGAAAGTGACCACTGAATGGACTGGCGCAAACAACGAAAAATTATTAACTTACAGCGGAAGTGTAGACTAAAGTGCGGTTAGAAATGTCTCTACATATAAGGTTGTTAATTAAACTACTTCGCAAGTAGTATTAACAAAATTGATAAACTATAAGTAGCGCCGGAAAGATTTGCAAGCCATGGTTTAAGCAAATAACAAAGCACAAAATCCTGAGTACGTTGACGAGGTGTTAAAAGGAGCCGTTTAAACGTCAAGGACGTACTTCACGTTGGGTTCGTACAAAACAATAGGGCGGTATCTGTTCACTGGTTCACAACAATTCCAAACAATTTATGTTCATTCGAGTGGATGACTCACTGGTACGATGGAATGTAGAGAGTTCTTGCGTTAACTGATCGATGAAACACCGGATTTCTGAAAACACCATCCAATTCGTCGTGATCGAACTACGACACTACGAGCACACAAGGGGACAAGACCCACGGACCGAATCAAGGTCCATAAATTAAATGTTGCGCGAACATTCTAATGGACATGTCATCCGCCGGAAGGTACGTGCGAACACAATGCCACTGATATAATCGCGAATAATATCAACTCTCAAACAATAGGCAAGCCGCATGAAATCAGCCCTCAAATCATGTCTTAGCACATACCACTCCGTCGAGTCCAATACAGTTCATAAAGTTCATAACGTAACGATGCGTCACACTGATGACACAAACAAATAATCCGATTAACAGATCTCCATTACAATGCGCTTGATACCAGGAAACAAAGGATTGTTTTCTCCGGGTGATTATGACACACACGTTTGGCGCGATTCACCGACCTCATCTGGTGTCCTTCGGACTCAATACATTGGTACAATCAATGAGAATGGTGACCGTACGCATAATCGGTGATCTACCCGCAAGCTCGCTATCACAGAAACCCGACTCCATCTGGATACGAACAATGTAACGATCTGGACTCACTCACGTAACAGTCATCAACATTTGTCAGATTGTGTTATTGTGTACTGGTGTGACATTCGCAATGTACTTATCACGCGAGTGGTGCACCAAGCCGAATGTAGCACGCATCATAGACTAGTCAGGATGAGTCAGTGTCTTCATGTTTGCAAACCCGTCTGTTGTAGTTCAGCTAGATGGCAGCACAAACTGGATGGTAGTCAATCGAAGAATTCAACAACACTTCGAAACTAGGACAGTTGTCTAACTTGCAGTCGTCGTTCATCCCAAGGACATTCTCACATCCACTCTCTATAATAGTATGTGGTAACAGATTAAGATGAGTAGTATTTATTCAAATAATCCAGATCTCGTGCCAGAAACGACAAAATCGATGAAATTATTTAGAGTTCGAAGCCGGAAAATAACGAGATCTTCGTCGTTTCCACAATACATCCAAGCAATGAAGAAAACGAACCAAATTCCGAAACACTCATTGTCAACCCATTGAACGAGTTCGGGAAATCGAGTACGATTGATTGACCGTCGATGACGCAGAGAGTCTTTCGATTCGCTTAAAACTATATGTTGCCTATCCGTTCGGTCGACTAAAACACTGTTGGACAGAACTGTGATGCTTCTTGCGTAAAACCAGAAACTATCATGATGGTTCGACACAAGATATCTGACCTCCTTCTGAATTGACGTTCTATCGTTGACTCAGTGACTGTGACATTATGCCTGTTGCAAAATGTCACTAGGAAGTCAATTTTGTGTCACCGTGGACCAGGTAGAGATGCAGAGGATTATGGACAGCTGCGAAGGAGATAGGCGGTATGAGAATATGGGTTGCCTGATAAACTTTCCAAACACGGTGACGCGGTCGTGACGGACTCATCCGCTCTAGCTAGTTTCGTCCATCTGAGAGTAGAAAACAGTCACACACGAGTCAAAGAAAATCCATATGGTGCCTTTGTTTAAGCGTGAGAGGATCAATCAGTTTATTGGCAATTATTGAAGCATCAGTGTGGATGTCAGGCAAATTCTTGGTCAAGCGAACTTGCAACCACGTTTTGAGGACCCATTTTTCTAAGGAGCGATGTGGATTGCGGATGAGTCACAGTATGATTCACATTGTGTGTGCATGTGTGTCGCTAGACAAATCCGTGAAAAGTGTCAAGGAAGCGAACACCCGCCCCAAGCCCTGTTTATGAATCTGCCATGATGTTTGTCTACGTCAGGTGTGAGACAAGCAATGTAAGTTTGGATGTTCATGTAGGTTTGATAATTCGAATAAATTGTTACATGAATATATCAAGTGAATGCTGCGTTTGTGTGGATCGACTTTTGGCGATTTTGATACTGTCACGGACGTGAAGCAGTGTTGTGTCTCTGCACTGATCTTGTTTACTTCACACTTGGACGCTTTATTAGCACCCGTTTGTCAGAACTCAAAGGACGATGTTCCACCCGAATGCTACAGAGCTGGTGCTTCTAGCTGATTGCATAATTCTCTCATACTATCGTTTACAAATGCCTGTGCGATTTTTGTGCACAGTGAGGACGACCCGTAGTTACTTCCTGCGGTATTATTGTTCGTGGCAAGAAAATGTAGACTTCTTTTCTCCAGTGCTGTATTATTTATCTTCTTTCGCCTTGTTTGGAGGAAGCACTAAATTCACTTTTGGAACCTGGCATTGTTGAGATTGTGAATGTCTGCTCCATGGTTTGCTATTTGTTGATGGATCTACCCATGGATTGCCAGTTGCGAGCTGGTGTATCCGGAGCTGCGGATGTAGCTCTTAATAGACTGACTGGTTTGAACATGTTGATCAGTAACACACTCACAACATCGTCAACTGAGAGACCGTGGGTGCGTTAGGTGTGTGTAGGTTTATATTCATCATATATATTTCCTTCGAACCAGTCATCGACCACTGTAGTTTGGTAAGTTGCTTGCTCACCCATTCAGAAACCTTTGTCATGTGACTCGCTTTCTATTCTTTTCACCTGCATTATTCCTAAACTGCTTCTCGATTATTTTGTTTAGGTCCTCATTTGACATTACCTAGAAAGCTTCGACATATTTCGTAATGTTGATTTGTATTTTTAATATCTTTCTTCCTAACTTAGATCCCACTATTGTAGTCTCCGAGGTTTGTTTCCAAGTGATAGGATTTTCACTATTATTTTAACAGACCATCCGGTCAATCAACACTGGTCGGGTGGACCACAAAAGCTTTCATTCATCCGCCTCTCGGTCCTATTTATTTAAGTCTATACCGACCACGGTGTGTGTGTGTTGACTGAACCGTAAGTAGTTCAACCCAAGCCATTTGTGATGACATTCATGTGTAGATGTGCTACAAATTCGGCCACTGTGGCAGGCCAGTCCGGAAACGGAAGCCGCAGCTAATGTTGCCTGTTGTGATGTTTCCAAAGTTGGGTTTGCTGACTGTCTGGCTGACAGTTTTTTGAGATCACTGTGAATGTTGAATCTGTTGAAGTTCATCTGGTAAGTTTGCCGTCTCTTGTCTGGTATCATTCGGAACGATGAATCTGTTGAGGCATGTTTAGTCTGTTTGTGGAAAGCCGTTCCTAAATTGGTCTTCATTCGTGTTTGCTGTGTGCAGTAAACGATCATAACGAATTTTGTACCATAATTGCACAGAAAATGTTTACTTTCTTCTCACAACTATCATCATCTATATGTTAAAACTTCCGCCTCGTTGACCCGTTCTCATCTCCAGCTGTTCCCGATTATTTTAATGAGGTCATTTCCCGTTGACTGGTGGCTGTTTGTGAGCACGTGCTTAGCTGCCCCATTTTGAACTCCTGCTGGTTAGGTTGTATACCCAGTTGATTCACATTCAAGGTGAGATAGTACCTTCGTTGTAATTTTATTAAACAGTACCGTATAAATTCCAATCCTTCCGACCGCTTTTTTTGACGTTTCCCGGACGTGGAAGATAGTCCCGTCAACCCGACCGTCTGAATAAGCGTTATTGGATTTGTGGAGTATGATTTACTGAGTGAATTACCCTAAATCACCAGGAGCGACTTAACAGTGAATACGTGCGTTCGAGAACTACATATCGCTTATTGCTTTTTACCTCTTATTTTTGTCATCTGCCGAAGTAGCTGGTCCAGTAATATGGCCTTATCTACGTTACTTTGTGGTGCAACCACATATGCTGACAAGCTTTTAGTTTGGGCACAAAATACCACATTACTAACGGAGGAACCGGTCAGTGAACTTCGTACATCTATCACATCTCTTAGTGGCTGTTGGCGGTACAGACATAACTACTTGATCTGTTGGCGGCATGTCTGTCCGCTTACCTACGAGGTTTTGGGACATGATTTTCAGGAAATCGCTTGTTTTAGCGTGACAGTCAACAGTTTTTCTGTAGGACAATTTCAGCCAGTTCCTCCGAGTGTCGTTCCGTTGGATAGCAAAATGTTTAGGATAACGACGGTTGAAAAAATAAGGGCCATCGTACGGTAGTTGAAGGAGAGGCCTGAGAGCGTCATTACGGACAAATACATGTGTGTGTGTGTTCATGTCCCAAAGAATGTAAGATGGTCGTTCATCCGTTCGGTTTTGGTTTTGGCGTTTTTATAGTGACAATGTGATCTGAGTCGCTGAACACAATTACAGGACATTATGATGTTCAACTTGTTTAACTCATGATCAACTGTACCAGAATGTGCAACTTTGAACAGTTTCGTGAAACGTTCTACGCACATCCAAATATGCGCAATGTCATGCGATGATAGAAGTCCAACTACTGCAACGTGAGTGTGTGAAAATCGATCGTCTAAGACGGTGAATCAGCCAATTGGGGTATGACGGTAAAGTCGATCAGTCAGGCCTGATAACATCAACCGTTGGTTTTGATAGACATCTATAACCAATTTAGATGATCCGAAAATAAAGCGGACGTCAACAGTAAACTGTAAAACAACGTCTACGAGCAAACCTCTTAAGTGAGGACTCGGTCGAATAATGGTTGAATACTAGTACGAAAGGTTTATGGCCTGTATACACGCCAATTTCTGATCTCCAGGTATATGCTGAAAATTTTCAATGGTGAAGCATAAGACAAGAAATCTCTGCAAATGTAATATATCGTGTTTCATCCGGCTGGGTTCTCTTAGAGAGAAATACCAGTGACTGTACAGATCTATCTACATACTGGGTTAAAACTACAATATTGATATAATACGAGCATCCGTAGACAAGGTTGATTGTGGGTCTGCTTACACAAGATTCAGTATGGTAATATTGTTTAAAACCGTCTCAGTACGTACAAAAGCTTCCGTAGTATTATTATTCACAACAAGTTTGGACTAAGTGTTGGCATTATCATATTACCGTTTAATTTAAAGTGGTGAAAATAACTGAGCATGTTTAAAAATTATTGATACCGTTTGGTAGACTGAGATTTGGTTTTGTCTGTCATTGGTGAAATGCTGTTTGAAATTTTGAAATGATTTTGGGAACTGATATTTTGCTGGGCTAATTGGAACACTAAAGTAAGAAGGGTGCTGCATACCCAATCGCGATCGTTAGAGGTGTTGTTTTTTTGTCTACAACTGTAGTCAGAATGGTATCTGGATATACAACAGACAAAATCATATCTGCCTAACATTTGGTTAATAAATCTGTGAATGACTTATGTTTTGGTTTTTATGTCAAGAGATATACGAAAGAACCCAAAAATTACGAATAGTACAAAAGTGACATTGTTCTTTTACGTTAGACGGTTCGACAGAAATACCCTGGCAATCGTGGACATTTGCTACAAAGTCATGAATGTCTGCTACCACATGCTTGTTTGATGCCAGATAGTTACTGTATGGTTTCCAAATGTGGCTAGTTATGGGCACGATGTGTAACAGTGATGATCACTCGCTTCTAGGGGGCCGTATGTCATCTATTTAGGACACACTAGAAAACACTGCGCATTGATTTTGACTTTCCTGGATAGAGACATCACAGTCTGGCGTACACTGGCTACACTTTAAAAAAAAATGGGGAGTGGCGTTTCTAATTCCTAATCCTGTCTATGCCATCATAGAATGCTACATGCTTCTACGGTAAACAACTTCTTGTCCTATTTTTTCAATCCTTCTTCCCGGCCTAGATCCTATCTTCTATCTTACGTTTTCGGGAGATAAGATTTTCACATTAGTAATAGTCCACCGCCTGAAAAATCAACGGCTTGGCCACAATGGTCTCTAGTCCTATGTCTTCTGGTTTCACTCCTTAGGTTTCACACTGGGTGCACGGTGTTTGAGTGGAACCTTGAACGATACTACCTAAATCACCCTTGGTGAGGAATGTGCGCAGACATTCCTTAACACCAATCACTGTGACAGGTTAGTCCGGAACGGATACGGTATACCGTGTATTGAAAATTATTTGACTTTGGACTGAGCGGTGAGTAAGGAACTTGTACGATTGCAAGGCTCCTAGAACACATGATAGTAGAGTTTAATGGACAGATGAGAAGATAAGATTGATAGATCATTCTCTTGACTGATAATACCATAGGCCCCTACCTACTGGTAAGACTAAACAACTTTTTCTGTTAAATTCTATTTCTGAGCTTCCGGCTTGGCTTCTTAGCTCAGCTGGTAGAGCATTTGCCGCGTTTGGGGATGTTGTTTCTGTCGCTGGTTAGAATCTAGCCGTAGTCCGAATTTTTCGCAAGTGGATCTCTTCCAAAAAAAGATTCTATTTTCTTCTACATTACACTGTGCTGCCACTATACACTGCTGGTATAAGTCACTCGCCAAGTAATGACTAATGATGTGTGACATTGCAACGATCGTTTGATTTGACTTACTCAGACTAAACGATAGAAATAGTCCTCTGTTGTGATATACAACTTTTCAGTTAGTTTAACAACAACGAGTGGCTGTGGACATCACATTATACGGTGACAAAGCACAGATGCTTATACTATGAGCCCTGGGATGTTTGCTATTGTATGCAGTTGCAATATGTCGGGTTTGACAAAGCGAAATTAATTTATTCGATGAAGTCCTATGAATGAAATCACAGAGAGCAAATGTTTATTGTCGATTTGTATAGTCACTGACAATAGGATGTAAACACCTACTGCCTCTGTTGTCACATTGTCGTTAAGGCAAGCTAAAAAGACGTTTGTTAAAATTCAAGGAGCAAATTATACTATTGCACTCCTATTTCTAACAGTATATGTTTACGTAGGTATACGAATATTGCCGCTTCTCAGTACTACATTCCTTAACCTAGACAGAATTTCGAAAATTTATCTTCACAAGCTTGTTTATCACTGTTTCACCGATTTAACGTAACACTTAACCGGATCAACACATTCCGATGTCCAGACTAAAAAGGTAAACGAAATCCTGTTGATTCTCAAACATTTCTTCATTTGATGAACGATCACTTTGAATGTTGATATCATAGTGATGGGACTCATCTTACCGTCCGAGAATTTTCAACAATATGCGAAATCAAATAAAAGGAAGATTGCCTACAGTTGATAATGATTTCTCAGATTAAACCACCTTAAAAGTTTCAGGCAGACTTCAAAGCAAGGCACCTCGATTGACAGACAAACAGATAGATAGAAGGATATATAGACAGACAGGCGGATAGATAAACAGACAGACAAATCTTTTCGTAAATGTTTAATTTCATTGTGGGATACCCGGACAAAATTTACTAGATCGTTAGCCCATTTACCAACCTACTCTCTTTCTCTCCCGGTTCAAGGGGAGAGGCAATTCGATGAGATAACATTTTTGGTTGATCAGAATGGGTTGCAATTAACACTTGCGAAAGTGATACTGGTTCAAAATTAGGCCAGAAATCCGTCAAAAGAAGCGTTCCTGGTTTACAAAACAGAGAACAGAGGAATAAATTTAATTACTGATGAGTAGTCGGGGATTTGGTTAATTTTCAAGTTGAACATCACCCACAATTGATCGCAGCTGTCGCATCCCCATAGACTTTCCAGTCGGCCCCTCTCGAAAAGAAGCACTAGACTCGAGTTTCGCTCTCATTAGAGCTCGTCAGTAGTGCATATCATCGCCACCGCCGGGACTTGAACCACGGACATGTTGTTCATGAGGCAACCGTGTTTACCACTGCGCCATTGACCTCACGTTAGGCACGACCGAATTATCATATGTGAACGCTCAACCACTTTCGCTTGTGAGTAATGATCAGGTTGCCCGATCGTCTCGAAATGGAGACACAGTTACTGTCTGTTAGCAGGTTTAATGAGATCGGAGATCTCGACCTGTCTAGGAAGTCCTAATCGCGGGGTTATCGATTGGAGTTAACAGACAGTAACTACTGACGAGCTCTAATGAGAGCGAAACTCGAGTCTAGTGCTTCTTTTCGAAAGGGGCCGACTGGAAAGTCTATGGGAATGCGACAGCTGCGATCAATTGTGGGTGATGCTCAACTTGAGAATAAATTTAAGTCTACAATCATTTTATACGTTTTCAGCAGTCATACAAACTAGAACGGTATTAGTAAAATGTTGGAAAATTCGCTTCTTAGATAGGGACAGTCATTATGAATTGGATGCATTGAAAAGTTTGGTAGCCACTTCAATATTTGTTTCCCGTATCATCATGATATCTCATACCTAAAAGACTGCTTGAAACCAGATCAACAGATTTAAAATAAATTTGCTCAAAATCCCAGTCACGAAGGAATGCAACTAAGCGGTCAAGAGCTACAAAAACCTTGTACACTTTTTTTCTTAATTTTACAGACAGTATGTTTTTTTGCACCCCATACTTGTTTACAGAGAAAAATGATCAAATTTTCGTACAATCTTGTAAATGTCAACCATACAAGTTAAGATACGTTGCTTTTTAACAACCGGTGCATTGTAACAAACAAGAACTGTTCTGCCTCATAACTAGAAGAATATTTCAACCCGTTTTCTAGTGACGTCCTAAAACGAAATGTTCTCTTCAGGTTCTGAGGTACATTCACTTTTAATCACCTTAGCTAAGTTTAAGGCCATCTGGTTGTGTGCTTAGTGTAGTCATAGTACTGTTTGACTTTAGATCGTTACTGAATTTCGTTTACATACAGCCTCTTTTCGTTTTGTAACAGATAACCAGAGGAACCCAGGGTACAAAGTTTGAGTGGAACAGTTGGGATGAAATTAAACTAGTATAAATCGCAAAGCTAAGTGAATTATATTGGTCAACAGCGACTCATTATATTATTACTCCTGTCATGTATGGCACAAAGAAACTAAACGACCAAAGAAGAGTTCACCTTTCTGAAACACTGAGAAGAAAAGTATGAAGGTTCTTGTATTTATCGTAACTAAAACTGTTTGCTGTCAGATGGCTGAGGGTAACGGTTAACAGAATCGTGAATAAAGTCATTCCTAGCCTGCCCAAAACTCATGTACTTTCCACAGTCAATTGTTTAACAAAATCACTTAGTACTACATACGTAGAGACGTATGATGAAGGCAGGCAAATAGAAAACACTAATCTCTAGTAATGAAAAAATCAAGTTTGACATGACAGATAGACGCACTACAAATTCAATATGAGATAGGACGAACTATTGACAACGCCCTTCTGGAGGCTGAACCTTGATAATTTGGCCTAGATTAATTCTCAGTGTACAGTGTGAATTGTTTTTCGTGAAGGAAAGAAAATTTGTGCAAATTTACTTACCCTTCGTGACACTTGCTGCTGTTCTCGGATGTAACACGTACTGGACAGTTGACATTTCAGCAAAACAGCTACTCAACACAGGCTGCTAAATAAACAAATATATGGCAGTAATGCAGAACGCTGATGACTTTATCTGTGCATAATGAGGATTTGAACCTATTTAAAAACACTTTGGTTTTGACTGTTAAACCGCTGTGTGGAAAAGCACGTAATTATGTTTCAAACGCTCTGTTGACAAATGACATTCAGGATGCAGCCAACAGCAACAATCTAATCTAGTTCTTGTTGATATTGGCACATAAAAAGGGTCCATGTGGATACAAAACCTGTGATTGATTTTCCGTGATTTTTAAATTGCGATGGATAGTTTCATTTGAAAAAATTATTTCTTGGTGTATAACGTATCGGTAACAGGTTAGCCCGAATGAACTCGATCCACCGCAGACCATAATGTTGCAACGTGTTGTAACGTGTAACCTCAAATTTATATATTGTTTTACGATGCTTCTGAACTACCATTGATGGTTTCATTTCTGTTTGCATTCGCCAAGTGCACAATTTATGTACGAGGGTCAAACTGAACACCGTTATGTAAGGATCCAAAATCGTTGTCCAACGTATCCTAGTCCTTAGGGTAACGTGTGTAACGTCGAGGATATAAGTCAAATTAAGATTATTTTTTACTGCATGAATCAAATCGGGAATGGAATCAGTTATGGAGCATCAGCCGACTGTGAGCATACTGAAACCTTGTTTGGCCTGTTCTTGTAGTTATGTGTAAAACGATTTCATATCTTAAGTTATGTTTTGTATGTACCATATTCCGACGGTACGAAATGACACAGCGGCTCAACGTTCACGGTTAGTAGGATTAATGTTCCAAATCAACTCGAGTGACTTATTTGTAAACAAAGTGTTTTCAACAAACAAATCATTCTTAGTAGTTAAACTGACAAATTGAAGATAACTGTTGTCCAACGGGTGTAGGTCAGAGTTGATTGTACAACAACTCACTCTTTTCAATAATGAAATACTGTGAAATAAACTTCTTCCCACAGTCGCTATACGTATACAGATTCAAAGAATGCCAACGGAGGTTGTAATTTTTCGAAGAACGTCTGCCGTATCATAACTAAACACTTAAACGACTGAGTGCATAAAGGTGAAACACAGGAGTTGATCTGCTTGGGTAATTAGCTATTTTATCTAGAAGTAGATGTAAAAACCAGTGGGGTGTTCAACGTCATTTTTTCCTCGTCGCCAACACAAGTTGCAACATTAAATTAATAGCTGATAATACTTGTTGACGAAAATCGATCAGGTAGAGAACCGATGAGGTGTTAGTAGGCAGAAATGGCGACAGGTCTCGAACTGTCCACGGCGTACTCGACGGGGTTAGTGTTGAAATGTTTTACTAATTGTATGGAAGTGTTTCAGGTGACTGCGTACGTTACGGACGACTCTGCTCGGAGTTTCTGCCTCAGTCACACAATGCTATGCCTGAAAATCATACTGATCTACGCAGAAAAACTCAGCAGTCCTAGTTTAGACATCCTATAGGGAGAACACTATGGAACTTGATGGTGTAACCCTCAAAATCTAAAACCAACAAGAAACGGTAAGTGAAGCAGGCTTGCAACATTGGGCAATGAGCAGGGTTAATAATGTGACTAAACATTAACTCACAAACCGGTTAAAAGTATGAAGTATAAACTTAACCAATACTGTGGTACATAAGCTAGAAGTTGATCTACTTACTATGGATTAAAACTGATCATGATGAAGATCATGATGATCGTGGAGACAATTTTCACTGAAGTTAGTAGATTCATCCAATCAGATTTGTGCTGGACAGCGTACAGCCAAACTGTGACCTAAATGCAACGAAATTTTCATGATGTGAATGTTTTCAAGTGCCGTTCACAACACTGAGTTCAGTTCACATTTTGTCGGTACACCCTTGTGCAGGCTGTCAAACGCTTATACAGTTATTCATTATCTATTGTCTAATTACTCACAACCGCCATTAGATCGATGCCTCATTTTCATCGATCACATGAGAGCACTCTGGTCATTTTGTTATTGAGATGCAACTAACTTGTCATTGTCACTCAGTTTTTTAGTGTCTTCGTTTTTGGACGCTGTTTAAAAGACTCGCGTACCAATGATCATGAGTATTAGGGTGAGGCTTCCAAAGAGCAAAGAGTTTTACACACAGCTATATAATTTTTCTTTGGGAACACAAAGTTAGGCCATGACAACCAGAACTTCCAACTATTCTTCAAAATTAGTATAGCTATATTCAATCGCAGAATAGTAAGCACTTATTCAAAAATGCAGGTTACTCTGATTCCTAAAACGTGAACGAATTGTAGTGTGTCCTTGTGAGTCATATTGTATTGCAACCAACTTTTTAACAGATATTTCTCATCAGTGCAAAAATAATCTCCCAGAAGGCTCAATTTACTGTTTGGCCAATATCATACGTTAACTTCGATACCGTTCACCTCAACTTTAACTAAGTTATGCTAACACTTGCCTGAACTTAATAAAAGGCATACTCTTCGCAAAAAACGTCATATTAAATTTCACAAACTTTCCACTACAATACCCGAATGTGATTCGTATCAAGGTGTGTATCTTTTCAGTGTTCAACATTTTCTGGCTATCAGTATGTGATCTGGACTGTGAGTGTTAGTTCCAAGATTTTTGTGTTTCCCACTGTACTGGCTCAAGGTCGTCTTGGTTTGTTTAAAATTTCAGTTGAGTTCCTCTGATCTATGATTAGTTAGCGATGATTCAAACTGTTCGTCATAGTGAACTGCAGTATAGACAATTTCACGCAAGTATAAATTGCTTTTACCAATTTATTGTAACGGATGAAGGCATGTAAGAATGCGACCTGTGTGTTAAATAGACTCAATTATGTGTTGAACAATTACCGGAGCTACCTACTGAAAAATTTGTTGTACATTTGTAACTACTAGAGCTAATTTGTCATTAGAAAACGGCCAGCCGAAATACTATTTCCTCAAAAGTTTTGGCTGAATATCAAATGATGATCCGGAAAATCTTTACAAACCCTATGAGTTTCAAGGGCAAACTTACTTACTGTGAAAGTCAGTTTGACCTAAACACATTAGCTATGGTCTAGTTTTTCCTTATATTTCAGTCAGCTGAACAAACAAAAGATCATGTAGAAAGTGTCATTTATTTGGTATAAAACTGCACTTTTGAAGGGCGTATAAAGTCATGTGGCTTACTTCACTGCCAATGTTATCTTGGCTTTCAAAATCCGCCTAAAAGCGTTTAAAAAAATCGTTTTTATCCCTTCAAAAGGTTATTGAAGAAATAATTCGGACCCCCCACAAGTTGTGCTAAGATACAGCATACAACATGGATTCTGTCTAGAATTTTGTTTGCCATTTCAATGCTGTTAAATGTCTCAGGTGGACGAAAAACAATCGTAACGAAACCCCTGATCGGACACCTGTATTGAGATGCTTTTCTAAATGTAAGGCTGGAATTCTCCACGTCACAGATGCCTTTCACAACGAATATCCCTAAAACGGCCATTTTCGAACAAAACGTGGCTGCCTTGAAGGTATAAACGATGGATGAGCCCAAAAGCTTAGACATTTTTATTCTACACACAACTCTTCTAGTACTTTATAATTTACATCTCACTTTGGAAACAGTAAAACATCTATGCTGAAAGCGGTTTGAGATGAATGAATTGATCAAACAAGTTGCTCAAGCTGAAAATGACACTTGGGAAAACACGGCTTTTATTGGGGTCTTGTGATTCGGGTTTGCTGCTTCACAGTGTGCTCTGAAATTGGTAGAAATTATGTCCAAGTTAAATAAACAGTTGACTTAGTGATGAAAAAACGTTTACTACTCTGAATTCAAGTCTAACTGTAGGTCATTGGAGCAAAACAAATTGTAAGGCGTCAGCTAACATCACGTTATATCAGAATACGAGGTATGACCTACTGAATTTTTTAGCTGCGTAGTTGGAGGGAAAGATAACATATTTGTTGTCATCGTAAATTGTTCTCTCTTAAGTCTGTGATATCAACAACAGCGCGGAATAAAACAGACAAGATTGAAATTATGCAATAAATAATCTGTCTGCTTGTGAACACTGTCCATACGTTGCCATAATTCTGGTAGACAATATTTGTTTCCTTTAGGAAACGTTAGTTTCAGTTGTGAAAGTTTGCTGTGGATTACATTAACAACAATATCAAAAATTTCCACTTTGGAAGGCTTCATATTCTGTTGATCTGTAGAAGAAAAAACATAAACTAGATTCCTGGATCAGACGATCGCATCTTTATGTGCAAGTGGGTTGTTGATATCAGATGAACGGATTTCCTGTTTGACTTGCACGATGCTGGACACTGTGGAACGTTGTGTTTGAGGTTTGTTTTCTGTGCGGTATTGAAACAGCTGATAATTCGTGTGCATACTCGTCCAGATTTCCGTTGGTTGAAGATGGCTTTAGGTAAGTTGGAAACAACTCCATCTACGTAGAGGAGAAACAAATTAGCAGAAAAGACAATTGCCTATTCAGATTGGTTGGCTGAAATTTGATGGTAATTGAATTTCAATATAAGAATAATTGGAAATTTTTGAGTATTTTTCTCTGCAACGTAACCAACCTATATCGGATTGTCCTGTTCACAGTTGAGCAAATATCAGACGGTTTTTCATGGGTTATAGATACACTGAGATCTAGAAGAAGTCAGCTAACCTCAAAAGTTTGCACCTGAGTAGCTCAAGATACTTCCGGCGTAAAGTTACTCTGTATTAAATTAAAGAAAATCACGTCGAAAACACATTTAAACTTGTTTGTAGAACGCTGAACTGATTCAGTGTGTGTTCAATGGAAACCAGGGATGATAGCATGCATTGTTGAAATGTTTAACTAGGGAACCAAGATAACTGAAACGTACCACTAATCATCTCAAATACTCCCAACACCTTACTAAATGAACAGGGGTAATTAATACGGTAATCTAATGGCTTTTAGAAGCAAAGCTGATCATGGTCACTTGAGAAATGATGAGTGTCGCCAGAATTAAGACATGTAGTGCTTCATCAATACACTGATCATTACTCAGAACAAGCTAGTAAAAAACATACCGTCTCATACAAGTTTACAAGTGACTTTATTATGTGAAGTACTTGTTCTTTTTCTACGAGATTAATCTACATTGAAGTGCACGCAAATCGGCTGTCAATCATGCTCAGCGTTCTCTTTTATTACAACTAACTTAGCGGAGTCTGGAGCACAGAAGGTATTTCAGGTAGTGCGTTGCATTTAATTGGACGCTTTGATCAAATAAATATTTTTTCCGATAAAAATGATTGTATTATACCACATTTTGCAAAACGAGATGCATATTGACACAAGTCAAATGCTCTGATCAAAACCTTCTGGAAGAGTTTTAGGCTAATCACCTCATAAACTGTTACAATGAAATAAACTTTCAGTGCTTGAACCAAAATAAACACCGCTAAGGTGAAGTGTTTTTATCCATTAAATGCAGATACCAAGTTAACCAATTTGTTCCTTTGTCAATTTGGGAATTTTGGCTGCGATATTGAAGGATACTTGATTCATCGTTATCTTGGTGAGAACTTTAAATAAATGTTACCAACAGGTAAAAGTTTTAGAACCATCTGGACACACGTTTGTTAACGAGTTCCTGTACGTTATTTCTAGGGTAGTAATTTTCAGTCGGTTTTACGTACAAAAGCATTCAAAAAATGCATCTTGTTCTTATCAACATAAAAGTGATCTGTTGAAATATGTTGACAAAAGGGGTTGAGTAGACCGAACAGTTGTCTACTAACCATCAGTAAAAAAGGAGGAATTGCCAAGTTTCTCCAACAGCCACACATTGTACAAATTTTCTCTAGGCTCGTCGTTCTTAGGTGGTTTTCGATCTGGCATTTGAAGTAACATATGAACACGATAATTTTCCCGACCTATTACAACGCCCATCTTCGTACATTGTGGAAAGCAATGCGATTGCAAGTGCCATGGAGTAAAGTGAAGCATAGTGTTTAGTTCAAACATCCCGTAAAATATACGGTTTATCTTGCACTTACAGTGAGCACTACATAAGGATAATTAGTCGACATTTATTTATCAGGGCACCAAGTTAGGTGTGAACTAGAATGGCCACTCTGTCTCGTTAGGCCGTCTTCGCAGGCTAAGAAACAACTGGTTTTGAAGCTGCTGCTACCATGGCAACCCACTATGGAGTTGCATTGATAAATTTGTTTAAGGCGCCTTTCTATGTGCATAGTTGTTATGATCTAATGCATATACGGTCCGTCACAACCTGCTTATATATGCGTGTTATAAGATTGTATGAAGTGTTGGTCCTGGAAGCATCGTAGATGAGGTTTCTTAGGATTTGTATGCCAAGGTTCACAAAGGGTTATTATGACTGTTAATTTTGTTGAACCACTTTTTTATAACACGCAAAAAGAGTTTCCAAATCAAGCTATCAAATCATAGAGCTGCGTGATCTGAAAAAGATTTCTCTGTAAAGATTTCATTGAGGCCAGAAAAATAAATTTTGGGAGAGCATTTTAATCTATTCATAAAAAGAACACTGCTGGCAGAAATATCATTCACTGAAACTATAACTAACTGTTATACAAGGAAGTCAAGTTTGCAAACAGCTGTTTTCAGTCATTCTCATTAGACATATACAATTACAAGAGATTCATTGGACTTATACATATGATATATATGTATATATGCAAAAAGTTCATACAGGCCCTATACCTTATGTGACCAACCATGTGTAAACCGGGTCAGTAACCCGATCAATACGTTGTCACAGGCCGGTCACGTGATGCATGTGAACACAACACACTCACACACACAAATAAACTTACCACCACCAGGCAAGGATGTCATCCACAGTTTCCATGACTATTACCATTGCGTATAACCATATTCTTGTTTTATATGCAAATCCAATGAATCTCTTGTAATTACATATGCCTGGTTAGAATTACCGTAAACGGCTGTTTGCAACTTTGACTTTTTGTGAATACTCTGGGTATAATGACAAAACTGAAGCAATCGAAATATTTCTTATACCTCTATCATAACATGTCTGCATACAATGTATTGTATTCTAAAGGTTTCACTAATACAGTTGATATCTGTTAGTCAATATAATGGGTACCTGAGACAGTCTACCAAAATGAGATATTTTTTAAACAATTCTAATTTTGTACGGTAGCTAAAAGGAAGAAACGCTCAAATACGACAGTGTTTATGCTACTCACACTTGTAGCTTTTGGCGTCATTTGAATTTATCGTTGTGGGTACAAACATGTTTTTCGTTTGTTACCATCGTTATCCTCAAGGTTCTGTATGATGTTCCTTGTTTTCGAGACCTGATCTCCATCCAGTAAGCAGTGGCCAGATTCGACGCCATTTAAATCGTACTATGCGATATCCATAAATCGTACTGTTCTTAAGTCATTTGGTATATGTTTGATCAGCTATCAGACTACTTGATGAGATCGAAAGAAGTTGAACCCAATCAGTGTCGTTTTAGTGGTGGTCATTATCAATAAATTGTTCTTCAAGCGTACTAAAGTTAGATCACTACTCCAAGCGCCTGAAATTCTCAGTAAATCATTTAAATAACTGGATTTTTTGTATTAGTTTGGTAACAAAAGCACATATTCACTGGTACCGAATTACAAAGAAATATCACTTTCTGGCATCCCACGTATATTAACGCTGAGCTCGCTTTCTAGTTTATTAGACAAACTACTTCACACAAAGTTGGTCATAATGACCACCGGCAAACAGATGGACAGAAGTTTCGGTCTATATAGGTCTAACCAACACCAGGCACACTAAGAGCTCAAATCTGTTGGTTTGTGGGTAAGCGTTCAAATGATAGACCAAGCAAATTCACTAAACGATAGGATCACGATCGCCGTCTCGGTCCCTTCGAAAGCTTTGAGTAATACCTACCAGTTTGCAGGCTAAACATGAAATACTTAATCGAGATCAGACAACAAGAAAGAAAGGTACAATAGCTAATGAAAATAAACCATGCTGCCTACTTGTGATTGTTAGTAATATAATAAATAGCATACGTAACAGTTCACACATTAATTTACCTTCACTTCGTCGTGCCTAAATCCAATGAGTACGTCTTCTTTCAATACTGCACTGGCGTAAACCACCTCCTCTTCTAGACAAAAGCACACCAGTATTGTAGATAGAATGTGCTGGTTCGAATGAAAACAATTGGGAAAACGTGTTAAAGAATGACCAGTCTGACCAGTTCAGACAACAGAGATGACAAGCGAGTAACAGCTTCGTTTGTTGGCACATATATATTTTAGAATTGAAATATGGTCCATTTTAACTTCCAAAATGATTGTGATGAGAGATTTTGCGGGTTTCACTTATAATAGTTGTCGTACTTTTTTTAAGATCTACGGAGGGCTGGAAATGCAGTCATGGATCGACATGCTTATCCTCAGGTTAGATTGGAACGAAAGGCCAGTCACCCCAGTCGCCTTTGTCAGCAATCTTACGAACAATTCCAGCTTGAGATCGGTTAATGATTAACCTTAGCTGAAGTGTGAGAATAACAACAAGTTAGTTATTGCGTATTCACAACGCTTGTCACTTCTGGTTTGAAGGTAAATACCAATATCTCCCAGTTTGTTTTATATCTTCCCTTATGTAAACTTTCTACAGACCTGTGAGACCATTCTTGATGAGTGAATAAATTTTCAAAAAAAGGAGGACTGAGAGGGTATTTTACAGGCATTAAGTGAATTCCGCGTACGATTTGTCATTGTGGAGGTATATAGTATTTACTCACCTGTGGGATTGACAAAACGCTTGTTGCCACAAGCAAATTCACAAACAACGTCACAATAAACAGCGCGGGAAAAGCGTGAATTGCGGGTGGTTTCTAATAGTAAAAAATAAACAGATTTCAAAAAATACTCAATGCGCACATTAGTTTTTGTTTGTACTTGTGTAAAAATGCACTCATTATTTTGAACATTAAGTATAAATTGGAAACGGTTGGATTACATGAAACGTTGAACGATTAAATTTCACATGCACCATTTTAGCTACTTCACAATTTAAGTAATAAAAACGAACCGTAGAAAAGTAGACCAGACAAAGACAGGTAGACATGAGAGCGCAAGAGAATTTGATCCAGGTGAACAATAGACAGGGCAATCGCATCATTTCCACAAGGCCGACAGAACCGAGTTTTTCTCCCAGGCCATTCATGATCATGGACCAACATTTGGTAAAGGGTTGCTGTTCTGTTACTGTAGATGAAAATAAAACATTGTATTACCGTTTGATGGAAATAGAAAGCAGACTTCAAATGTCTATAGAATCACTCTTTTGCGAATGAACCACCTAACCGACATCAAGTTTGAACGCGAAAATGTTTTGTATCGTCTTCCTAAATACAATAGGTAGAGCTTGTTATATTGTCTACATGACAGCACAAGTCAACGTGGGAAACACTTTGCATCGTTAGAACTTGATCACACTGTTTATTAAATAAAGTTGATTTGATGCTAGTTTAGCTTATATTTGTGAACTGATTAAGACTGTTGATGATTTCAGCAGCATGAAAAACGTTAAATCATCAGCTTTGGTTCCTCTAGGATAGTGGAGGTGTGTAGTATTAGGTAGTTTGTACTGTAGTAGATGTTTCAAATATATAAGTTATCCATTAAAAAAACCGTATTTACATTTTAGCTGACTAAGTGAAAGTACGTACAATTTCTTGGTAATTCACTACTTGTTTTTGACAGTTCGATTATACAGGCTGAATTGTGCATCTGATTCACATCACGGTCCGTTAACATGTATTTTACTAAGTCCTAACATCAAGACAGAAAACCGATATAATGAAATATAAAGTCTATGCTGGTTGGTTTACAAGCACAGTAAAATGCAGCACTATCGGTGGAAATGTGTAATGTTCAACACGACCTTCGGGAGTACGAAGATATATAAAAACGATTAATGTATGATGACGTGATCACAGACTATGAAAGTAAACCCTGATGTATGGAACGAAGTTAGGGGTAATTGCCTGCCGTATGATAAACATTGTTACCTTCCGTGACCATAGTTAGAAACGCTTTCAGATATCGTAGAGCGGAACGATTGAAAGTTGGATATAACCTTGTTTACAATGTCCATTCCTTGGCTCACGTATTAGGTACCCGAGAAAGTAAGACGGTAGAACAGTAGGAGTCTTAGTTCGAAGTCTTCACGCGTCGGAGTGCCTTTCTAGTCAACCAGGTAGAGTTCACACCATACCAGCATACATGGATCCAATAGTTTATTTGAAGCTAAACGTAGACCATAAGACATACAATCGGATCTTCTCATAATTAACACATTTGCTAAAGCATTTACTAGTGATCTATTCCTTGTGAAGTATAGAAATATAGGTGAGTCTCCACTAAATGTTTTCATCTGTTAGTTCGGCAACATACAGCTTATTTTCAGTTTTCTCTCAAGTTTGCACACCAATTCATCAACTTTTACTTGACACATGTATTTATGTTTTGTTGAATCGTTTCTTAGCTTCGATCTTGGGACTGTCGTGTTAAACATGATGACCCGAATTAAACTTATTATGTATAGGTCTAAATGATCTATCCAATCATAACGTAATAATATCAAGCTTTCAGGAAATCATTCAATAATCAGTATTAATTCAGACATCTATGAATGTTTAGTGCAGCTGAGAATTCATTTGCACATCAGACATAATTAAGATCTGTAAAAATGATGTTAACTCTGTTGGCATTACGAAGCAATAAGCAGTAATATGCAGTGTAGGGTGCATTATCCAAACATTCGATGCAATAATCAAATTATAAAACCCACCCATCAGAGTGCATACTGTGCAGTCCAAATGGTGCAATTTATTCTCCAGCTTTTCAAATGAGCACCAACAATGTCGTCTTCTATCATCTTCGTTCACATCAGAAAAACGACTGGACAAACACAATTTAACGGATGCCAGTAACTGGTAGGGTAGCCACGTGACCGCAGCGGCTAACGAAACGAAGCCTATGCTGCCCAGTGCGTGTGTGCGAAAGCGCTGACAAATTTCCCCGAAAGCACGACCCACAGCAAAATGCGTTTTTGGCGTCGATACATGATACCTGTAATTTATAATAAATTTAAAACCGTATCGATACTGTTCAACTTCTCGAAGGGTCAGGAATAATATATATCGAAAAGATACTGATTACTCATGAGTAATCTAACGAACACGAAACATTTGAGTACATTCTGTCTAGCCATCTTCTAGGTGTGTGATGACAATTTCAGACAGACTGACAAGTAACTGCGTGGCATTCCAAAATAATTTTCAAGGAATAATCTGGTTTATTCATAGTACAACACCAAGGTGCATGCATA
Organism: Paragonimus skrjabini miyazakii; assembly: GCA_014338405.1. Taxonomy (NCBI): domain Eukaryota; kingdom Metazoa; phylum Platyhelminthes; class Trematoda; order Plagiorchiida; family Troglotrematidae; genus Paragonimus; species Paragonimus skrjabini miyazakii. The sequence continues at coordinate 213,995 of JTDE01000054.1, read as the reverse complement.
CACTCCAGTTTATGAATGCGCCGGTATCCCAGTGTTTTAATAGGATATTCTACAGCAATTTGGTAGGCCTTAGAATGTTATTCATTGTACAAATCGCATTACAGAATATAGAGCGGATTACGTCCAAAACTATAAGTTATTGAGATGGCATCGTTTTTTGCTTCTATGTATAACCTACCGCGATAAGACATTCACGTCTGCTTGCTCATTAACGATGTTTCCATATTTGGTTACGTGTAATTGCAAGTAAGCTGAGTCGACAGACACTAAGCTAATTTATACTTCATTCATGGTTGAAACAAGCCAACCATTACAACCAAGGACAATTATGAGTGCGTAATGGGAATCAGTTAGTTGTATTCCATGATTGGAATTCTCCTAACCGAAATAAAATTAAATTTCATTAGCCGAGTAAGGCCTCAGAAATTTGGCTCACATTAAACTTGCGGTAGTCTTAGTCTAAAGAAGTACCAGTTTCTCAGTTAAAACACAAACCCTTTGTAAAAATCGTCTTAAAGTACATGCATCGAAAGAACACTGGACGGTCCAACCTGAACTAATAGGTCCAAAAAGCTGGGTAGTGAAACATCCTATTTACCAACTTGGTCGTGAATTACTCTGCAAACAAACGAAGTGATTATAGGTACACTCATGTTCCAAGAAACAGCTTTCTTTTCACCTAGTGTACAAACAATCATAACCGTAATCAACACCTTTTGTCTTGCAAGAAGCCAATCACTACGTTTTCTCTTTCTTCCATTGGTAGGTGCACTTCTTTTTCTCCTGGGCTAAAATAAATCAACTTTTTGGAGAAAATAGTGTACAAACATTCTCACAACTCTACTGACCACGATAATGTGATCAAATAGACAAATGACTGAACTGCCATTCGGACACCGACCCACAAGTAGTGGTCTCAATTCGCCGATGTCCGCAGTGCTGATGAATCATAAGCAGGTTGAAACGGCTGTCAGTCACTGACGTGCAGACTGCTGAGAATAACTATACATTGCTTCCTATGTAGCGAGTTGCATCAACACTTCATTTCAGCGTTTCATTTCTGAAAGTATAACTTTTAGGCGTGATTGAATGTTTTACGGTAAACAATCACAAGATCGACGGGATTTTCCAGTTAGTAGCCCCATCCCTGTTCTATCGAATTCATGTTAACCTAACAAGCAGCTAATCTCAGGGTTATGATAGCATGTAACCCATTAAATCAACAGGCAAAACAGCATGTACATATAACACAACCAATGAATCTGCGACACATTGTAGGTTTTGCCGTTTGAGACACAAGTGCAGGTGACTAGTTCACTTTTGTGCTCACCCAAACGCCTCCTCATGCATGGACAGACTCTATTTTAATGGCCGTCAGAACGGTAAACCCATGGCCATTACAGATTGTTCTGGAAAAAACCCAAATTCTTTGTTTACATTATTCGATGTTAAATGTTCATATCCAATGGACAACAGTGATATCACATCGAAAAGCGTTCTCCGTAAAGCTTGCTTCCATTGATTTTTCCAGAAGCAGCGTTTTCTAGTTTCATATTGTACACATTCGCAAAACAAAAACATGTTCATGTTTCAAAATATGTTAGAATTGGCTGTCTTTTATTATTCTCCATAGTCCCTTGACGGTGAAACATATCCTTTCCCATTTTTTTAAGATGTCTGAATTTGCAAGTCTAAACTTTACACAAGATCAACGATACTATTTTTATACCCTGGACGTTTATAATTTGCTTCAACTCCAGTAACCAGGCTTCTTAGTTATGAAAAATTACATAGTACTTCAAATAAGTTTTATAACCGAGGACTTCAGTTTGCCTCCAATCACTCACTACATTTAGTTATCTGCTCAAAAGCAAGTAGGCTTAGCGAGGGAATTCAATGTACCAAGTAGATAGAATTTACAGTTATGTAAAAATATACGTAACTACAGATAGTGTCATCTGTTATATTTCCAGATTAACCAACTGCTTGCTGTTAGATAGACTTTTAGATAAATATTAGGCGCCAGTTTGAAAATCACAGTTTGATACGGTTGCGTTAATTCCAGTTACAACAATTCGCAATAGCACAGTGCAGTCAATCAAGCGAGATTTTCAACTTGTACAGTGATTGGTTGACTTCTGTCTATTTATGCGCTGTTACCTCTAGTTATACTATATCGAGTAGACCAAAAAGAATATCATATTATTTAATTTATTTTGTATGAAAATATAAACATTGTGATTTAACGCACTTCAAAGATTGCTTATTGCGTTTGCGAAGATGTTTGAGTATTTAATGAGTGTTGGGTGGTAACATTTGTTGATAGGTGTCTGTCAACAAGTGCATAATGGTATTCTAAGTTGTATCCCTCGCATTTCATCCTCCATCTACCACATACACAGAATTCATAGCAAATCGCTACAGAGGTTTATATGTTTGCGACTAAGATGTCAGCTTGCAATTTATTCCTCGGTCTACGACCTTAAAACATTTAGTAACTGTTTGATCCTACCAAGCTAATAGTTTATCCGTTTTGTCTCATTCTGAATTTACAAGCAGTATTTTGTCTTTAAATGCTGTCCGGTATCTCATTACACCAAGCATAACGTGAAAATAGGATGGGCCAGTCACTGTTGACATCCATTGCCAGACCGTAGAGTTCAGTGCCAAAATGATATCAACATCTAGCTAACGTAGAATATGCTGTATAGAAATTAGACGTCTGAAAAGTTTATTATATCAATTGCACTGTATGTCCACGCATATGGTTTTAATTGATTCCTCTTGGTTTTCTGATTTGGCACCAACTATTTCCAACCCAGAACTGTACATGTAGGTGTTTCCGTACAAATCCAATGTATGCATTTACTAACCTGAACCCAAATGATGCTACGAAAACTTGACAGACACAATGTGTACGTTTGTACTGATCATCGTAGTGTTAAATAATTTGGTATGAGACCATATTTGAAAAAGGATATCAAACAATACTATCCAAATCCCAATAATAATTCTTCTTGTGTGCAGTCACGTTTATTGCCAGGGGTGGAATTTAGATTGGAAGAAAGTTTTTCAGGAATTTTTCATTTGCCATCTTTGTGGGTTAAGGAAAAAAATAAGCTACAATACTTGAAAAAAATGTGGTCCTACGCATCGTGGCGGACAAGTCTAGAATATGTCGCCTGGTTGAAGTTTACACAAAGAACAATAGCACGCTTTAAACTAAAGTTGTCATGGGAACAAATGTAGAATTGAACGTAAATTTAAGGTAACGCCCACAGCGTGACTGAATGTTGTGTTACTCGCAAAAATACAAAGATAAGATCTCAGGCTGACAAGAAGCTGCAAATGACAATAAATGTAGTTGCTTGTCGATTTCATAACTGTTCTGGGTTCGTCGCTAAAATCTACAAGAGAAATTAAAATTTTAACTTCAAGGTTTTTACTGGTTGACAAATCTTCTGGACATTCTTTTCATACGAAACAGGACAATAGCGAAATTCTACTTTTAAAAATCAACCTTTTGTAGCAATCCCCATGGGTGGACACGGTTTTTAATTTCAGGCCCAACCAAACAAAACACAAATTGAAACTTGTATATTGATTAATCGAATTTTGACGATACATTTAACGTAAAGGAAACTTTGTGGCAAAAATATACACTCGACTTGTGCTATGCTGCGCAGTTTTAAGTTATACAACAACTATTCAAAAATCTGGCTGCTGATTATGTTGCAGGTATCATAGCAGATAATGAATTCATTGAGGACGAGTTGATGAGCATGATAAAATATTCCAGCTTTTGAGATCCTGAGAACAAATCAGCCCCATTTATAGTCGTACTAAACACTAATCTAAAAACGGCTAGGGTGATTCATAATTATTCCATCGATATTGGTCAATATATGAAACATGGTTAAGAATTTTACGCAGATCTTCTGAATTGTTTGTTATGATAAAGAGGAATAAAATGGTCTGGCAGAACATTGTGAAACTGCTTCTTTAAGAGAGGTCTTGACAAAGTAGCATTGAAATTGAGGAAGTTCAGCCAAGTTTGAATAAGAAATCCGTGCCATGAACTTCAAATGACGAAATCATGGAATGTACTTTAATTAGCTTAAATTCGATACTGTAAACTCTAATATTACACCATTTTGAGCTTGAAGACATTAAACGCCTTGAATGAATTAATATAAGTATATTATCCAAGTGTGTGATAAAGCAGTGTACTACAGTAAACTATAAGGTTACATTATTTGTTATCAAATAGTTGTTTCAAAAATCAATCAGTATTATAAATCACTGAATAGATTAACGTAAAAGTGTCAACATGGCGAATACTTTTAAGAATTATCATTGGTACTTCGCAAGGCAATCCTGTCCACGCTAAACGTCAATCGATCTGTTGCCCGCTTTGCTCTCTAATAAACATTCTGGTCACCACACGTAGATACGTGTGTTGTATAACTAAGATAATGTTGTGTTCGCATAATAGAGTTAATCAAGGAGATTGTTTACTGCCAACTGAAAATTGTAGATAGTGTAACAGTGAATCATCTTGAACGTGTACGCTCACTTGTATGGAGGACCTTCTCAATACTGATCGCTAATCGGTTAGAGTTGACTTATTTACAAAAAACTTTTCACTTCCAACAGCTATTGGTTTATAACCACTGTCGTACGCTCGTTTTATGGATGATAAAAACGTTAGTAATTTCTGCGCCCACCTCGAAGAGTTCCATTGATGCTATACTACCTGCTAATACTGCTCAGTAATAGGCGACAACAGCAATCCAACACGCGCAAACTGTACACGATTTAAAATGTTGTTTTTGTGCATGACTAATTAATTTTGACTAACGTTGATGAGCGACATGTACATTGGTTAACTGGACAACATCGAGTCGCGACAAGCTTGAAACACTACCCGTAAAACGTTGTCTGACACAACCGTGTAATGTTGGTTAACGTCTATAACGGTTTCCAATCCTCGAATCCCCGTATTCATAACAAGTTATTAATATAGACGTAAAAGTAAGCAGTTTTCGAAGCTGCTTTCTGCTCAGTATAGACGGACTGATATCTGAGTTACAATTAAGAAGATGCTTCAAAACATATGCTAATTTATCGGTCCAAACTATCATTGAATTACTTTCAGAAACGTTAAGCAACAGACATTTGATCAATATCAGCTGATTATTTCTCACAGGCGAACGGGGTCGAACGTTCACACGTGACCATTTAGTCGTATGGATTGTGTGGTTAGTGACAAAGTGGTCAACACGATCGTCCCATGAAAGTGAGGTCGGTGTTCTAGTATTGGTTGTGGCAAGAAGATGCATCACTAGCCAGCCTTAACAGGGTCAAAACTTCGGTATTTAGTTTCACTTAAAAACAGGATGGCCAAAAACTCTGTGTGAGTGTTATCTCTGTAAACAATTGTAACTTATGATCAATTGATATTAATATCATAATTATATGATGTACAGTCTATCCCCCAAAATGCCTTCACACTCAACTATCCGAAAATAATATAACAACGATTTATCCAATTATTAGTAGTGAGTTAAAGATTGTTTGGCAACATAAGCAGATAACATCAGAAGTTTTCATGCATGTTGAAAGGTAGCATCTCTTTTTATCATAAATGTGACTACTGATAATTCTTTTATGTAGTTCATCATTAAAGATCAGTCAAAAACAGTGAACAATTGCCTACAATTGTAGAGCCGTGACTACAACATTGTGCAGCATTAAAGAAGGGAAAACTTACCAGGAAGAGACGATCACTACCGTGACTGTTTGACAAAGACATTGAAAGAATCGTAACATCCATGCAGAGTATAGCAGAAATAGTGGAATCGCAACGTATTGCACCCAGATATATTGCTTAAAAGAGATGCACCCGGTATTCTTTTGTCTGACGGTTTCAACTGAAAGAATTATAAAGAACGGGAACATATTTTCCATTCACAGATTTGCTGTTAATAGCCACGAAAATGAAATAACAATAGGAAATTCATATCTGTTAAAAAGTAGTTCTCCTCTAACAGAATCAGGATGGGAGACTTTCAGAATTAGAGAAATCAGTTTGATAAACGTAACGGAAATTTTGCATTTTAGTCAAATTTAAAAAAAAATATTTATCCACTATTTCTTTCATTTGAAATTTTGAGTTCGTGTTTTAATTTTACCTGAAGTAAATGTGGAATATTTGGAAAAACAATGGATTTATATCGTACATTTTACCAAACTCACTGGAAACGTATTATACTGAAAGGCAAGTTTCAGGAAAGCTTGTGGTTAGATCCGGGTCGAACACTCAAATATTTAATTATCCGGTAAATAGGCAGTTGTTGTTGATGGAACTTTACCACGCTAGGTAAAAAATTGTTTTGTCAGGACATCAACACTATTATTCTTCGGATATTAACGTTAAATCAGCCGTCGAACTAGTGCATTCATTCTTTGACTAATAATCGCATCCTCGAAAACCAACCTTAACGTTTCCCATAGAAAACAAACGAAATGTTGGCGTCAACAACAGCTTAGTCAATCCCCTGCTACCTGACCTTGAAACATTTGTATACATAAAGATGGATTAAACGCAGACACAAAACGGAAACCGCTTTGGTGTACAAACCGATATGACTGAATTCATGAAAACAACGCATAGAAATCTTTGATGTGAAGTGCAATTGTCTGATTTAGCAAGCAACACACGAGACCAAAATATAAGGTTTTGTTTATTGATTTTTGACAAAACTAACCGGTGGTCACTAGCAGCAGACAAACCAAGAGGAACAAGGAGATTAGAATGCATAGAGCAATTGTATTGACCAATGGAACAAAGATCACCAGCACAGGAAGTTCACGTAGCGTCTTAGACAAAATCCGTAACAGTCGTTGAGCCGAGTCAAATGTTCGAATTCTCCATTGTGAATTTGGACGCCAGAAGGCCACGGAAATAATCACTGCAATAAACTGACAGTAAAGCATAAATGCATATCAGTAGAATATAACCACTGGTCGTTTACCGACACGTTTGCAAACTGTACACTTAGCATTTAAAGGGTACACAACAGAAAACGCAAATTGAGCATACAATTAACTAAGTTCGTCAGCATGATATAAACAAAATGACAATGTATTCTCCACGTTTAACGAAGCAACAGCAATGCCATTAAGCAAACTAAATTTCTTTCGTTGGTTTAAACTGACCTAAAGCTCAGATTTTTCACAACTGGCTCTGTTCTATACTATCAACTTTGTCATGATGCTTGTCGATAAACTGATTATCTCAATGTATCAACCTATTCTGAATATTCTACTCTTGTTCTTTTAGGGAAATTGAGTTGGTTTAGTGTGATAGAAGTCTAGAGAACGTTAAAACCTTTTGTTCAGGCTTAAGTGACAGATATTTTTCCAATAAACCTGTCAATCGATTTTCTTATAAGAAATTTATTGGTGTGTTATTTGCGCTAGTATTTCGCTTCCTCCTCCAGTTGGTTTTGAGGAAACTAGAGAGTAATCCGATTCGGTAGAAAAAATAAACCTTTCAGTAAAACTAGTGATCTCAGATGAGACCCAATTGTGAAAATTCAGGCTTTTGACTGGATTCGAACCAACGGCAGAAACACTGTGCCTCAACGGGGCAAGCGCGCTACCAGCTGAGCTATGAAGCCATGCCAAGAGCTCGCTGGTTCGAATCCAGCCGAATTCCTGATTTTTCACAATTGGGTCTCGTTTAAAATCGTAAATCTGCCAAACTACTCATTAGTAAAAACTAGTGAGGCAAAATTAATTATTAAGCTGTTTAAAATCTGTGTATCACAGTTATGAAAATGCGATGAAGTTTCTCCAGCTCAGACGCCTCTTGTCAATAGGAAATTGGTCAATGATTGAAGGTAATTCGATTCCTACACATGCTATACACTGTATGTGATAATTAGGTTGAATTCACTTACCAGAGTTACACTGTTAGTTGACAAAAGTAGACAAAACAGAATCTCACTAGACCGTTCCAGTGAATGGAATAATCTGTCAGGCCACCACCCCAATCGATCGATAAGTTCGGATTGTATGACCAATCTCATGCTGAGTAGAACGAGAGAGGCTGAAAAATAAAGCGACGGCTTGAAATCACCCCATATAAAGTTTCCATAACCATAACACAAGGTATGAACTACACAAACCTGTGAAAGACACATTACAAGAAAGTCTTGGTAGCCAAAGCATGTTTAGCACAGGAAACAGCTCAAGAATAAAATAAACACAGTTTGGTCAGACTGAGACAGTTGGAAGTGGCTGTAAGAACGAGCGATTACCTAATAACATTGGCTAAACAGGTGCTCTGGACAGCCGTTACACCGACGGTCATTTTGCAGAAGAGATAACCGTAACTAAAGCAACGTCGTGTCCAGAAACGTTCCCCTAGCATGGAGTGTTTTTTATTGTCTATCATGAATAACGCTTGTGCAACAAAACATTTTCATTTTAGGACCAAGTCAGTTATCCCCGTGTACGTTCGCATTCGCTGGAACGAATTGTACCGAGTGAATTACACACTTGAGCCGACTTCCTGCTACTATCAGCTCTGTCAACACTGCTCAAATTCGCAATGATAACGATCGTTCCACGACTGTAGGCTTGGACACAAGATCCGGTGTTCAAACCATGTCACAGGAATTCCAACTAAAATGGCCCACCCAAAATGAATTACCCAAATAGACAGACCTCCTAGCCGAGTTGGGTTAGCGAACGGTCTCAACACACTGTTGTGACCACAACCAAGCCAATTGGTATAGCAGTGCGCTCGTATTTCATGTCAAATTGCATAGCTTCATCGCCCCGGTGATTTGACCACCAGAACTCACAGTTGATAACACTTGCTTGTTGACAAAAGTCTCATCGAACGTCTTACTGTGTGAAAGACACAGCATGACTGGGAACCAGTGTGCATCAGGGAGTGTAAATGGACAAAGAAAAAATGTTAAATTTCCTTAACGGAGCGTCCTATCACCACGTGCAAACTGATTCACGTTTGTTTGCATCCGATAGCTGAAGCTTCTGTAATTGAGGCTTTCCGTTATGGTCAGTACTTGGCTTTGACTATCCAGTGTACTGCGAGCTGCCGTGTGTTACTTTCTTGAGCATGCCGTCGTTAACGCTCCCTTACCCGCTACTGTTCACACTTCACAGAACATTGTTGGCAGAACAGACAGACATTGATGTGCTCAGTCGACCTCTTCTATGTGAGTCATAAACACCGTCCACTCCAACGAACCTTTCATTGACTTTCTAACTGATTTACAGGTAACTGAATGCATACCCGTGTGTTTTGTTATAAACTTGTTGATGGCCTCCTCCGCACTTTCACCACGGACCGCATAAATAACAACATGCTTATTCGTTCAGACCATGTTGCGTGCAAAACCCGTCCACGAAAATGAACTGAGCAAATTGTAGACCAACATGACCCAATATAACTGTGGTCAGGCATGGTTGGCGGTATTCGAAACGGATTAGCCTGTCACAATGACCAAAGCGAAAAGAACGCCTGCGCTTCAAACCATTACCCCCAAGTGGCTTGCGCTGCACCACTTGGGGTTCCACTCACACACCATGTATCCGGTGTAAACCCGAATGAATAAGACCAGTACGTGTGTGAGTAAGGCCTTTGTGTACAGCCGGTCAGCGCTGGTTAGCCAACTGAATGGCTAGCAGGAAAAAAGGAAAACATTATCTCTCGGAAAATAAAATAAGAGAGAGACTGCAATGAAAAGATTTAAACTGAAAAGAAAATGTGTAAAATGTGATACCATAGGCATTTCAGTATACCAGTGCATGTTACCGCATTCCAGAGGGGATAAAGATGAAAAACAAGCCCAAAGTTGGACTACACGGGTCGGTCGCGATGACGCAACAAGTTGCCTTCATCGCGACACTATATGGTTACGATGATCAAATAAGATGTCCACAGGAAGTGAAACGACTACGCTCAATAAGGAGGCCATAAAGCCAAAAATTCTTATAAGCCACTTAGAGTTTTGGGAACACGGCCAAGTAACGTCATGTCAGAGTCCACAAATGGTGCAGAGAATCTAACAACAAAGAAAGACCTGTCTCAGTTTGTGAGGGAAAGTTGTAGGGTTTCAACCAATTCTCTATTTATTTGCAAATTTAATTCGTTCCTGAACGTGGCTTTTTACTGTCTATCGGTTGATGAAAAAACTATCATGATGGCACAAATCATTAGGGACTTATAACATTTTTTGCTTTGTCCATTTACTCTCCGATGCACACTGGTTCCCAGCCATGCTGTGTCTTTCACACAGTAAGACGTTCGATGAGACGTTTGTCAACAAGCAAGTGTTATCAACTGTGAGTTCTGGTGGTCAAATCACCGTGGCGATGGAGCTATGCAATTTGACCTGAAATACGAGCGCACTGCTATACCAATTGGCTTGTTTATGGTCACAACAGTGTGTTGAGACCGTTCGCTAACCCAACTCGGTTAGGAGGTCTGTCTATTTGGGTAGTTCATTTTGGGTGGGCCCTTAAAGTTGGAATTCCTGTGACATGGTTTGAGCACCGGATCTTGTGTATAAGTCCAAAATTGTGGGGCGACCTGTAGATTGTGTTAGGTGCGTCATGTTGGGACTGTAACTCGCCTTCTGGCACTAGTGTAATCATCCGACCAATAAAGTTCCACTGGCACTGCAACTGTCCTCGATCAAGATCACACCTGCAAACATTCACACAAGGTCACTTGCACGGTCACTGTGGGCTTGCCAACAATTTTCGTCTACAAGCGCACAATCGTGTGGTTGATTTCGTAGGCACATGATGTGACAACCAGGTGCGGACAGCCGGCTTATGGTATAATGTCAATCATGTACTTTCCTACCTGTGAAATCCTCCCTAATCCCTCTCCTCTGATTTGGTCTAATATGTCAGTGCAACTTCATATCGGACGTTTCTTTCTTGACCTAATTCGGAAGTCGTTACTATCATGAGTTCATACTAGGCAATTCATTTTCCTCAGCTTTATGAATGAACTACAAACGTTCGATGTTTATATTTGTTTCCGCTTAAAGCTTACTGTGTGTGGAACAAAGTCACTAAGTGCGTCTGTGTGGTGTGCCACCTTGTCGGAACCAAATCGATAAAGCAGAACTGGTGGAAACCTGGGGTTCTGACCGATGCGTTAGTTATGAACACCCCGTCTTCTGGTTCTGCCGGACCTGGCGTGACCGAACGAACGTAACTGGTGCTCCCAAAAGGTAACGCAGAATTGAACACAAGGAAAACCGGGTTTACTTCGCAGAAAAACCGCCGGATGAACACTGTCCAACCAAATTCGGTTAAGTGAACAATTACAGGACGATAGTATGCAGTGCCGACTATGTACTGTTTCAAAGACTGTAGACGGTCGAGAACGGAGATGATTTTGTATTATGACCTCACAGCAAATAAAAATTAGTGGACCACTTGACCTCAGCGAATCACGGAATCGGATGAATTCATGGGTATTTTAAAAGTACATATTCGTAAAAGGGATTAATGAGTGGTTTGGTGCGTACCTTGAACCGCTGCAATCAAAGAATGATACATTTCAAACAAAAACATAGAAGGGTTAGTCCAATGGATAAAACAATAAAAAAAATGGCGAGCCGTATTTGATGCTTCCTTCCTAAAATTTGACAAGATTATGAAATTACATGGCATCAGAATGGACTTGTTGAATGCCAAATCGACTCACACTACGAACGAAGTGATCGAATATATGTGCTTTATTAAACTCATGTCTGAACTCGACGCTAGTGCCGACTACGAATCGTTGTTTCCAATGAGTATGTATGACATAGTGGACTATATGAAGAGAACCTGATGCGTCTGTCTGGAAAGTAATGGCTACTTATTTTAAAACACTAAGCAAATAAATACAGAAGTTGCCAGGTAATGCGCTAAACGGTAGTAAAATAGTACCGAATGTTTTTTCACATGCACGCACAGACGTACATGTTGAACTTGATTCTGTTCTAACCCACACTATCCCGTGAGAAATGAAAGTATTCGTTAGGCCAAGACAGAACCAGGAAATCAGTAGGGTATTTAATGAAGTTAATACTTTTAATTATAATGAAAGACCGCTGGAACAGACTATTTTCTGTTCGTGCACTGTCCAACATGTGATTCAAGTTTAACTGTCTGGATCAAAGGGGAAACACTAAGACCTGTTTAGGAACGTGGAAGTCCACACCTAGATTTGGGAAGAAAAATCAGACTGCAGAGATAACAGTTTAGTCAGTTAACTGTCCGAATAGCAGGCCGTAACAATGCTTGAAGAATCCGCTTACCAGAAAACTAAATATGTGGATTCAATCAACATCTGTCTGTCCCACAAATATCAGGCCATTTGTTTTGTGGCTAAAATGTTGACCTTTTGTATAGGTTTGGTCGGTTTCGCAATGAAGAGTGAAAAGTGACAGTTTTTGGCGCGAATGACACTTTAGTACAGAACTGTTTCATGAATAGGCAATGAACGAATGTTTCACAGCTATAAGGCGAACGAAATTGACAGCGGTTCTTCTCTTCTCTATTACGTGTGTGGCAATTTTCACGTTGATTCGTTTACAGATTGAAATGGTGGTCCTCAATGAAAATTTCGTATATCACATTCACGGATCGATTCGCGTCTTAAACTGTGGCTTTTTGTTTTGCTTGAATGTTTAGACGATGTTGATAATGATGATGGGAGTTTCTTGTCACATGCAATGGGTCTTAGTAGTACAGATATGTAACAACTTGTGAATGAATCAAAAGTCGTGATAATCATTTTGTGGAACGTTCGAGAAACGGTGTGATGAAACCTACTCCAACTAATAGTGTCTGTACACGTCGGAATAAAAAAGCGAATTACGTGGGATGTCGGTGAACAGCATTATCCTTGGGGCTTTTGCATAAATGTTTTAGAGAATTATAATATGTAGAATCATAAAAAATTTGTTGCTATCCATTTGTCCGAAGCTTTCACAAATTTTTCAATTGTCAAAGCACCATACAAAAAAAGTATGCATTGTGAGATCAAATTTAGACAGATCTAACAGTCTTCTGCAAAAAAATGTTTTACTCAGGATATCCAAAAACGGTGTCAGCATTATTTGCCTACAGTAAACAGTCATGTAATTGTGATAATGTAATGATCTGGGAATCATTTACTTCGCAAATTAAGATAGAATTAACGATTTTGTAAGGTAAACAGAATGCTCGATCATACAATCAAATACGTCCGATTCAACTGATGGCGTTTGTTTGTCAGTACAGCTGTAAACATATAACGTTTCATCAAGATGACTACAGTCTTCACATGATTTAAAAAACAAAGAAGCGAACAATGAGACAACAAGTTGAATATCAGTGAGCCAGAAAGCTGATCCAATCCATACTACATGAGTGTATATGTATTACGCAAATACCGTAGTAAACAGATTGATTATTGAGAATCTCCACCACAGAAAGCTAATTAACTCTTATAGAATGTTTCAGGTGCGACGAAACTTTGTGAGTATCCCAAATGAACATTGAGTTGGAAATGTACGATGAGATCAAGATGAATATGTTACTATAATTTTGAGACGACAAGTTTGACTCTTTCCTTTTACCTAATAGTACATTAATAATGTTGTTATGAAATGTTGTTTGTATCAAACAGTGTCATCACTCTCTCATGCAAAATGGTTGATGGAATTGAACAAATCGTCGAAATTTTCACCAAAAAGCAGCAGTGAGATAAACTCTATGTGGCTGTCATTAAACCAAAAATATATTAGGAATTACGGATATGGCATTAACCAGCATGTTTCCATTAGTCTACACCAAATTACACAATCATATATTACCATCACCCGTCCACTGTTATACGTCATGTAATAGCGCAATCGAATATGTTTTTTCCAAATTATTAATAGTGGGATAGAAACATGAAGAACTAATTTCCCAGGTTCCTACAGTCGGGATTTCCCTGCATCTCTTATTGGTGTCAAAGTCGTTAGTAGCATTTAGAAGAAGAGAAATCTTCCAACAGGCACTAGACAGTTATGGAACAACACACTCGTGAACGCAGGTGTGTATTGGAACTATGAAAATTAGTCAGTATAGCCTACTACTTACCAATTATTTAACGCTGAGCCGTCCGGCAGTAGAGCAATACAATCCGTCTAGTTTCTTGACATTACCCTAACAAAGTTCCCATTATCTGATGGAACCATTTGTCAGTGGCTACAATACCTTTGTTCGTGAATCGTTTTGTAGATTGGTACTAGTGATTGACGAATCGGTACATATATGACTTGTGCTTATCGAGGTTTTTTATTTAACCGATAGTTCATCTATTCTTTCGAAAGAAATGAAACACTACTGCGAATCGCATTAAAGTCAGTAGTCTAAGGTCAACCTCGAGTGGTCACTTCTTACTGTGAGTGAATCAGCCGCCAGAACAGAAGCGGATGTTCTCTTATACTTGAAGTTAGTTTACGCTTATTTATCTTGGACAATGCAGATTTTGACTCTAATCGCAGTTATTTTGCATTTGTTTAACAGATTCATCGTTTTCTATAACTTTAAAGGCTCAAGAATTTAAGGTATAACATGGCTGTAAGAAGCTTATCATAATTTCTCTAAGTAATCAAACACATATCTACATCAGTTTGAGTCCAAGTTCGTATTCTGGTTAGCGTTGTCCACATGGAGCACTTCTACCTTTGTTCACGCGCAACACAGTGGTCCTGTGTATGCCATCATTGATTGCCAAATAGTAGAACTAAATCTCTTTCAACCGCACAATCCTCTCACTTGATTCTTCCGTATTGGTAGGATATCTGTAATTCTCACTGAGTTCGCTCAATTTTGACAAGTTTAAGCGAAAATCCATGACAATATTCAACGACTGCAAGATCGTTTGACAAATAAACCAAATGTCATCAACATGAAGTGGAAAGGCGCACGTCAAAGTTTCGTAATTTATTCTAGTTTTATAAAAACCACTTTTGTACTAGTTCTATATGTGACACTACAAGTCACAGTGTGGCGTAAATTACGAAACTAAAGAAACTGACGTTTTTAAAATGTTGATCATTTCGTCGCAAGCCACTCCACTGTTCATCGATAATTTGGAAAAGTAAATCAATTTCTACCCGTGGTTTCTTACTTTATTGATGAATGTCCACTTGTGTTGCACTGAGGGAAATGGGACATATACCAATAAAAACTTAACGGAATGCATAGACCTTGGAAGTGTTTGTCTTCTTATGTAAAACTGACAGTCAACGATTTAAATGTTTCAGTGCGTACATATTGTTCAAGTTTGAAAGTTTAATGTATTTGCCAATTCAGATATAATCATTCGAATTGTACAATCTTATGTCCTTGTAAATTCAAATTGTAAAAACGAGATGCGGATGTGTCATACTTTCACCACGTTCATTAAATGATAGTACTCTCACTTAAAGCTACCTTATTTACAATCATATAGCGGGCCTGTTGGATGAAAACTGTCAATTCTCTAGCTGAAACTTACGTAGTCCTATAATTGTGAAACAGGTTATAAATTGATGTTGGTCATCGGATGGAAAATCACCCAAAAACTAAACATTAAAGACAAAGTACACATGGACATATTCTGATTGGCTTACATCCATTATTGTGAGTGCGTGTAGTCAAATATGTGATATATCATTACCTAGGATTCATTTAGTTGTCAGACAAGATAACTGTAAAAACTGACCAAGCAGCGCCAAGCCGAACAATGCAAACGTAACTGGGATTGTCGACGGAGGACACCAGAGCAGGAATAGAAGAAACCCAACCGAAAGCACTGGAATGTAAACGAAAAAGTATATCAACTAAATAAACTTCATCAGCCGTCTAAAAATTTCTCCGCCTACTCTGTGTAGATTGAAAACTGTCTGTTAGACAGAATGGGAACATTGTTTTATCGCATCTGTCAATATGCAAAGAACACGCACATTAACAGTATACTCACAAGAGACAGTTTAGTGAGAGCGTTAAGAATAGTTGAATATGGTCTGCCGATGTTACAGAAAATACATCGTACTCAATTCCTTTCAGTTATGAAAATCGCTCAAGTCGTGAATGAATGTTGTGACGTCTCAGTGCACAGTGTGAAAAAGCTCTTGTCCAGTGTTACATCCGAATCCGGATATTTGAGAAGTAAGTAACTTGAGTACGTGTGTTTGGCTAAATGAACGTTATTTGCTAGAATATTTTTGAAATACACCTCCGTATTCCCGATAATCATGTGTTACGACTTTTAGTTCACTGATGTTCGATGATGTGGACACCAAGATCCACTAGTTCAAATAATAAATCTTTTTATAAATTGGGAAATGGAAATCACTGTAGTTCTTCCAGTTTATCGCAGATGTTCAAGTTTTAAATTATCACAGATTCAATGCTGATTGGATTATCGTTCTTGTTCGTTTCAAACATTGTTGACCAAAACTGACAGACGTTTTGAATGGCAATGAAAATAATGCTTTTTTAAACTGCTTGCAAACAAAATCGCACCATCAAAATAGATATCCATTTTCGTAATACACATACACCCTTTTTAATAAGCGTTGTTTTTTGTTCGAAGCTTTCATCGAGTTATGGATGGTAATTTACTGGATCTTGTTATATCATTATTATTACCAAGGTCACTAAAGTGCTTAGAAAAAGTAAATAGAAGCAGTTAATCAAACCTGACAATTACAGTTGGCATGCTTTTACCATAAATAATAGAGAATCGCAGCGTTCCAACGGACCTTGTAAATGGGTACGCATACAGTCACAGAATGCAAAATGAATGGAGAGATAACATTTACTGATACGCCCAAGATGTACCAGTGTTGTGAGCTAAAATGTGAGTAAAACACAAATAGCTCATTCGGAAAAAATACACACAATGTGCATTTCAACAACATCACGGACAGAAACATCAATATGCACATAACTATAATTCCCGGACGCTACAGCTGCTAGTGACAAGTTCATGTATAGAGAAAAATGAGTTTTTATGGGATTGTACCTCGATATTACTTCTTGTATTTCTCCTGGATTACTTCCCTATTTCAATCTGTGACATCCCTTGACTACTCACGAGCAGTATACTGTGATCTCTCATTCTCACCACACCCCAGCCTTCTCAAAAATCGTTTCATCTACAACAAATTTCGTGCAAGCTATGCTCGTTCTTTCAATGATCTGCAGACCGGCATCAGTGACGTCAAAGCATCTGGTGTGTGTTCTCTTCCGATCGAATTATTATATCACTTGCATAGTTTGCTTTCGTGAATCCGATGCTAACGCTTCGTGTCTTTAGCCAAACACAGTGGTCTGCAACATTACACTGCTACATACGGTCCCCTCCAATTTGCGAGGAAGTTCCTGAATCTGAGTTCTATTGAGTTGGTCCTCCTCCGGTTTCCGTACCTAACGTTTGAAATGGTCCGGAACACAGCCCATCAACCACGTATCATTATGGTTAACTGCTTCTTCACAGGTTTCGATGAAACTGTGAGGTTGTGATTAGCCAACGTGCCTGCCTCTGCCAACTCATTCGCATTCTCCCGTTAGTATGTCATAAACAGAAATTCTTAATCCACTAGCAGGCTTGGTACTTACCCGTAAATTCGCTGGGACAGCGATTTCACCGTTGTGCCTGCTAGCGAAGAGTGGTAGTCCAGTGGGTCCATTGATAATATTTTTTGCAGCTCCCTCCTTTCGCCGCCAATTACTCTTTAATTGTACGACCGTTTCTATCCGTCAATTCGTTAACATCCGGGCGCCGTTCAACCACAAATATGACCGATGCACTCTGAAGGTTTTCATTCCAGAATGCTCCATCTGTTGCTAAATTTTGGCAAAAGTTTTGTTAGTTCTTCCTATCCAACGGAACCAACAGTTCTTCAGTATTTCATATAACAGGCTGGCCAGGTCATTAAAGTTTATATGCAAGGGTCATAGAAACCACCGCGACCAAAGAAATGTCCAGACGCTGTCTTCGCTGTTAGCACTAGAGTTGCCTTAGACGACAGCATTTTCTTAAGCAGTGTCTGGACATCACCCTGCTCAACCTGCTCAGCTGGGTACCACCACTGTTCGCTTCACCAGTTGAGGTTTCGGACTACTGATCCGCAGGTCAGTTTATTCAATCTCTTACAACAGAGTTGAAGCATACTTCGTATAGTTTGCGTAACTGGTACTGTAAATGATCACATCGTCCTTCTAAATAACAATGTCATACAAGTGGCCCAGTACTTTCGGCAATAGCTACCTGAATTTAAGATGGTCACCTGATAGCTCAATTAGCGTACATCCGAACCGAAACCATTTATATCCAACTACGTGAGCTGTGTTATTACGATTCGATTAAATCCTCAGCACTTGCCAACATTATGACTTCAAGTCCCACACAGTGGATGTTCTAGATTTCCATTTCTTGTGAAAAATCGCTGACATCAATGGGACAACCATAACTTTATTGACCGTAATCTGGTTGAGCCTACTGGAGTCAAAACAAAACAGAAACCTTCATTGAGCATTCTCATCAAGACGGGAGAATTGAATGGACCACCCGCATGCTCAATGACTTCTTTCGCCATGTGTCACATGCAGTTCAATTTCTTGTGATCTGTGTACCGGAATTCTTCCGCGACCAAACGATAGAAATCACCTTGGCTCGACGGAGACTCCTTATTCAATCCGGCGAAAACAGTCATATGGGTCCTAGTGCGCGATGAATGGTTGCCGAAATTTTGGTTTATTAGCCAGATGACACAAGTTAGCACCGGTTTAAGTATGTTCTCTTCAAGAAGTCCAAGTTGTGGTTGACGCCTTCACATTAGCTAATTCCTACTGACAGGTTTATTTAGTTTCCAACCCATAATGACTTCATCATTGCCAAAGAATTCTGTTCCCACTGCGGTCTGGCATGCATCAGGAGAAATGACGAACAGCTACCTTACTACATGACCACTAACTCCAACACCGTACTCCACCAGATCATCCGCTTTACTCTTGAATCCACCGACTATTTAAACGACCATTACAAAAGTGAACAACCTTCCTTGGCATTGGCTCAATCAATGAAAATGTCGCCATCGTCAATCAATCAGCGTTTCCCTTCCAACTGATTTCTATCGCAGTCTGTGATGCTGTTTTTTTGATCGCAGCCAGTATCAAACTCCCCTGCTTCAGCTAAAAAAAGGTCAGAGAAACTTTTGGCTAATTACCACTTTTTCTTTCTCGACTGACATGTACTCTGCCAGCGTCCAAATTGTATACATCCTCAGGATACGTCGCTATGACTTCCACCTGTCTTTCTTCTCCTCAACGCCGCCACTTCCTGAGTTAGCCTTTCCACTACGATTTCAAGTTTATTCGGTTTACTTGGTTGGTTCGATTTTATCTCACTGACCATTAGGAAGTAGTCCATCGGCAGTTGACTGTCCACGCCGGTCAACTCTTCCACAGTCACAGGATGGGCGATGAGGCTAATCGTGAGCGCTTTCCCGATTGCCGGTTGCATTCCCCTTGTGGCCAAACTGGGCGCCCTTGAACCATCGCATTGCCTCCTAGTAGCTGACAGGATTGTCGAGCTCTCCGATCAGCGCCCCGCCACCCCACCCCAACGGCTGTCGACTCCGGCTTCTCTGCATCCCCTTCGTACCACCTCCAGCACCGCTTTCGCCATGCTGTTGACGATTTTCCTCATAGTCGTCAATTGAAGCTGACCTCCGTTGTTTTGTCCACTTTCCTAAACTTCTTCAAGAAGCACCAGACGTCACCATTGCTAACGGCTGCGGCCACGGAATTTTCACCCCCAATCCTGGTCATGTTAACAAATCTTGTGAGCCAACAACTTGTTTATTCCAAATACTGACACATATGGTATCTGTTTCAACAACCCAGTAAACATAAACATCCATTTTCACGTAACAATAATCCTAGGATAGCACAGCTGCTAATGACACGTTCATGTAAGGACGTGCGGGCCACCGATAATACAACGGTAGTACTGGTAGATTTCATAATGAACTGCTTGAGAAATCCTGCTTGATAAGTCAATCTTCTGGATCGTTTGACGGATTCTGTGTGAGAGAACGGGTCAGTTTCCGAATGTGTCATTTTCGAGCCTTCGGCTTGACTACTCAGCTTAGCATTTGCTATGTCGTAACATGTCGTTTCTGTTACTGGTTCGAATTCAGCTGAAGTCCACAATATTGTAGTTGATTCCCTTCTGACTATCAGATATGTCATACTACCTGCTAGTAATTAATTAACGTTCTAAAAGCCGTGCCCTACTGTGGGCGCCCAACCAACACGTGTGCGTCTGTGGGGCGCGTGTTGGTTTGACTCATCAGTCATGACCTCCCAGTGCGCATGTTCTGTTCACGCTCGATCGGACTGGATCACGTGGTCCTTCTTGCTTGGATGTTTGTTTTCTGTATTTTTAAGTTTGCATATTAATTTTCCTGTACAAGCTGCAGTTCTACAGCTAGGCCGTTTCCGTCTGCACAAAAATCCCGTTCTGCCTTACAGTTTTCAATCTCTATAGAATACATTCTCGAGGTTTGAATGTACACGAGTAACATAGTCTCAATACAGTTGTTGGAGATATACGAAACCTGTGCTGTGTAAAACTTTGATAAAGGACATTTTCGTCTTAGACAAACAAAAAGTACAACTTACCAAAGCATACCAAGGGAGTAACCAACATCTGAATCCAAGGTAGACGCAAATCAAGGTGTTCGTGAAGGGAGATTTTCTTCGGCTGCCCAAATGTGCTTTTAGAGTCAAACATATTGGTTTTGAACCGTTTTGGGATGCACATCCCATTGAGTGGCTCAGATGCCTCGATTGGAAGTTCCAAACAAAGAGGAACATTGTCTAACCTTGGATTAGAACTAAACAGGATAAGAAATAGACGAAAGAGTTGCTTATGTGACGCAAAGAAACATTTGTGCTGTAAAATCCACAAATTTTAAAAATCGCCGATTTAAAACTGTAGTAAAAATGGTTAAATAATAACAACTAAAAATGTGTTGATTTATGTTATTCAGTCTATAACTATCAACATAACTCAAAAATACTGTGTAGCGAACAAGCTCGTTTTCAGTGATTCATCGTGATTCATCGAGCTTGTTGGCTACACAGTATTTTTGATGACTACGCTGGGGATTTTTACGCGATTAACATAACTACTGTGACGAAAAAAGTGATATTGGTCTTTTCTCACTGGTTAGGTTGATTTTAATGAGTCTACAGTGATATACTACGGAAAACAGATTTTTTTAATGTAGTCAAAGCTATATAAAACTTCTCTGCGGGAACAAATGCTTTTTTTTCTACTCACTTTCGTATTCTACAAAAAAACTAAACTGCGGTCAACTGCAAATAATGTCTTGTTTTTAGATTTGAGTATATGAAAGCTGAGTAAGTCGGAATAATGGGTGTGGTCAAATAATACTATTAACCTAATTGATTGATTGGTTCAAAACTAGCATATGGGTTGTAACGTGTACGTTCAAACATAAGTAATTACACGATTTTTCAATAAATTCATCATGTAATATGTGTTAGCCTCACAGTCAAAGAATCATTAAAACGCCTGCAGGTCAGTCTGTTTATTAACTTCACTACAGATGAAATTTTCAAAAAAACGGTTTGAATAATTTGTAACATACGGTCTACAAAACATGGGTCATTATCATACGTGTAGTAAAGAATGATTCGCACACCAATTCAGCTTGGGCACAACGTGAATGGGCCATTCAGTTGATTTACAATGGTACAACAGTGCAAAAAAGCTGGGCTTAGAATGACTGAATGCTGTATGTCGGCATGGATGTCGAAACTTTCGATTCGTCATTCAATAATAATAATAATAATTCAATTCAATAATAATTCAATAATAGCTTGATTCAAGCCGACAGTAGTCAGTAACGTAAGTTGTGCTCAAAACTCAAAAGTTTTGTTGAGTCACTTATTTAGATAGCCAGTTTAGTTAGCAAGACATAGCTCAATCAAGAGGTTATCTGTTAACAGAGGAATGACAGGTTAACTCATTTTTAATGAGCATCTATTGAGGTAGATTTTTTTACACATCAATGTTGCTTTCACGATGTCTTTTAAATTTGATCGACGCTAGTTGCCGGAAGATATTGATAGTGAGGACAGTAAGGTATCGCCCATGAAAATTCTTCCCGTTTTCCGGTGAACAATCGAGACAACATAAACAACGATTAAATGAGGTCCACCACACAGACTGTTGACGCCCTTATTTATATCACCCTACCTTACGGATGCATGTTCACAACGAGGATAACCATAGGATATGATTAAAACTGTGCCACTTATTTTCGACTGGCTTTGTGCGTTTCTCTTCGTTAATGGTTGAGCAAGAAAACCGAGATGGTGTTTTGTATTTTTAGCCGTAGGCACATTCGGGGTATTCAAGCTCAGTGGTGTAATTCAAGCAAACATTTAAAAATGGTCAGGGTGTTGAGAACGTCGTGTTTTCTGTTATATGTAATGATGTGTGCGAAAACGGACTTGCTCTTTTCAGAGTGGAACCGTTCAGCTATGTTCTAATGCATTTATCTACCTTTTGCACATTGGGACAAAAAACTAACTTGAACCGCCAGTGATGTACTCCATTTTCCGGACAATGAGAAGGTTGAAATGTGTCGGATTCTTTTATTCAACTTTCATGACCGGTTGATTGTTTTCAAATGTCTCGAACAGTCGAACAACACTGAAAATCAAACTTCTGATCTGGTCACTGTGTTCTAATGATACTCAAAATTTAAATCCCTAAATTTTGACGTCGACGAGAACTGGTATAAAGAATACCCAAACGTTGTGAACGATGAGCAAAACGCGCCCGTTTTCAAGACAGCAGCGGTGGACAATCCAAAAGTCACTTATCGTTATTTTCAGTAGTCATTCGACTTGAATTTCTTGACCCCAAAAAGAAGTTCTCATGTTTGACTCGGTGTGAAAAACAACTTTGCTCATTAAATTTCCCGTGATCTATCCAAATGTGGAAAAGGGTCTCACATAAGTTTGCTGGAAAATTCCTTGTGAATTTCAACGTGGACAAAGTTGGCAAGTTGCCCTAAATACTCACTTGCTGTGAGACCTGGAGCTGACTTTAGGACCACTTACTCAAGACACTAAGGTTAAAATGGCTAGATGTTAAAGCGCCCCCCTCAAAGAATTACAACCGCCGATAGCCGGTCAGAAATATAATAACCTGAAAGTTCCCCCGTGAAATAAATTGTCACCGTTGTGGACCGTGACATCTTCTTGGTATGCCAAAGCGCATCGATAGAATATTTTTTACAATCTCGCTAATAGTTTCCTCACGTCTAGATAGTGTCCCTGGTTTTTGCATCGTACAAACGCGTCTGCGCACAAGTCACGACTGATGATGTAATTCATGGTCGACTCTGAAGTCCACTTCGTGGAGCACTCATCCTGTTTATCTGATCCTGTGCCTTGTAATTCTCTTTTTTTTCGAAAGGTAACAAGTGATGTTTTCAAAAACCGAGTTAGGATGGCAGGACCGATCATGCAAGCGGTTTAAGTCAAACGTTACATTCTTGGAAAAAAAGGGAAAAGGTTTTAAGGCCTGTGTTTGTCCTTTCAAAAATGTATGTCGGAATCAACTGAAAAACAGATACACAGATTAAAAATCCCAGATGTTTCAAGTTATTGAAAAAATAAAAATGACAATTTGTTGAGTGTTTTTTTGAGTTCTATTTAGTTAAGCCTCATAGACGCTATGAGAGCAACAGTTCAGTATAGTCATAAACTGAGAGGTTCCCGCAAGCGAGAGCAATAACTCTGATAATCCGCTACTCCCTTTGTGCTGGTCAAAGAACAATTAGGATGGACGTTTTTTAATTGTGAGAAAAATTGAATGAAACTAAACAAACACATACACGAAAGCAACCTTAAGACAGATGTGTTTATGTATTTACCTGTTAAAGTGAGCTTTCAATGTGACCTGGAACCTTGTAGGGTAGGTTTTCTTTTTTCCATTTTGAAATCCACAACAATAGAGGGGCACAGTGTTCCAGTGTAACCAGATTCTAAGTCTGAAAAACA
The DNA here is from genome assembly GCA_014338405.1 of Paragonimus skrjabini miyazakii. NCBI lineage: Eukaryota > Metazoa > Platyhelminthes > Trematoda > Plagiorchiida > Troglotrematidae > Paragonimus > Paragonimus skrjabini miyazakii. Next base: position 189,815 of record JTDE01000054.1, on the reverse strand, counting down.
TCTGTCTGCACAACAATCTATTCATTTCATACCCTAGTCTCAGAAAGTTGTCTTCAGTTAAGAGACGATCTGACAAAATATTCGTGAGTCAATAAGAACTTGCGTAATTTAGGTATTCTTTCCCAGCTGGAGAACGTTCCTGAATTCTGTAACTCTATCAACCGCCCGTCTTGCAATGCCTCTAATAAGTGTCAAATATCTTTAAGTAAATGGCGACACTTCTATATTTTTGGGAAGAAACCCAACTGCTAAAATTCTGGACTTCGGCTGGATTCGAACCAACGATAGAAACTACATTCCCAAACGCGGCAAATTCTCTACCAGCTCAGCTACGGAGCCATTATTTATCAGTACTACATATATATACGCTTGGTTTCAGCTATAGTTTAGTGGTGGAAGTGAACACAGTGGGAAAGCTTTCAAAGTGAAAGATTCCATATATTTTTTTGTGAGACTTGATACTAAAGCTGCACAGCTTGTAGGCTGACATACCTTGCTCACATATCTATTCTGAATGCAAATACGGGAAACTTGATATTCTTCTAGTAGTAATCAACAACATTTTGATGTCAAATGTGCACAAATTTAAGTCTGTTATCATTAAACAATAAGGTAATCTCAATGAATGATTGTTTAAAACGAACTTAATTGTCCTGTAGCTTTTCCTCAAATGTAAACTTTCTGAAACTCACAAAGTTTTGTATTACTGGTACACAGTGACAGGAATAATACAAAGATGCTGAGTAAATCAACAGGGAATCTAAATGGAGACTAAGCTGGACTGTCATGCAGAAATACCGTTAGCGGTAAACCGTCGTTTTACCTCAATAGAATATACGTTCTAATAAATACTTTCGTAACCATCTGAGTTGACGTTCATGAAAATCACAGTTGCGGAGTATTTATGAGTGAATACATAAGCGGTGGGATAGAAAAGAATGCCGGAAAAGTTTCTATAAGAAATTAAAAGCATAGATGATTATACTTTTATTTAACGTGAATTATGAATTGTTGACATGATTATAATAAACGTTTTATAGCTACGAGAAACAAATTCTACGAAATTTTGTCATATTTAATAAAATATTTCCTGGTTTAACAGCTTTTTTCAAAATATGCATTAAACTCCAGTTTTTTTGTTGTTCGTGCATGGTAGTACTGTAAACTTCAGCTACGTCCAAGATGTGGACTCTAGTCATGCCTTCATAAGACAAAGATTTTGATTACTGCCCAATTGTCTTCCCATTAAACATGGCTGAATAATCGTTTGCAAACATCAACAGACTGTACGCTGTTTGCTTGTAAATAATCCCCAAATTTGATTGACCGTTTTGAGGGAAACACGGTAGCTGTCGTGGTAACTCTAATAGATGACCCCACAATTAAAACCTGCCAATAACAGAAACTACTGAAATAGCTGAGCGCTATTTTAATGACTAATAAGTAGTGAGAGGATTGGTTGACACAAATTAGATACCGCTTGCAATAAGTCTCATTTTTTGCATTTTCATAGATTTTTCAGTCAGATCCTTTAGAAAGAACAGATTATGTTATCGATTTTCACAACAGTATTTTAAATAGATGACAAGTGCTTATCATCTTGGTACACACAAGCCGAACACATTCGATGGCAAGAAGACTTCTGAATGAAACGTTGAAATAAACGCTAATATACATTATGAAGCGCAAATTGTTATTGAAGACCGTAGAATTTATTTTGGTTTTAAAAGTTTTAAATGAAGTGTGTGGTGAATGTAATCAAATGGAGCATAATACATGTGACATTGTAATTTCTTGCTGTTTGTTTGCATTGTAATATTTGATGAAATTTCAAATTATCTGAATAAGTACGCTATTGTCCGTGTTTTTCTATTGCTTCTAAGGAATTTTCAGACATATTCGTTACATGCTGCCCGATTTTGCATATTATGCTTTATTGCTAACGATATCCTTTTTTCCTCGCGTATTCAGAAACGTAGCATAGAAATACCTCAAGTTGAAGCACTGAGAACGTTAATTTGTGCTTATGAGTTCGTAGTTTACACGAAATGTTTCAAAATCTCGTGTACTCTCGGGAAAAATACCCCTTTGTTGGCAAAATGTCTGACATCTTCAAATTTTTCGTTTTATTGCTTTGTCAACAGGCCAAGAAATTTTTATTAAATCACATAAATCCAATCAGTTGTACAAAATTAGTACAAAAATGCATTCAATCATTTGTCATCACACACAGCCGCTAGGTTACAGTAAGTGGTTTACTGATCTATGACAAATAAAATTACGCATGAGTTGGATGTTGTCAGGCTAGTCTAAGAAACTCAGCATCAGTTTTGGTAACAAAGTTTCCGACTGGTAACAGTGAAACTGACAGATGAACGTTGTTACCATTTGGCTACCAAGATTTCAACTAGCCATTCTTTCAATAAGCGTCCAACTTTCCTTAGAAAACTAGTGCAATGTGAAACACAATAAACTCTCACTCACAGTCGGACATGGAGACACTTCAAATGAAACTGTCCGGCTACACACCTGTAAGCTGCATCTGTATGAACCAAGACGTTTTTTGAGCGCTTTATTAAAAAAAAGGTTGCATCATGAACTGAAGTAAGCTCGCATAAAGGTGAATTCCTAACATGCCATTGTTAACCAAGCTAGTTAACTAAGAAAATGTGAGCATCAGTACCAGCAACTGTTCAAGAAACCAAAACGTGATATAAAATGATCAAGTATATCCTTATTATTTGATAAGTACTCTTTTTCCGGCTAATTACTAATATATTAGTTATAGAAAATAAAATGGCAACTAGGCAAATGGAAACTAAAGTCAATATAACGCTCGTGTTTATCTTCATTTCTTATATTAAAATACGTATTATTATTCGAGATACAGGAGTTGAAACATGTCCAAGCTCATCGATTTAAAGAGCGCTTGTTATACTAATGTTGTTTAAATAACTTATATGCTTCGATAAGTAAACTGTCTTTTACTTAGCCAATCAGTTTGTTCAGACACACTTAAAGCAATTTATAGTGTAGCAACGGAAACGTTGTTCGAATTTCATCGTTTATCTTTAATCAGTGATATCTTTGTTATATGTCAAAGTGATTAGGAACGATTTATACAACCTTGTTACGTAGTAAACTAACTAAACGAATTCTCCCCTAGTTATTGTTCTTTGTTTACAACATCACTTCTTTAAATAATGGTCTTCTGTACACATTTCGTTCTGTAGTAGAGTGAGTGGGTAGTAAATATGTTATCTACTATAACATCTTGTTGCAAAAAATATGTACAATTCCGATGTCACAAAAGAATAGAAACACGGAGCATTTTAATCATTAGGTACGAGTTTTCTGTTAAGGTAAAGATGCATCCGTTCAAATTTACTTCCGTATAAATTCGACATATTCCCCAACGTAATCATCCCTCACGTTTCCCCATTGACTGATTAACTACAGTTTGCGTGACTGCATAATTTAAAATCTTCGCGGTACCCTTCCTTCAACTGTTCGCCTAGACTTTCATCTGTTGTGAGTAATGCAGTTCGCACGCTGGCTTTGTTGTTACTATATCGGACGTCATTTACAGACCTCATTAAAAGTTAAATAACTCCACAGGACTATACGAAAGTCTTACGGTTACGAATTCTGATGACTGATTGTTTCGTCGAACAAAACCATTTGGTATCGCCTACTAGTTTTGAGAGCCGAGAACATGGATGGCGCAAGGGTTATCTATTTAGGTAACCAACACATGGGTTATGCGTTTCAACATGACAACAAACGAAAACATTCATCTGCGTACGACACTGGACCCAGAACGTCACAGACGCTAATGCTCGGTTCCTGCATGTACCGAGACTTATTTCATGCCATGCTGCACTCCAAGGTTTCTTCTTGTATTTACTCCCCGGCTACTGTAATGTCAAAATCCATGCCCTTGCCCCACTACTGAATTGTGGTGGTGTGAGTAGCATATTGCGACCGCTCGTCCTCACTACACTAGTTCTGAAGCATCTTTATATCTGCATGTATGCATACCAATGTCGCGGTCATACGTGCCTCCAACTTGGACGGATGGAGGCCATCGAATGATTATGTGCCTTGCCAACTTGTTTTCTATTCTTAGTCCTTTCGATCTCCAGGGAGTAGAACCACCGGTAACACATTGTAATCCATTTTGGGTGACACATGTCCCGACGTCTTTTGACTGAAATCAGCATGACTGGTTGTTCCAAAAAATGGCGCCACAACCGTGTATTATGAGCATATAGTTTCAAAAAATAATTTTTATTGGCAAGATTTTTCATTCTGTTCTTATAATCTATGGCTTAAGCAGGTGCCCGCCCCAGAATAACGCACAGTAGAAAATAATGGCTCTTTAACAACTTCACCTTTGATTTCACCTGATACACCGAAAGTTTCCTTCACTTCTGTCTCCCCCTGTCTTTTAAAATATATTGTATACCCTTCCTATTCTTCATACGCACATTTAAAAAGTGTGCGAGTAGTTTATTGTTTTCTGGTAGGCACTTGGGGATTCGATTGTTATAAGTTGAATCTCGCCTAGAAGTGATTGCAGTTGTCATATTTCAAAAGCCTTTCCAGCTAACTCCATGCCACGAGTTTCTAATCCCGGCTGTGGCAAGGATATGCACTACCGACGAGCCCTAACAAGAGTAACACTGGAGTCTAGGACTAGGAATGCAACAACCGCGATCAGATGTAAGTAGTGTTTCACTCATATCATGTTTTTCGTTTTGAATGTACATGTATAACTATACGCAAAAGCGAATACGCATTTTGTTAATCAGAATACATACCAGTAAAGTTTTACAAATAAAACTGGTTATACATTTTTGCAGATGATCAACGTATTATTATTATCCGTCAAAAGTGGATGCTCTCTACTACATTCATTCAGATATTACAGGTGTTGAACGTAATGATTTATAATCAATTTCTGTTAATAAATAAGCCTTCACATCGCTTACAGAAATAAACATTTACATAACGTGTACTAATGAAAATTGTGTTCATAAGATCCCAATTTTCTCACACACATTCAGCACAACTCTATACGGCTATGCAACTTAAGCGCTTAGAGCAGTGGTCTGGACAGCACATGGTCTCATCTCAAAAGTGACCCTGCTGAGAGTTGGTTTTGAAACTAAAGAAATACGGAGAAACATATGCTTATCATGTTACGTATGCCTCATTATCAGAAACCGTAAGGCTTGCGAAAGTTTTTTACTTTCTGTAGTAATGATTATGTCAAAATATCGGGAAATATCACATGTTGATTTTATTTTAATTAATTATTTTCTCCAAACCACTTTGTTTGGTCGGTCATGCAGGTGAGTTTTTGAGACTATTATGCGTGGAGTGCAGTTTGCGTTCAGTGTAAGTCAGATCCGTTCAACATGAAATAAGTAAACCTAGTAACAAATACTGTTTTCTGTGTATGTATAGACTTCAGATGAGTAAGACCATTTAACAGAAAATCATTTGTTCAGCTCAAAATGCGTTAGACACTGCCAACAACTTTTTATGATTATGACAGATACACAGAAAAACGTACATTGAAAATATGACACTTCGCAGGTTACAACGTTACACTTTTGATATTTTTTCGATTACAGACTACCGGTTAAGCTGCAGGTGTTGTAGGTCACCCATGAAAGGTGTAGCCGAAAGATACGTGTACTTATCGTACCATAACGTGCTAACTTCTTTTTATTAGCGTACAAAGCTTAAAACTTTGTTCGAGTGCTGTTATGTTGTATCATATTCTTAGTAACTACGCTTGTAGTCTTTCTTTGAAACCTGTATTTCTGTGTGCGATTCGGTGTTTTTATTTAAAAAATGCAGTTACCATTAAGATGGTAAGTGTCGTTCCGTCCATATTTATAATATATTGTCTTGCAGTGAATCTCGGGCTGCACATACCTGACTTCTCTGTTCATGATAACCCTGGTCTTCCTCCTGCACAATGTGTAAAATTCTTCCTAGCGTACTAGTTCGCACTGCACACATGGTTGTAAAGATTTTTGCCTGCCGTCCGCTCACAACGTTCTACCGCATTTGTTCGTCTGCATGAATTTTGGCCCATGCACGCCACTGACACCACACATACCCACTTCCGGCTTGCCTGAACGCCTGATGGATGGATCCTAAATCTCCCCAGTTATTCTCATATATCGGTATCATTTAGTGTGTGATGAGACCTATTTTAACTACAGCGTAATACACACTTGGTCTACCATTCATTCGTATTTTTAGTTCCCGTCTGATATCTATTGCGTATATCCAAGAATCGTTAATTTTAATGCCCGTACACACTAAAATGCAATCTCATTGGGCTATATGCAATTGAACAGATGAACTGGTGCGAAGGGACATGCACAAATATTTACGATGGACAATAAGTGCATACATTAACGTAATATTGTTCTTTTTCAGTTATGGCAACATTTAAGGATGTCTTCTGCGTTTCTAAGCCCTGTAGATTGTTCAGAACAGTCAGGACAAGCTGACTGTAATGATGGGGTGCAACAACTACAGAAGGACCACAGATAAGTGCGTAAAGGAGTCTTCGAGCTGAATACATTTTTGTCGCTAGCTTCACTTTATCTCTTTTGAGAAGTCTGAGGGAGAAGTTCGGTTCAGCACATAATCCCACTTGAAGGTGAAATTTAAAGTGGCATGTGAAGGGATTTGAGGTAATGAACAGAAATATGGTTATCGGGGTGAATATGCCACATTATCCCATATTGTGTAGTCTTTGAAATTTCTTTACTCGCGCTAACTTTAACGTTCACATATTAAGCGATTTAATCTGTTGTGTTTGTTTCAATGCGTCATATTGTCATAACTACCGATCTTCTGCGTTGCTCGACCGTTAATGCCCTAAAGAAGCAAGTTTATAACATCTTTGTTTACGGCTGTGTAATTTGTGTACATAGTCTACGGGGTCTGTGGCATACGGTCTCTCATATTTCCTTTCAGTCCAGATTGATCGCCAAGCCCTCACACCAGAATATCTCGGACTCCCTATGTTTACAACTTGTCGCAATTCACAGCTCCCTTAAGTTTTCTGGGATTGTTTTCCTGTGATATCACTTACTGAATATATAAAATCGGTTTTGTTCTACGGAATATTGCAGACCGTTATTGGCTGTCAACTCTCTTCCACAAACGGAAGGGGTTTAAACAGGTTAATCAATGCTTTGGATATGGAGTAGGATCAAGATCAGACCACAGAAATGGCAGTTCTTATTTTACCAAACGAAATGCTTCAATTTCTGGTTCGGTGCATCGGGTTTGTTAGTCGCCTTCAAGTTGCAAAGTAAGTCTTCATGGAGAGAAATTTCTGTAAGTGACGGAATTAATCCATGCATCTAAGTCCTAGATTGACAATGCATCCGCTGTGTGGGTCAACGAACTCTCCTGTGCAACAGCTAAGAGGCATTCATATGGAGATATCGAGTAAAATATCTTCATGGAAATTGCCCTCAAAAGTATTGTGTTTTCCTTCCACCTCTCATGGAAATGCAGTTCTGCAGGATATGGTTACCTGGTTCCTAATAAAAAAAACATCAATAGAATACCAGCCAGTGATATTGAAATAAATGGCATATCGCTCGGCATAACTGTCAAAGGGTCTTAGGACATGTCTGGGAGCCTCAAGAAACTGTCATAAGGTTTTAATCGGAAGGGAAAGTTATGTTCAATTTGGTTCGGTTTACGAATTGTGTATTGTTTCCTGGTGGGAACCAGCTGTTACTACCAGTAGGCATTGATAGAATTCCAGTGCACAACTTCTCCCGCACTTGCATATGGTCACGTTTTGAAGCATTTTCGGCGCATATAGAAAGTCAATGAAACCATTTGGAGTTCAAGTGTATAGTCAGTAATGAATTAAAGAAGCGACCATTGTTCGCAGAGACTGTTTGAACATTGCATCAAGCGGTAGAAAAATATTTTCTTCTTTACTTCATTGTCTCTGATACTCAGGTTTGCAGCATTGCCAGGCGGAGAAAAGACCGTGCCGGCTAGTTTGGTTGTGACTACTGTATTCAGCATGGTCTGCCCATAGACTTAAGTTTCCCAGCTGTGATTCCACTATAAGAACGGATGAAACATTTATTTCAAGAGCACTGTATGACATCACAGCTGTGTTTTTCCATTCCGTTCTCTCCCACTGGATATGAATTGAAGCTCCACTCATGATCATGTGCACCTCATTTGTTTAGATGTAAAAAAGCATTTGTTAACGCTTTGAATACCTTGCGCGTGTAATGCTGAACCTCATCTGAGTCATCCTTCTGTTTGTATCATTTGGGACAAAATAAAAATGACATGCCAGAACACTGAGTAATTCTTAAAGATTCCCAGGCCGTGTACTGGATATGAACAGTGGAAAGCAACGATGTTCAGGCGGTTGTCGGCTTACCTCGACCCTTTTGTGTTACAATGTTTATCGATTTCTAATGAGTCTAACTATTTTTATGGAGCTATCCATCTGTGTGCGCGTTGAGTCCTTGTTTATTGCTACAGGTTTACGCTTTATTCGGTAAACAGTTAGTCATGCAGTTTGCCACACGGTTTGTTTATACGCTTGTTCTTTATGATGTTGTTTATAAAGTTCATGATTTAGTTCATCCTGTTGACAATTATCTGTTTTGCAGATAACTGGGTAATTTTTCTCGTCTTCCTCTTGAGCCATTTTTTGTGTCTTATGAAGGTATGCATTTGTGCACCTAATGAAACTACTGAGCAGCTATTCTGCCGACTCAAGGAATCTATCTGCGGGTTGAAGGTAGATGTCGGTGCTTTTGTGAATAAGGTTGACACGGCAGTGAGTATGAGTAGAATCAGTACGACAGCCGACAAGAATATTCAAAATCTTTGCCATCACTATCAACACACCGACACAGATTGTTGCATTTTAACTGAATTTAGTAGCATATAGACTTTTAATAGCACGCTACCAGATTTTGACCATTTCCACTGTTTCATGGACCTATTTACTTGTTTCGTTATCGTCCTTTTTACCAACATGTTTACAAAACCGACTGACAATGTTACGTTTTTACATGCCATGTGGACAAGAAACCGTGTTTATCTCTACTTTACGCACGTTCAGTAGACAGAGTACGATATCCTCATCACTAAGTTTGACTTCCTGTAGTGGTTGGATGTACATGTACATACAGTATGAAAAGTACATTGTCAGCATACTTACAGGTTTACCCTACTGTACAATTCAAATAAGATTATCTCGTCGATGCTATACGTAGCGATCGGATGATAACGGAAGTATGAGTGCAGTGATCAAAAGTTAGAAACAGAAGCGCACAAACACGTGTGCCGGTGAGCATGCGGTTTCTACCAGCAGTCACTGCGGTTAGATGAGTATACATTAAGTTAGCCACAGGACAGAGTTTAGTTTACTGTATAATAGCACATTTCACGTACTTATACAGACGCTTTTGAATTGAAAAAAATTGTTGGAATCATTTTATTCTGCACAGATGGACAAAACGGACAAACTGACTAACTTCAGTGAGCCATGTGGACAAGTTCTCGCATCTTATATCACGCCTCCCCCGAGATATGTTAAACCTGGTTAGCGATATCTTACTAGGTTCATCAACTGATCGTTATGAGTTGGCTAAGCGGACAATTCTTAAAGGAACACAGCCGTCCGACAAAATGCGTCTGAAACAACTGTTTCAACTGTTACAGTTGGGGACGGAGAGCCCTCGGTTCTTTTCCGAGAAATGCGACATGCAGTGAGTAAGTCGCAGTTGTCTAAGCCTCTTTCATAATAATTATGGATGCAACAACTACCGTGTTACTCTCACGTCCGTTAGGTGATCTAGCGGCTTTGACCGATGCAGTACATGAACATTTTCGAGGCACGGCACCGTCACCATTAGTTGGCAGGTAGTTACCTCCAACAGTCTCGCGGATAATTTGTTAACTATAAAGGACGCCGAAACAGAAGTCCTGCGTAAACCACTTAAATGTCGTGAACGCAATTCTTTGGAACCAAACGCCAAGGTAGTTCAGCTGAGACGTGAGCTGGTGGATCGTCGTGCCAGTATTCAGCGTATTAGGTCATTGTCGAAAATTCCTCCGACGCGTGCACGATTACCGCCCGAACTAAAGACTGGCGATCTGTGTTGGTACCACGAGACGTATGGTGATGACACCAAACGATGCCAGTCGCTATGTAGCCATCGTAGTAAAAAACGTTTAAACTAGCAGGCCGGCGTGCTTCCGCGACGACAGCCACAAGCCAGGCAAACAACAGTCGCTTTTTCTTTTTAAACGATTTGACCTCCAAAATGCATTTCCTAATCGATACAGGGGCAGAGGTTAGTGTCATTTCGGATTCGGTAATGGATGCGCGATCAAAATCGGGCACTACAGTCCCAGCGGCAAACAGTACGCCTATTAGAACCTTCGGCCGTCGACTATTGAGTTTAAACTTTGGTATTCGACACGATTTCCACCGGTTTTTCCTGATAGCTGATATACCCCTTCCTACTATTGGGATTGATTTGCTGCAGCATTTCGATTTGCTGATCGATACATCTCGATCGCACCTGACTGATACCTCGACAAAACTCAATATTCGGGGTAAGCCGTTACATACGGCTGTGATCAGTCTAATGCTAGCCAATCCCGTAGTCAGCGAGCCTTATGGAAACCCTTTATCTGAATCCTCTTAACTGGTCCGCCCCGCTAACGAACTACCGGCCGTGACAACCGATGTCGCGCATCACACTGTCACACAAGGCCTGCCATTTCAAAGTCGTCCACGCAGCTTAGCTCCCGATAAGTTCAAAATTGCCCAAGACAAACTTGAGCATATGCTTCAACTCGGCATTATCCGTCCGTCTAAAAGTCTATGGGCCTCACCGTTGCACATGGTACCCAAAAAGACTGATAACGACTGGTACTCATGTGGCGGCTACCAAGCATTAATCCTCATATTCAGGACTTGACAGCAAACTCATCAGGAATGCAGGCTTTCGCAAAAGTTGGCTTAGTGCGCGTTTATAACCAGATTCCTGTAACCCCCGAATACATCTCGAAGACAGCTTTCATAAAACCGTTTGGACTCTTCGAATTTTTACGCATACCATCTGGTCTGAGCAGCGCTGCCCAGACTTTCCAACGTTTTACTAACGACGTGTGTCATGGACCGAACGGTGTTTATCCGTACTTAGATGATATCTTGGTCGCTAGCTCCACACGGGAAGAACATTGCGCGCACTTACGCTAATTATCCGTCCGTTTGTTGCATCATGGAGTGACTATGCACTTAGCTGAGTGCTCGTTTGGAATGCCCAACGTAACCTTCCTAGGTCACATTATAGCCAAGAGCGGGATTCTACCTCTTCCCGACAAAGTGCATGCAATAGTGGACTACCCGGAGCCCACATCATTCAAGCATTTGCGCTGTTTCGATGATTTTGTAACTTTTTATTGCCGTTTCATTATAATTGTGACCATCTAATTCAACCGCTCACCGACCTACTCAGAGGTAAGGTTTGCTCATTTTTATTCATGACGGTTGCAAAAAACGCCTTCATTAATTTAGAAATAGCTATCACCAATATGACATCGTCGTCACATCAACATCCATTTGCTCCTTTAGAGCTAACTGTGGATGCATCAGACGTGGCTGTAGGAGTAATCCTGCAACAGCAACTCGGTGACGACTTGTGCCGACTAGCCTTTTTCTATGAACGTTTACAATCAACTGAGTCGCGGTATAGTACTTTAGAAAAGGAACTATTGACGGTATATCTCGGCACCCGCCATTTTCAAAATGTTCCTGAAGGTAGGGACCTCATCGTTTTTACAGAACATAAGCTGCTAACGTACGCCCTACCTTCGACAACCAACAGGTACTCCTCCAGAGAGACCAGATACCTGAGTTATACCGCTCAGTTCAAGACCAACATCCGTCACATTCCAGATGTTGCGAACAAATTCGCCGATGCTCTCTCGTGCATCAGTGCTATAACGAACACGTCCGATAGCTCAGTGGATCTAGCAGCGATAGCAGCTGTACAGGACAAAGATCCGGAGCTAGAACGACCTCGTCGGTCCAGTTCCCTTAAGCTAGAGACCGTTCCCATGAATTCATCTGAAGGGATGATTATTTGTGATACCTCACAAGGCATCCCTGGCCCGGTTATTTCATTGGCTTTTCGCTGCTGAATTTTCGACACGCTGCACAGTACGTTGTACCCAGGCACACGCTCAACAATCATGGTGGTCACTGAGCGCAGTGGCAATCGCGACGTCTGCACATGGACCAGAGCGTGCATACACTGCCAAAGGTCTGTACTTCATCGTCACGCGCCTGCCCCTATGGGAAGCTTTGCTGGCCCCAATGAATGTTTCTACCATGTACACGTCGACTTGGTCGGACCTTTGCCATCCTCAAACGGGTGTACATATATCCTGACATGTGTAGATAAATTTATACGTTGGCCGGAAGTTATACCAATTCGCATTGCTCGTTGGAAACCGTCACACGAGCATGCTTGGAACGTTGTGTTGTCCAGTTTGGTTACCCCAGTGTAGTGACCACTGATCGCGGGTCACATTTTGACTAGGCACACTAGGCAGTAGTCGAATTCGTACAACAGCTTACCACTAGGCAGCAAACGGGCTAGTTGAACGTTTCCATCGGCAACTGAAAAGTTTGTTATCCGCTAGCAACAACCCTTCGTGGCGCGAGAATCTGCCATTAGTCTTGTTAGGTATCCGAAACACGCTGGAAGTCGACCTGCATACCACCACCGCCCAGTTAGTCTATGGGTGCTCCTTACATTTACCCGCAGAGATGGTTGCGCCATTTGCAACGGAACCCATCAACTTCGCGGATTACGATGAGCGGTTGGTCCAACACAGAAGACGACTCCGGCCGACCCTACTATGGAAACAGACAACGCAAACGTGCGTAGATCCTTGTCTGACAATTTATTCTTAAGTTTTGGTGCGTACGGTTACTTCTCGACGATCGTAACATCCGCCCCATACTGGTCCATTCCGCTTACTCACACGCTGTGATGAGACTTTATTTCTGGAGCACAAAGGTAAACGTGAGGTTATCTCTATTCATAGACTAAAGCCGGCGTTTTTAGAGGTACCTGATGCAGAAATTGATTGGCGACCAGCGGCATCTTTAACAGCTAGTACACTGCCTAACGTTTGTACAGACCCAGCTTCGGTTGCGATTACGCCTGCCTCGATGGAACCAAATCTCCAGAACAGACGTGGTCGAGAGTTCCGGAGGTCAGTTTGATTTACAGACTTTGTGGACGTCCGTCGTATCTAGTTTTCGTTGTTGTTGTCGTCGTCGTTGCTGTTGTTGTACTTTCTTACCGAGTTAGTTTTAGACGGTTTCACCTACACCAAACTCTGCCAACAAGATTTTTTCAAAGTAACAAAAAAAGAAAATGCTTCATTCTTATGGATAAAATGGATGCAGAAACCCGGGGCAGTTATCGTTTTCCAATAATAAGTGCTGTATATTTTAGATACTAAGAGTTAGGCCTTCAGCATCCTCATGGCACGCTAAGGCCGCGTACTGCGAGGGGACACTGGAAAACTCGGAATTCTGCAAAAACCGCTTACGTTGGAGGCGAACAAGGCTACGATCATACTGGGTCGATTACTATTGGCCTGTCCCCAATTCCCCTGCTTGCCTATGTTTATTAACCTTCCAAACCTTGCTCCCCCAAACCGCTTCCAATTGTTATCCCTCCTTCTTTCACCGGCCGCAGACGCCAGCTGTGTGGCAGGAATAAATTGAACCATTCATGCTCGTGTCAACGGTTCCGGCTAATTGAAGCACTGCAACATTGTCAAAGTCAACATTCTGGTTGTCTTCTGGGAGCTCCGTAGCGACACTATTCGTTTATTGCTAACTGAGTTAGAGTTACGATTGCCATTTATACTGTTTTTGTTTCCAACTTTGTATATGCCTAAACATTTGTTTGAACGAGTATAGATACCGACAAGTACTCCGCGCAGTCGAACGTACGACCCCGCTGCGTGCTCACATCTCGTTCCGCTCTCTCGCCGTTTCGTCTTGCCATTCGTTCGCTCTTGCATTGATCTTGCAGGTCGACAGTATACCCCTTATTGTTGAAATACTCTTATGGATTATTAGGTGAACGATGAAATAGAACATAAGGAACAATAATAATTTTACGTGAGTATAGGCGCAGTGTTCAAGTGCTGGACCCCCCACCACCAACAAGTTAGAAGCCCTTCCTGAGGAACAGTAGAAATTCAGCTCCAACAGACATCAAACTGAAAGAGCACAGTGCAATTTCAAAACAAACTTTAGAGCCCCAGCAGTGTTTGGAAATAATTACATATAGCTGGTTATAGCCTAGTGTAGGACCAATAGCAGTTAATAAAAGCAGGAAGAAAAAACGTTAGGTGAGCCCCATCCTGCTCGCCGCACCCACGTGATAAGTGCGAAAACTTTTGAATACGCCAAACAGCACTCAAACTGTGTCATAAAGCGACTTGGGAGAATAGAATAACGGAATAGTTATTAGGAAAATGGTGAACATTTGCTGTGTGTAACTGGCAGCAAGATTAATGAGAGTGACAGAGTGTTCGTACCAGGTCTAGTCGGTCACTGCGTAAACCGACGATCTTATGGTTCCTCTGAAGATCTAGGCGCAACCTTATTTTTCCGCTTGTCTGCTATGTACGCATGCTTCTGTGTCTGCTAAAAGAGACCTGGTACAAACACACTGTCACTTTCAATAGTCGTGCAGCCAACTACGCACAGCAAATGTTTGCCATTTTTCAAACGAATCTTGTGGTGGCTATATTAAATAATATTTTTGATAGTCGCATTCACTTGTATATTTTTAATGATCTTGGTTTTTTGCCTACTTTTATTTTAGTCAAGCTATCCCTTTCGTAATATCCGTCCCGGGGCTACAATTACAAGTCGTTCCGTGCCTCGCTAGCTTGGCGTGCTTTCTCTGACCCCGGAAAATAGGGCTCAATTTTCCACGGTCGACATTAATACACGAGGGTCAACTCGCCGAGTCCTTGTTTTTTATTGTCGATTGGTTTACGATAGTGACTACAGACTGGGTATTAATCTGTTGGAGCAGATCCAACAATCTTCCCTTATTCTATTTCGTAATTAATCTAGACTAACCTACCCAACTCTCTGAACTAAAAAACACAAGCGTCTATTAACGGCGTTGGCTATAGCTACATGGTCGTAGTCTGTGAGCGCAGTTAGTTGCATAGAGCACGCGCGACCGCTTATATTGCTGAAGATTTAAAATGACGTAAATTGATTACAATGGTGTGACGAGTGCTTTGTACCGCCCAACATTTACGATATATCCCGCTACATCCTATGCCTTGCAAGGCATCGTTACATATGTAACGATGCACTTTTTCAAAGCCAACAAGAGTGTTTTCAATCATCCTGCATACATTCCGCGTTATTAAACGGCCTCTTGGAACTTGCTTTAAAGAAAATAAGCAGCAATTTATTTTAACCGTTCCGATCGATACAGGTGTAAACTTATGATGCTTTGTGCAGCCATGTGCGCCCATAGACTACGACCATGTAGCTATAGCCTACGCCTAGATTAACCTAGTCACCTGATCAAAATGGAGCTCAAGATTAAATAAGCTATTCTAAATGAAAAGATTTACATCTTCCTCACCAGCAACCACCAGTGAGTTGACTCACAATCTCAGGGAAACAGGAATTCTGCAGTCGCAAGCGTTTGTATCGGTTGCATCAAAATATTCACGGGCATCTTCATAAGTCTCCAATGAAGTGTTTACACAGGAGCTCACGCATAGAGCAACCGACAATCGAGGATTTAAGAAATTCGTATGAAGCAATAGGCTGTTAAACTTGAGGTTAATTTCGGTTTGATTACCTTTTTTGGCTCATGTTCGATTTCTGTAGAGTTTGATCAATATTTTTTGCCTCACCACATATATTCCCATAGCAGTCAAACTTTTTATAGATTATTCCAAATTTCCCGATAAACGACAAATATAAAGCCGAACTAAACTGAAATTTTTACAATAATTTGATGTTTTAACCTACAAATGTTATTAAAATAAAAGCGAATAATAATGCAAAAGGAAAGTCAGTGCACATTTTCTATGAAGTCAAAAAGTGGAGTCAAACGACACCAACTGAAAATAAATTTGTAAAAGTGCAGCTTGCTTATTGATGTGTGTGAATTCATTCTATGCGATTAAACAACTTGCAATCAAACATCATTAGCTCACCCCAACACAATACTTCTAGAAGCCACCTTTTGTACATTACAGATTTATTAAGCTGAAACATTTCTGTTAGCATTAATTAGAGCTTCAGTTAAGGCTGAATCAGGATTGTTTTGGAAGGTTTTAGGGATGGATCTTTTTGACTAGTAGTGTGTTGGTTGACGAAAATATGTGTATTCGCATACGCGCCAGTATACCCCTTATCAATATAATAACTCATGCATAACGCGAAGAAATTCCGTCGCAATCAAGAAAGTAATCGTAGTACGTATAAACTCGTTCTATGTTTAACTCAATTCCAATCGCTGCGGTTGTTCACGCGCCCTGTGTTCAGAGTCACGCAGGTTACATGACACTTGCGCAGTTGTAAGGAAAGCTTATCAGAGTTGTCCAATGATAAGCGAACTTTGCCATGTACGCCAAGAAGTTCGCCGGAATTCGAAGGTTACCCAGGCGAATGTGTTAATTTAGCGTTCGTTAATGGCATTATGAATGCTGTTCTAAACAGACGGCCGCGTCATATGAAGTCCTCGGGAATCCAATTTAATGTGAACGGTTTTTCACCACCCACTGAGGGAATTGCACAATATGGCCTGCTCTCTATAGCCTGGTTAAGCCGATTGCAGCCGAGCCGTTTCTAGTTGGTGTGTATGAAGGAAGAAGCGAACCGGAATACGCCAACGTTAATCTTTTTGGCGTACTGCAAGAATTGTATAATGTGGTATGCATTGGTATACTAATCAACAATGTTCCGGTTACAACCTGTTGAAAAGCGATATTATGCGATGCGCAGGCTCGCTCGCATATTAAACAGGTACGTTGGCACGGTGCATACTATGGCTGCAATAAATGTGAACGACGAGAAGTATAGTGCGAACAGAAAATGACGTTCACGTCTCAGGTTGGTTCTCTTCCAACAGACGCATCGTTTCACATCGCATGCCCTACACTCCTATCCCTATTTATATCACTATCAGCTGATACGATCTCCACTTTCCCCATTGACTGTATGCATTCAGTATGCCTGGGAGTTATCCTTCGTATGATTGATAATGTAACCTCGGGGACAGTTTCAAGAAACGCATTCATGAACGGATTTCGCTATGTCGGGGGAGCCTACCTCGTGAAGTCCCTCGCAAATGTCACTGACTGACAAACGTTAAGACCGGGAAAGCTACCGGCCGCCGACAACTTTTACTATACGTCAGACCATTGTCTTTGCGGAATATTCATGGGCGATGATAAGCACAGCAACTTCTTGGATTTTTCTGCCGCTACATATTTTTGTTACCCTGCCTTCAGCATCACTCATCATGACTTTGCGAAGCAATTAATGCACGTCTTTTTGTTGAATTATTGTCAACTATATGGTCAGGCAGAGATGGTATACAGTGTGCATTTGCTGGAACACCTTGTGGATGATGCAGCCATGCATGGTTTACTCGGTAACTTTCCTGCCTTTTCGCTTGAGTTTTCTAGGTGCAGAGGAAAATCAATGCTCCACGGGCAAACGCAACCAGCTTAACAATTGTACACACTTTATCAGAAAGATCTGATTCCGTTCCCATCGAAGTCGTTTATTTTAATGTTGATACACCTCTGAATTTCCTTCCTGACCTGGTTGCCCATTTTTTATTTGAGGTTCTATTTTGTTTCCATGTGCTAACCTGAATAAGGTTAATGATGTTCCCTGCGTAATTGTAGATGTGTGTAACCTTAATTCTGAAGTTTGTACAGTCATTTATCAGTTCTTTGAAACGTTCCGACCTCTCTTCACCCACAGTTTTTTCTCTCATCATTTGCATATACCTATTTTCAGTGATTTGTTACCGGACATTTCTACTGCAAATACCTCTCACATTAAAGCTAAATGTTAGCCCTTCCCCTTCTGCCCACGCTTTGATTTTGTACCCATTTTTCCATTCCTGTAAGCAACACGTCACTTCAAGATAAATGGAGTTGATTTCGAGATTCATGGCATGCAACTCAATTCGCATTTTTATCTATTACTTGTCACTTGTAACGGTTAATGAACTTAGGCCCCAGATACACAGCGCAGTAACTTTTCTGGAGGATGGCCAACCCTGTTGCGCGGTGCTAACTTCGACATTGATAGACCGTAGTATAACATCGTGACCAAACTACCCGTCCATCCAATTTACCACAGCTGTGTGAGACCATTGGGTTCCCCCACCTGCAAAGATATCCGTCAGAGTAATCAGCACAACAGGTCGTGATTTCATGAATGTGTTGTTTTTGAACGACCATGTACACGCCCGTCGTTATGCTAAGGAGGTGGAAGACACATCAGATGCAGATTCGTCTGGCGTAACTCTGCAAATGGGGAAGCGGAGTCAGAGGACTAGGTAATGTTGATGTGTGCCTTTCAGTTCTACTGGTTATTAGCAAACTTCCAAAGAAGCTTCTGTCCCGGTCACCACCCGAGGACTTCGACTACTGTTCGCCCATGCATGCTGTTAGTGTCACGATTGCACCATGTCCAAAGTCCGTCGTAGGGGCAGGTGGCTGCTCGGAAAAGCGGAAGTGTTACACGGTTGCGTCCTCCAGTCAAGGTATTCGGATCACTGTTGTTTGCATTCCCACTACTTTTTCCATCAGTATTCCCACATCCCATGGTTCCAGCACTTCGATTCCTCTCACTGGAATGCTTAATCCAGTCGCTACTTCAATTCTTCTTCGTTCCACGGCAGCCACGCCATTTCTTCACTCACCCTTCGCCAGTTATCTCTCAAACATCTGTCCCCTTATACCCCCACCACCATCAAGGTTGCTACAGCCGTCCGCCAGTTCATCCACGGCACAGAACGAGTTAGTTGTTTTCTTTGGCTTTTCTGAAATGGTGTGAACGCTTCGGGAATTGACCGCACAGCAGACAGAATTGGTCACAGACGTGGACATTTTGAAGGAACGACTGCAACAACGCCAAATTTTCCTCGATTTTGGCGTGATCCATATACATGCTGCCCCTGTGAACGGTGCAACCTGTTTCATTGAATTGGAAGCGATTGTTCAGATATGAACATTCATAATCGTTGTAGTAACGCTAAGAATAATTATTTTAACTAAGTTAGATGGACCAGCCGAAATCTATGACTGCTCTGTCTGTGAGGCTATTGCTTCGTCATTACATGAGGAATGCGACTGGGACACAGCTAGCACTAAAAGTAACTTATGGCAGAAAAAGGAAGTAGAATCGCTGGCAATAATACGTTTCACGGAATTCGTCTTCAAGGTCGTTCAAAAGGCAGAACGGTCCTTTTGGCGCGAATTCAGGTTTTTTAAACATTTTTCAAAATATTAAAATCGCAACTTCATGCTTAGTACGTAAAAAAACATCAATTATTAATAAACAGCGTTGATGAAAAATTGAAATACATCGAATAAGTCCCAAAAGTATTAGCTTGGCGATGAAATTTGTTTCACCATTTTGGCGAAAACAACTCGTTATTGGCGCTAGCTCACTTTTTCAAGTCTTATAAATGCAATCATTGCAATTCCCAAGATGAAACACGTCATTGTACAGCATGAGAGCGCCTCAAATTACGGCGTTTTGAAGATATGGTCGAAATGGAAATATACGACCATACAGTGTTGGCTTTGCATTTCAACAAGAACACTAACACATTTGATAGGGAAACATGCATGACAACGTTTCCAGCTCCCTTGTATATGCTACATTTATTTGCAGGATTTCAGGCAGATACTGGTCGATGAAACGTTGCCCTTAGAAATAGCTGGGAACGACGCTATCATATGGTTGTTTCTGTCTGCGGTGTATATGGAACGGCGTAAGAAAAGGGTAGCATGTCCCACTCTATCATCTAGAATCTTCAGAAGTAAATTTTATTCACCCTACTGCATTGTTTCTAACTAGATTGGTCTCGTATGGCGTTCATGCGGAACAATATACGGAAACAGATGAAATCAAGCTGCCTGTCGATCACCGGGAGGTATACCTCTCAGCCAGTCACACTATGATGTTTAGAACGCCAAGTGTCTATTATGGTGCATGAAAATATTCCAATTAATATGACAATCAACGGAATCAGAGATGATGATTGCCGTGTACCCCAGACGCTTCGAATAAAGGTTTCTCATCACCTCCTGCATGTATTCGTTCTCCAAATTGGTCACGGTAACAGTGGTTTGGAAGGAGCAGCTACTAGTGTGAACGTATACTGCACACACAGACGTCATTCATAGGTAAATTGAATGAAGTTGAAACATCTCTCAGTGTGAATGCATACTCAGACGTTCTTCACAGCTCAAGTGAAGCAGGTTGAAGCAGCTACTATTGTGAACGCATACTGCATACTCAGACATTCTTTGTGGGCCAGGTCAGCAGGATCAAGCTGGCGATTTCCTTCTCTGAATAGATCAGAATCAGCAATGTTTGATACAGAATGCAAGTATATTGTACCATATACAACTCTTATGTTTGATATGAGGTGGGGAACAGTTTGACTGATTCTGATCTATTCAGAGAAGGAAATCGCCAGCTTGATCCTGCTGACCTGGCC
>JTDE01000054.1:141848-154498 GCA_014338405.1 Paragonimus skrjabini miyazakii | reverse complement strand
TCGGTGACCAAAGCAGCAGGTACACCCTCGCGACGGAATAGTTCTCTAAAAGCATGTTGTGTAAAGTCTCCACTCGGTAATGAAGTGAGAACAACTTCAAGCCATCTAGAGTAAGTATCAGTAATAACTAGGGCATAGTATTTCCACAGAAAAGGACCACAGTAGTCAGCATGAACTCTCTGAAATGTTTCAAGTGTAACAAGCCACGGGAGCCATCGTGATTGTTTCGTATAAATCTTGTGTACATATTTGGCAAAATGTTTGGCAGTGTATTAATTATTTGGTTCTAATTCCGGCCACCAGCTAGATGAGCGAGCAGGCAACTTCATCTTATCAACTTCCAAATGTCCGGAATACAAGTCCGCAAATATATCAGATCTGAGAGTCGGTGGAATGACAACACGATCAGCAAAACACAGCAATCCATCTGGAGTGATAGACAAACTTTCACAACGACAGTAGAATGCGGGAAGTCTACGCCTCTCTTGTCCTGAGGCAGAAATAATAAGACCAAAAAATTTATAAGTATTGCACCCAAGTGCATCTCTTTTCACTGGCAGTGGTTGAACTAGTAAACAGTCAGCGTTGTCACAGTTTGAGTCAGGTGACGGAAACCTGGATAGGTAATCAACATGGGGAATGGCTTTTGCACTACGATGAATGGTTGTGTAATTGTAGGAACTGAGAGCAATGCTCCAGCGTTGCACCATGGCAGCAGATGACTTTGCCAATTATTTGCTGGGATGATACCGAAATTTTAAGGCTTCATGGCTTGTTACAATAATGAATGAGAGTCCAAAAATGTATTTATGAAGTCTTTTAACATCCCGTGTACTCCAAGGTCCTCACGTTGGGTCTGAGAATACCCACGCTCGGCTTTAGACAGAAGACGTGAAGTGCATATAACAGGCCTACCACACTGTTCAAGAACCGCATTTATTCCAGTGGGAGAAGCATCTGTAATTACATCTGAATGATCTTCGGCGGAAAACGGTTTTAAAACAGCAGTAGTTTGAAGATGGTGAAGCAAAGTACGGAGCCTTTGTTCGTGGTTAGTGGAGCAGGAAAACATGTTAATGGATAACATGCCGAACATAGAAGTAGCACATTGAGCAAAATTCGGAATAAAACGTGAGTATTGGAGTGCAGGCAGAACAGATCGGAGTTCCTGAAGATTAGTGGATGACGGTGCATTCACTAATGGAGCTAAGCGTAGTAAATCTGGTATGAAACCATTGCTATCAACAACGTAACCAAGGTTTGGGAAAGAAAAAACTGGTAAGTTACACTTAAGTGTAACTTACCCAAAGAATTCTTTGGGTTAATGGCCACGTTGAAGTCAAGAAATCGGTTCAACAGAGAAAGGAGGCGATAATCATGGGCAGGCTTAACAAGAGCATGAACAATAACATCATCCTGATAGGTTTCGATACCATCTAAGTTTTTAGTAATTATATTCATGACATCCGGGAATACAGCTGAAAAAACGTCCAAACCGAAAGATATAAAACTGTATCGATATAATCCGAATGGTGTAGTAATCATAGTCAAATTGCCTGATACTTCATCAAGTGATATTTGTAGATGAGCATTCTCTAAATCAATTTTTGAAAAGATTTTAGAACCTGGCAAACGATACAGTATATCCTCGGGTTATTCTGTTGTGCAGGTACATTGTAGTAGACATGTATTCAGCGGTAACCTATAGTCATCACAAATTCTCGGTGTAATCCCATCAGCTTTTAATGTTGTCACTATTGCAGTCACCCAGTTTGACGAGTCAGCAGGCGTTATTACTCCTTTATCACACATGGATTTCAATTCTTTGCGCACAGGTTCTAGTAAACCAAATGGATGATTCGTCTCTTAAGAAAGGCTGGGTCCCCCGAAGCTTCAAGCTTTACATTCCGTATTCGCATTCCCCCTGTGGCATTATTATAAGTTGTCTAATGTCATCGTCGGTCAATGACGACAGTAGCGAGATGTCCGAATGTATTAGTAGTAAAACTTTAGGCCCAAGAATAGAAGGACCTGAGCTTGAAATTAAAAATTGACAGTCAGTAGGACTAGTATCGAACAACCTCACCGATACGGTGCAGCAGCCTACAAGAGGCAATGAATGACCGGCAATACTACGAATGTTAACTTGTGTGGGCTGCAAAACAGCATCAGGTTAAAGTATAGCTAGGTCTGAATGTGAAATTATTGATTCAACACTACCAGTGTCAACAATAAACTGCCCATGCAGCACATAATCCCATTAAAAATGGGGCAAAATGGGGTTTTGTATATAAGCGGGTTTTTCATGATAAATACATGACATTATCCGATGCTGCGTATGTCTTGTAATGTCTACTTCTGTTGTTGATGGTAGTGTCTACATGTTATTGTGTTTGATACGTATTATTCGTATTCCACGTGTTCCACACGAGATGAACGTCCCTAGAACTGTGACATTTGATTCCCCCTGGACTTACTTGTTTGAACGACTTGAAAACCCCTTTGTTGTTGGGACTTGGGTTTTCGTGTTGCCATTGGCGTTGTGCAGATCACCGCCTCGTCTCTGTATCTCCAGTATACTGGTTGTGATTGTTCGTTACGTCTTTTCTCTGGTTTTGGATTGCATCGAGATTGTCTGTGATCGCTGTCCTCTGTATATATTTGTCGTCCGGTTACAACTGGTGACAGAAGTGGGATGAATACGAAACCGGATTTCACTTCACCCCCGTTATCGACGAATTCTACCATTGAAATGAACGAGTTATGCTACGAGGTTAAACCATCACCATGCCAGCCTTCCTTTTACAATCCCGATGACGATTTTGATGACTGGGCATTTAAGGTCAAGATTTACTTATTAGCAGTGAACTACAAGCTTCACAGCTTTTATATCCTTAGTTTTTTGGATGATGCAGCTGTGAAGCAATTTCGCGCGTCTGGTGTGGCTCCAGATTCACCATCCAAAGTTATATGGGAAACCCTGCAAACACTCTTCGGGCTCACAGAATTAGCGCCTGTTTATCGCGAAAGGTTCCATGCCAGGCGCCAGCAACCGTCGGAATCGGTGAATTCGTCCCTTCGTGACCTGCGGGAACTAGCTCTGAAAGCGTTTCCACAATCATCCTCGGAGGAAGGAGATTGTCAGATTTGTGACCGTTTTTGTTTGGGGTTATCTAATCAGAAATTACGTGGAAAATTCCTGCGCAAACCGGCGTCGACGATGTTAAATGCAGTTGAATAGACACGGGCATTTGAAGCGGTGCAGGAGTCGATGCGCGACACCTCTTCAGTAACAGAACCTATGTGTTTTGCTGTTCGAAATTTCCCCCAGCCAAGTTCCCCAGCGAGTAATTGCATGCGCAACAGTTTCTGAATTGTTGCAACGCCGGTAGGTTGCCGTGATCTGTTCTTGGATGTCATCGTATTTTTGCGCAATATTGATTATGTTCAGCAGAAAATAAAAGATCGCCGTTCGGTGTCAATTATTTATCGGAAGTGCAGGTGGTTCATGCAACTGAATGTCGTTTTGTAGAGCTTTGCTTAGTATTTTGTACTTCATTTTTATTGTTCTTCACACCTTTCACTCTGTTCAAATTCACATTTACATGTGGTATTTAATCCGTGTGAATCGAATGAATCAATAATACAAAATATATCTCCAAGGTCGCGAGTCCTGCCTTCTTTCTGCGTTTCTTGTCGCTTATGTACTTATTTCTAGAGAGACACATGTGACTTATGTCACAAGCAGACACTAACGTTTTTAAAACATGAGAAGTGTTTCGGGGCAAAACAGACAGAGAATGAGTAGAAAGGTCGTCAGTCAATGGTTGAACGTTCGAATTAAAATTTGTCGTAAAATGACATAAACGTCGAGACTTACATACCTGCTTGATATGACTCACTGCCACAGCCGAAGCACTTGGCCTGTCTCTATGGGCATGAATACTGGAAATGATTGCGTCCACTAGATGCGCATTTCCCAGATTGTTGTAGAACTGAGTTCGCATTACTTCCTTCCGAATGCTAAACGGATGGTCTTCACACACGAAAACCAGTACGCAGTTTGAATGCGTTACCTTGTTTCGGCCTTGGATTGTTGCCTTTAAAATAATTGCACACAACCTCAGTAGTCTTCATAACTTGTTTTACATCTTCATACTGTTCACACACTTTACGAACAGTCTGGAACCGTTGATCATGATGTAAGAGAAATTTTTTGTTGTAACTCTGGCAAGTTGATATCAGCAATCAATCGATCACGTAGCTGATCCTCTAACTGGATGCCGTATTCACAACTGGCTGCTTACGTTTGCAATTGTAGGACGAAATCACGAATCGACTGAGATTCTGACCGAATTAAAACGCTGAACTTGGCTCTTTCAGCTGCTACAAAATTCACTGGTTTGAAGTGTCCGATGTGTATTTTCATTAGCGTGGGATAGAAACACTTGATTGGTGACTCCGGAAATGCCAAGTTTTTGACAAGGGCATGAGCTTCCATACCGATGAAATGTAGAAAGAAAGCAACCAACTTCCTCTAGTCTAAATCAGATTTTGTAAAACACCAAATGACAAACCCCTCGAGATAATCCTTCACATCCCGAGAATTTGAATTAATGGATAATCGATCCATTTCAATAATCATTGTGAACAGTGTGAAGGCGCGACGCCAAATATTGTGATGATTGTAGTCAGAATTCAGTTGTATAGAATAACGGTCGAACGTATAAGAATTGCAATACACAATTAAACACAACAGCACAGAACGTATATTATCGAATGGTGCTTATCAATCAATTGCACAGGATGTTTGAATAGTAAAGCAATTACATAACAAAAGGAGTCAAAGCATGTCAGTCATGTTCATCTCATTTATGTTCCCTTTGTGAATTTTATGAAGACGTCTGACTTCGTGAGATATTGTGGACGGTGCACAGTAAATTTGGATATTTAGTTAAGGTCATCAATTCAGTCAACATGTTCCATGTGGGTATGAAGACAGAATTGCAGTCGTGTGGTTCGAATTTAGTTCATTTTCATGTTGTCGCTAAAGTGAAGGAAAGTTGTGCCATAACCTCAACTCTACTTACTTTTTTCGACTGTCAGGCTAATAGCTGCTTTTCAGAGTCCTAAGGATGACTGTTTGCTCAGTATTCGGCGATCCGGCGAATCAAGTCGGCTACGTGACCCGACAACACACATGCCATTGTTTGCAGATGATAGTGCGCCATGTGCATTCAAATTTGGTTTGAGTGACAACACAGGTAAGGCTTCCATTCAGCCTTCTCCAGGGGGAGGTGTTCTGTCTACATCTGGGCTCCGCATCAACGGAGATCCACAGGATAGTTGCACAGATTTCTGTTTCCTGCACAGCAATCTGTCGAAATATCTGTCCATGAACCGCGAGCTGACAGTTCGTGTGGTGAAGACTAGTATTGCCTCTGGACATGATGAAAGATGTGTCTGTAGGAACCACACCAACGTGGTAAAAACCAGGCTGCTTGTTTACTGTACGATGGAGTTGTCTACGCCGCTGTGTGGAAGTGAAATCTTGATATTGTGTCAACGGAATATGTGGTATCTGACCTAGTTCTATCTGCAATGTCCAAGACGCATCTGGGGTATATCGATGTCGGACGTAGTTCCGAACACTGAAGTAGACAATGGGTAGACACGAACAGGAGTGAAGCCATGATGATGCTCAGTCAGCATCAGTGTCTAGGACATATATGTAAGATGGCCGATAAGCGGATCCCGAAGCAGCTGATGTACCGGTAAGTTACAGCTAATAACAAAAATCTTGGAGGTCAGGAGTTTTAATACTAGACTATTATCCAAAAGAATATTTTGCTTTATATTGCCGTTTTTTATTATGGTTGGACGTAAACTTGAACCGGACCTCTTGTTGGGATGCAGTGCGGTGAAGCATTTGAGATTTCATTGTGTAAAAGTTGCACGGTTGTAAATTCAAAGGCGCGGTACGCAAAGAAACTTTAGGCGTGATAAGTCATGATGAAATGACTGTATAGTGTAGTAATGAATGCGACCGCCAACTTGTTGGCCGTGTCGGATTATGTAATCATCAGCGTATTCACAGTACATTTCAAACAAAGGGACGAAGATCACGCTAGTCTGAAACAGGTCCCATCATTTATATAGATATATTTTAGGTCGTAGACACCAACTATCGCCATTTTATATCAAACCGCCTGCTCTCCTTTTGAGAAGTGTCAGCCATATTGGCCTTCCATCTCATCGGAGCAGCTTTGAATTTTTGTTCTACCTACTCATTTTATCCGGAGCCTAATAATACGCCGTTCTATAGTAAACTGTTTCTCGTGTTATATTTTCGATCCCTCTCTTCATTCTGGATCAAACTATCTGCATACGTTTGTTTTAGCTTTCGATAATCTAGGGTTTCGCTTTCTTACCACCCTGCCTCATGGCTAAAGAGCACTGGTCCGCTGAACCACAAGACTGCCATCTGCAGGCATCCTAATTTCAATCTCACGGGCTTACACTGGATATGTGGTGTGTCAGTGGGATCACAGGCGATATAGCACAAGCCACCTGTGATGGTACATATGGGCAAAAGGCCTATGACACCGACCACTGTGGCGGGTCACTACAAAACCTACACCGCCAAACATGTTTAGCAGAAATTTGGCGACCACATTCCTTGCCTGCATTTATTTCTTGACTGTTAATTCATCTTCTTGCATTCTAAACCCTGGCTGCGATAACTGTAAACCTTCCCCGAAAACATTTGCTTGACCGTTTGCATTGCGTGAGATGAAACTTTTTCAGCTATTAGCACTGATTTCAACACACTCAAAAGGACTATGCCAATTACTCATCAAGACATTGTTCCCGTAGAGTTAGTAGGCTTTTGATTTTTGCTGGTGGTCCTTTGCTTGGCCGAACACTTTGTTTCATATACCATTTTTCCGAACGTGCTTAAACACTTTGTTGTATTACGCCGTGTTAGCGTAGTCCATTGGTGTCAGACCTTGTATATTTGATTAATTCAATATAAAGGGCTGTTTCTGTTCTTCGTAGTTTTCTTATGTTTTCTTGTATTTAGACATCTTATCATTAAACAGCCTGTCTCCATGATCCACTTTTACAAATTAGAACCAGTTGACGAGCGAGCCAGAAGGTTACCGTTTGCTCGAAATAATTTGACACAGCTAGTCAGGATCTGGTGTATCGTTAGGTGTCGCGGATAGATTCAACATAACTGATCGAGACTATGAGGTCCGGGATTATTAAACAGATATTTTCTTCTATTCTAGCTCCTCCACGCCAGTTGCCGATAATCGAAAGCCTTGTGAAAGGCAGGGTGTATCCGTATAGAGGACTTGGCTTTACAAGTTAACGCGCTTTAGATGTGGTCATCCGAAAGTACTATACATTCATGCTCCTGCGGACCATCAAAATGGTGTTGGTATCATAAAAATGTTTGACGCACGTAGCTGTGCACACTCTAGAGTAGCTACTTATCACTGTCAAAATGATAGAACTGACGGTCAAGCTACGAATGATGCTGGCCAAGTGGTACCGGTTGACTAATTTATATTAGTGATTAGTCAGCCGGCTTTGGGTTGGTGATTCACACCAAAGGTGAAATCAACGTTATTCGCTCCCAGTCAAATGATCGACTTCAGTCTTGAACGTACATCTTACAAGCCACACAACAAAGTTTCATTAAAACCTTTGAAATGTGCCCACTCATGAACGACTTAATTTGTCGCGACGTTCGCAAAGCATATATATGCGCGCTGAGGCTAAAATGCCACTCATTGGTACCACGTTTCTAGCATACTTTAATCGGTCCGTTGGTGTCGAGATGTGTATGTTTACTGACCGCGTTACAGCCAGTACAGCGAACGGCGTTCAGTCAACCATTTGCAGGTGGCACCAGACCGATTGGTCTTATGGTATTCACTGAGCCTCACTTATGTGAAGAAGCTGTTGAGCACAGTGTAGAACGTCGCATTTTTGTGCCCACACCGACTGCCTTCAATAAACCGAAGATAACGGAGGTCAAATTTCAGTACATAATACAGTTGAGCATAATTCGATCTTCTAGCAACTCTTGAGCAGTACCATTGCACACGTTACGAAAGAAATCTCTTAGTGATTGGAGATGGTGTGGTAACCACCGTTTTTAAGAACTTCACAATCCCAACAGATATTCTATACTGTGCAACCAAGACTTTCTTTTATAACTCGTTGGTTTGACTATTTTCTTCACTGTATACTTGGACTGCATTTACGTTTCCACCCCACCTGTTCAGAGCACATCCAGAGGGCGGCCATTACAATACCGCTCACAGTTTTCGAGTTTGCACGAATACCATTCGGGTTTTTTAATGTGACTAAAGCGTTTCAGAGTTTCGCGGACAGAGTACTGCAATGAATCTCGTTTGCACGTATCTTACTGACGACTTTCTAGCCACTAGCCACTCAATGATGAACACCCGTTCCAGCCTTGGTTTGTTTTCAATATTTTTGCGCTACATTACATAAAGGATAATTTGCGTTCGGAGTTGTTTTATTTGTTTCTCCGGGGAATCACACTGATCAAGTTTACATCATCCCCTTACTGACCAAAGCTGGGTCATTTCCGATATTCCGGACGTCCAACAGAATGTTCTAAATCCGATACTGTCTAGTCCTGCTCGATTACTATCGGTAACTCATTTTGCATTGCATGTATGTTCTGAAACCTCTAAGAGATATGATCGAATAAGCACACAGGTCTGTAGAACTTTTGCTGGAAGCTAGAGTGGCTTAGTTTTCGGGGAAAAGGTCTATGTTGTGCCATTTAACTCAGCACCAATAACTGTGGTCACAATACTCGTCTGCTACCCACTCCTGAAGCATTGAATGTTGCCATCATTCCCATATTAGAAAATTCTGTAAATGGTTAACATCAGCGTATATCTTTCTTCTCGTGAAAACCACAACCAGCACGAACAAAGTACGGCACTTTTGGACATCAACAACTATCCGTTCATCTTCTGACTTTTTTTGAAAGGTCGTAATATTGTTGTTCAATACGACCACGAACTGTTAACATTTATTTCTCAAACCAAACTTGATTGGTATTCTTCCCAATAAACCACATGTCCAGATTGCATCACCCAACAATCAGCTGGTAACATAAACATCATATCTCATACATTTTACACCCCATGCATCAACAAGATCCAGTCACCATCATATTGAGATAGGGTTGAAATGGTCATCGCTCAATGGTGTAGCAAAGAAATAGAGAACGTTCCCATCTGTAAGTTCTTGAATATATCTCCCGTTCCACTTCCGACGAAGCGGGAAACGTCCTGCACAACATTTTCACAAATCTTCCCATGTTTCTATAACTGTATCGTTGGCAACCATTATAACCTATTCTTTAACCCTAGTAAGCACACCACTTTGAAGTTAACTGTGCATTGCATTTAGCTTTCCATAAACCAGAGCGTTCACCCTTAATCGTAACAGTACGTAGAGTTGCCAAATTGCAAAATGTTTACAACTATCACAACCAAACCACTCTTCCAGTCAGTGCTCGTTTCACGTAGCTCCTGTTGAAAACGTCTGCCGATTACAACCCCCCCAACACTCGTTGACCAATAGTGGTACCTGTTAAGAACCTACCTGCTGACGGAATCCTGTACGAACACCAGAGCGAAATTTCCTTATCGTTTTAATTGCTACCCTCGAGATATTTTGCTTAGTATTACTCTCCTGAGTTCCTATGGATGAGCGTGTGTTTTCCGAACCATAGGCTCAAACCGGAGCGCTCTGTTCATCCTGGGGGAACCAATAACCTTCGTTCCGTCCCACTAACTGGTTTTTGAGAGGCATTCCCTTTTACAAAAGTCCAAAAATGATTGCTGAACTGATTTGACAAAATACAAACGTTCCTTTTATGATCCCATGGGCTCAACCGCATCATTCTAATTTTCACCGTCAAATTGTTATTATCAACTTGGTGAAAGCACTGCATTCTCTGTCCGCCTCACTTACTAATGATATTAAACTGTGTATCATAGCAAGATTACTTTTCACGATTAAGACTGCGGGCGACACGATTGATACGTAGCAATGATAAGTTTTGGTCGGGTCTACTTCTGAAAATATCTGACCTTGTTTGAGCTCTGTGGCCCTAAAATGACCTACTACTATCAATCCATTAAATAGACTAAAGAGCTTTTGAGAATTTCTTCTTATCAACGGGTCCTCAAACAGCAGTTGACTTTTGAAGCATTCAAATATCCAAGAACAGTCGGTCAAAAGCTAACTAGCACGCAGTTTGAAATGTTTCATTTCACTCAGGTGTCATTCTTTCAATATCATACACCACAGTGACCATCAGTTGGTAGCCGATGTGGAGAAAGCCAATAGCACAATGAGGACCGAAGAAGCAGCCGTAGAAGTCCACAGATAATTGCCTAACAGAACGTCAAAACGATAGTAAGCAGTCCGCTGCAGCATTCACGCTCCAAGTATCGTGATATCGTTGAAACTTACGGGTTTATTCTTTCAATTATTTTATTTGCTTAAATCAATTTTCGGCCGGCATGAAAGTGTCTACAAAGTGCATATCTATCTCTACACTGCCTCCTGTAAATATTTGCCAGCCAACTTTAATAAATGAAAAGCTGACTGTTTATCGCTCAGTTACCGAATTTTTAGAAAATTCTTCCCAGGTGTTTTTGATGCTCCGGTTTTGTAATTGGCCACTTGACATATAATTTCTTCTTAATTTTGCAACCGAGCATACTCACCCGTACATATAGTTTGGCTGATCTTCAATTCATTGGATTTATTTGGCATACTTCTGTCTGATTTAGCAGAAGGGCTTGTGCGTAGTAGATTTGTGTACCTAAGGCATAATATTACTGTTCATAATGCTGATGGGGCATGTAACTGTTTGTTATAATAATTTTATTGCTTGCCCAACCAGAGCATGGAATCTTCGATCAAATCTTGTTTTGAAATCAATGATCGTCATTTGTGAGCGCTTTGCTCACAGGCGATTCCGTCGTTATAAACTGTGCGGCAACACAGATGCATTTGTTGCTTTCAGTCAGACTGCACTGTACGCACATGACGCAAAACGAAATTGACGTGGCTGGTTTTTATCCTCAGTAACTGGTTCATTGAGGTCATTAAGATACCGTCTTTCCCCTGCATAATTGAGTTCAGTTACTCCCCCATGATTTTTGACAAGGAGGCAGTTTGTGATTCATAGTCTTGTTGGCAATCCTATGTATATACTGGTTTTAGCTACTGTTAACTGTTCCTTGGTGTGTCCTTTATGCCAGGTACAGTCCAGGCTTTCATACTGGCCTTAAAGTTAACTGGATCTTTCACTATACGATTACGAACTCTGACAACAAGCTGTCTGAATAAGACACGGAAACTTTCTGAAGCCCTTGCCTTCATCGCCACTTCGTCAACGTTGATTTTGTCGCATTTTTCAGTATTATTAACGATAATTGTCGTTCGTGGATTTCCTGTTTATTGGGTTCCGTATGGCACAATCCGGAACGTGAATAATTATGTTCACATCAATGTTAGAGTGAGCCAGCAAAAATTCCGTAGTTGCCACATATCCATGAAGCTTTTGACTTGTGGCTTACCTGTCTTCTGATCTTACAAATGGGAGTGCATATATGTAAATATTCGTTTTCGGTAGCCTCGCTGGGGTTGCACTGGATAAACAACAATGTACATGCCGATAAAGTTGCTTGCAAAATAATGAGCGGATAAGGTGTGCCAATACTTGTCCAAGTAAAGGAGAAGGAACAAAGAAAACGAATTTGAAAGTAATATACTAAAAAACAGAGAAGACAGTTAAAGTGTCATCTAACGTGTAAGGTTTATACAATCTGCACAAGATGTATATTGTAGACAAATGCACAACCATCACAAACGAATCACCGTTCATGCAGATTGAGGAATTAACTGACTTAAAGACACGGTGCAGTAGAGCTGAACGTCTAAGGACCTACAAACTACAGGATCGTTGGACTGCAACGTACACGAAATATACTGCTGGATATGCATAGTCGTACATTTACCCAGTGCACCGAAAAAATCCCAACGCCGATGGATCGAATGGGACTTTACGGCCGAACTTCATTTTAGAAGAAAGCAATGTTTATCATAGAAATGATCAGGATAATGCTGATGACTATTATGACGGCGATGGTGATGGTAATAATATTACTAATGAACATCACAATTCAACTGTAAGAAACATGTTCGTGTTTGCGCAAACAATGCACACAGTTTCATGGGGTACATATAAAAATAATAGTACAATACGGTAGATGTGAAAATCCCCTGTTAAAAGAAGCGTAGTTAAACAGAACGAAATTGAAGTTCGTGCTAAAACTGAACGTCTGTATTAACAAGTAATCGGCACGGATTTTGCCTGAGATTTGATCAAAATCTTTAGGTCGCATCATTTTATTGATCTCGAGGTTACATCTGAACTGGTAGTTAACGTCATGACAAAAGTGTTCACAAAATGGTAGACAGTCAAAATCAAATGATTTCACCATTATTTGACGTGATCGGTATCATTATATATATATATATATATATTTAAGGTATTAAAAGGGCAAGCACTG
>JTDE01000054.1:126576-141667 GCA_014338405.1 Paragonimus skrjabini miyazakii | reverse complement strand
ATATATAAACAGTGAGAAGAGGGCAGGAAAACCGGAAACTTCGACATCTGACCAACCAAAGAACTTATACGTTGGTAATACTTCGTTAATGTCTCAAAAATGTCCGAAAAGTAGAAGCTTCACGAAATCTTCCAATAGCATAAGATTCCCAATGTCCAGATCAGTAATTCGGCATTTCAGGAGTATGTTTTTTGTAGGTGTGAACGAGATGGAAAGGGCTATTCTGGCAGTGTATGATGAGTTTCAAATTTTCCAAGCAAAAAATGAACGTATACAATTTTGATGGTATTATCCAGAAAGCGGTTTCATCAAAAAATTATTCACATGTTCACTTTTCTTAAAAGAAAGGCTTCACTTTTTTCAGTAAAGGCATCCAGTTGGTTTGCGTTACCAATTTTGTATTGTGCAAATACTTTCACTGGAATTTTCATGGTGGAATACATATTTCCATCTCTCCAGAACGTTCACTTTTGGATGGTTTTTACGATATACATTAATGGGTAATTTTTGATCACATTGCGTTTGCATTCTGTTTCGCACTAAATATCAAAGTGGTTAACCACCAAAGCTACACTATCGCATCTGTGGGTTAATTACCTATGTGACTAATCGACTCAACCTGTTTCCCTCTCAGTATATCTGGCAGGTATTGATCGACAAAAAATGTTATCCATAAAAATGATTACACGACGTTATCGGATGTTTTTTGTTAAATCTATGGTGCATATGGTACTGTGTAAAATCGGACAATCCACCCCCACTCTGTCATCGAGAACACGTTTACTTTCTGGCTTATTGTTCATTTACTATATCTGAGTATATATTTTTATTTTTACGTTATCTGACAACTAATGACCTACTTTCCTGTTCAGTAATAACAGTTCTTCGTGCCATAGATACTTATTAGTCTAGTGATTTTTAGTGTATGTTCTCACTAGCTTCAGATTTTGCTGGCAGTAATCAGTATGTTTCAATTTTTTGCCTGTCCATGTTCAACATTCAGATCTCGGAGTACCAACCAGGCAGCCCCAACGTTTTCAGACCACGAGTCATCAGTTTGGCCTGATGCTGATTATACCTCAATGCCGGTAGACCACATTACCGCTGAAAGGTATATTGTTCACCCCGTCTATACCGCATGTTTGAAATGTCAGTTACCAGTCCTCGAGCTGAAGGTTTGTAACGATGGGCTTTTCAAGTTGACTGCACTTGGCCCAGTGTCTGAATCGGTTACTGATGTTCACATCAGAAGGTGATTTCCTTTAACTCTGCTGCATTCCACAGAACTTGACTTAGGTCGCGCGGTCTTCAACCAACAACGTCCTATCACAGCAGGTCAATACAAGCTGCCCGCAGAACATGTATTCGCAGCACTCGATGCTGACTTAGCGGCAACATAATCAACGGAAGTCATGTTTTTCATAGACCTGGAGACAGTGTTGCCATTTGTACATCCCAGGGATTAGCGAACCAAGTATCCATAGGCTATAAGCGTCCCTTTTAGAGAAATGATTGATAGAACAGAACCACTGGTAATGTTTCAAAAGACCAGAGATAGTTACTGTAATGAGATTAGATTGGAGAAATCTCCTGGTTGGTGAAGTTTTGGCCAATCAGAGGTCACGCACAAGCTGGTGCGGACGGAATTGTGGCTGATTGGCGCCAACCAATAAAAAACAACGATAAGCTGCCACATCGAATTTGTTTTTAAGCAGTGGAGACTAAGACAAGTTGTTAGAATGCGTTTCAGATTTATAGAACCGAGCTGGTTAAGGCCAAGTCGTGAAACGTAACAACGGACGGGCTAATGAAAACGCTAGTACTTGTCATTCTATAGTAATGGTACATACTGTTATTTCTCCGTGTATATATGCTGTTTCTCCAATAAATTTAGATTGTTTAGTGCATCTCAGACTACTGTTGTCCTGGGTTTATTGAAATGACGACTCAGCACGCGACAGTTATTACCCCGTTTAGTGAACCCCTTGGTTGGTTTTGCAGCCGGTGCTCAGAGTTGCATCCTGAAGGTCGGGTTGCGAGTTGAAATGCAAAATGATGGGTATCTTGAATTTTTCGCTCGAAAATATCCATCCTGATTTTACTTCTTCATCAGAATATGTGGCTTCGATTTTTCGCCAACTCAGAAGTTACTTGTGCATACTTAGGTAAAAAAATGTAGTGAAGGAATCAGACAGCTCATAATTGAAAAACATTCATTTCATTAACCTCGAGGAAGTGAGTCGTTTTCCTGTCCCTTCCCTTATTTATTTTCTTGTGAAACGTCAAACTTCAGTCTTTTAGGTTATCGTTAATAGTTCACCAACTGAAGTAAATATTCCAGTTCTCAAAATTGTCAAAATTCACGACAGAATTTCTTCGGACCGTGCTACTAGCTGTCACGATTTGAAATGCGTGGCAGTAATCTGAACTGTGCTCAGCTTAAGCTCAGATCTAATTTTTGCGTTGTAATGATAGCACAATAAAGTAAGCCAGTAAAATCGCATTGCATGCAGAAATTTGTATGGCGTATTCACGCGTGTTAATAACCAATAACATTAGTGTATATCAATATGTAACTACAGTCACCGCAATTCCCTCTACAAACCCATTCAACTGCTTTTCCTACTCGAGTAACATCTGGTGCAGTGAAAGGCGTTCACAAGCGTTTCACTCACATATTCAAGCCAAGCGCTCTTGAATTGTTACCTTCTATTCTGGTAATCAATGAAGCCGCTGAATTGTTTGCATTCACCACCGAGGGAACGCTTTAACGCTTGCAACTAGCTCGTTTAACATTTCTCTCATTTTTTCTTCGGGATGTTTGTTTTCACCAGCAATTGTTGTGCATGCAATTTTCTCTTCAAAACTGACGTCAGTGTGCGTAATTAACTTGTCAGTCGTCAAATTATATATTGGTGACTGAAGGTCAACCATTGGTGAAAATTATGGTCCAATGTCTCCAGCGCCATCGTAAGCCATAAGATCAGGAAGCCACTTGTGAGCAGACAGTTAACGCAAACTTACAAACGGAAATGGAACACTAAAAATGGCTGAAAACCACTTTAAATGTATCCGATCAAAATATCGCTTGAATAATTAGCTGTTTAAACAACAAAACGGACTGCTGGAAACTGAATGGTATAAAAACTTTATTGAATCGCTCTAGGCGATTTGTGATAAATCACACAATAACACTTAGTCAACAATTGCAATAACGCTTATTCAGACGCTCGGTTAATGGGACTCACTCCTAAGTCCAAAACACGTCAGAAAAGGCGATCGACAAGATTAGAATTTACACGGTACTGTTAGATAACATTATAATAAGGGTGTTCTCTCATTTTGAATATGAATTAACTGGATACACAAATTATCCATCAGAAAAACGTTCAAAATGCACCAACCAAACACGAGTCCGTAGATCGCCATCAGTCAACGGTAAATGAGCTCATTAAAACAATCGGGTGCAAATGAAAGTGAGGGTGTGTTAAACAATCCCAAGAAAGGAAGTTTTAATGGATGAGCAGCGTTAGTTATAAAAAAGAAGGAAACAAACATTTTGTGTGCAGTTATGGTACAAAATTCATCTTGATCGTTTACTGCACACAGTAGACAAATAATGGCAAATTTAGGATCGGTTTCCTGTAAACAAACCAAAAATGCCTCAATGCATTCATCATTCCGCATCATACTAAACAAAAGACGACAGACTTACCAAACGGGCTGCAAAATATTCCACTGAAGTTCATATACAACAAGCAACCGAATCAAATTGTAAGTAGATTGTAACACTATCAGATTGCAGAAATTGTGAGAATCCAAGGATATTCTGATATGACACAAACTGACTGTACAGTGTGAATCGAAGCGTAGATACCATGAATCTCTAGTTTTCTGCTCCATATACTTCAATGTATTTCAATGTATACCTCAAGACATGGTTTACACGTTAGAATATTCCTGAGTTCGACTACATATGGTCTCACATTAGTGAGCCTGCACAAATCACTCAATCGCGGACTTTAAAAACAATCAACCAGATGTCTCAATGAATTACTTTCAACTGGACCTGTCTTTATTTGACGGAAGGCAACAGAAATCAGTCAGCTTCCGTTTAACTAGGTGGTCAGCTCAGTTATGCAGTTTACGAGATAACGCAGTAAAACTTACAGGTGCACCAGACATCCTCAATTGTGGAAAAATGCATCCGTTTTCGCTGAGATGTGACCCGAGAATCGGAACAATTAGTTTGCGAGGTTCAATAAAGTGTAGGCAATGCAATCAGTGTTGTCATGTTTTAAATATTGTATTCCTTCTTTAGACGCGATACACGTGAGATTAGATGGAACGGTATATCACACTGTAAACCCACACAAGACGGGGATACTAGGCGGGTTCACATGAGCAAGATATACTGTGGAAAGTGGTTTTGTACACGATTAATCGTAGGTCACTACCACTTGCCAACGTATGCATCAATAATACTTTAGGTGGAAGTTCATACTTCAAACAAAGTCACTACGGGAACCGGTTTGACTGATTACCGGCACAATGTTGTTCGCTGGAAGAACCGACTTCTTTTCCGTGACTCTATTTTGGCCAGTGGGAACAACTGTGTTGGATGAGTCAGACAACAGCTCAACTGTTGCAGAAGTAGTCGGCAACATTCCGTCCTTTTTGTAGTTTGTTAGTTGCAAAGATTTAGCATCCGTGGTTGTAACCGAAGTAAGCGAAAACTGAATGAATGATTTGGGCCCCACCAATGGAGGTAGCGGCAGTGGTGGCTTCAGTGCAACCAATTCACTCTTGAAAGTTGTCATGTGTTTATTGTGACATTCCTTCGTAATCGTTGCCATCGGTGAACAGGCTTTGGCTGAATCACATTCAGCTCCTATCTCAGTGGCAGTTGCAACTCTGAGTGCCATCGATTCAGGTCTCGGTTTTGTTTGAGGTACAGATGCAAGAGGTTTAGGTACGTGCATTTTAACAATCGATGGTTCAGTTGAAAGGCTTTCACTTTCTGATGAATCCTTCTTTTTTTGAATGGTTGCATACTCTGAAGCATTCGTCACTACAGTTTCTTGTCCAGCCCAAATACGCGGGTGCTTTTTCATTACCAAAGGTCGTTCTGTCTAAAAAATAAAAGATGATTTGTTTTACACTCAAGTTACACAATGAAATCTTAACATCTGGTTTACGCAGTGGAAAGTCGGCTGTTTGATCATCATGTCATGGACTGATTTTCTATATTGTACGATACGGCAACATTAGATTTACTCGCCTTTTTATCATTTCCTTAGGCAGTTTGTCGTGATGACTAAATTGTTGATATGAATGATGTGCTCTGGCCTGTCTCTTCCTTTGCCACAGCACTGATGTAAAGCTTTAAAATCTGCTATTGTCTACAGTCTGTACAGTGTGCGTGTAACAAATCTAACATAATTCGGAGTCGCTAAATATGTTTTTCCTACTCAGGTGAATGTGTCTAAATTTTGTGCCATAACTTATATAGGTAATCTGATGTCAAGTTTATTCTCAGCAGTATGTACTAACCACTGATGACTTCGACCAAACCTTATTAGTGTTCAAAATCTTGCCAATTGTAAACTCCTTGATAGTATTACAGGTAAATGTCGCTTAACTTCGAGACATAGTAAACGATGTGGCTGAAGAAGATGCTGCGAAGTGATTTGAATGTTTTACACTGCTGGACTCCAGACAATTGGCTCCCATCCTGTTCGACCAAATGTAAGGTTGTGCATCTTCATCAGTTTAGTTACCTTATGCAAAATTTTGGCGGCAGTCAACTGGGTGCAAATATAGATGAATGGGGCTCACTTCGAATGACCTTAGTCAAGTGCTCAGCCGTGTGTCGATGGGTGAGAAGGTTAATTCGATGCTGAAGTTGCTCACTAAGTTGTCCGGATTTCTCCATTCGACTCTTATGCAATAATGTTAATCTTGACAATATGCTCCATTTTGAGGCAACTACTTAAGCTTGTCGCCCTTGTTTCACGATGAGCGTTGTTGTTGCTCATAGGATGTTGCTCACATCGAACAGCTACAAAACGAAAATCGTGACACATCACTCACTGTGTAATCTGGGAGCAGTTGCTAACATTCTATGGACATAGAGGAGAAGAGCTGTTTACAGTATACATGACTTTCTATCAACCCAAACAGTCACCCCGTGAGAAACTTTCTGAAGTCATAACCTCAGATGAGAGGTCTGGTTCGTGCAGAACATTCTTTTGTCGTCCAATTTTGTCTGATCCAGGACATTTTATTAGAAATTGTTATCTCAGCATCATCGGTGGATAAACTCAATAACACAAGTGACGCACGCATTTATGACTCAAAATCAAGAAGTTAGACAATTTGGTCATCAGAATCATTAAGTTAGATTGAAAGTATACTCGACCTCTTATTTGCTGTTGGTCCGGTAAAGTTTGTTGCATGCTAAACTAAGTTCATAACAAGCCTGAGGAGCAGCTGTTGAATATCTATTCTGTTCACTATTCTCCGATTTACAATTTATTATTAACCCCCTCTAATTTAAACAATTCACCAATTTGTTTATCTTTTCAAATCGCACGACATAGATTTAGATGTACAGGAGTCTTCTCGGCTTCCTCTAATCTGTAAAACTCCTATGAATTCTACAAAACTTGTACCAAACGCTTTGTTTAAGGTGGGTCTGTTGATAAATTCAATCTGAGCATGAAGGCTGCGATCAGATGTGAGTAGCAGCCTTCCGGCACTTTGTTTTCAATGTCAGTCGTACATGCTGCTTAGTATTATTGATTGGGGATGCGGAATTTGCAGCCCAAATGATCACACGAACATATCAGCTAGTGGCTAATATCGTGACAATTTGCTACACGGTGTCTGTGATCTGGCTGACAAACAAAGTTTCACCGTAAGGTGTTATTGGGCGATGGGCATATTTGTTCTTCGTCGTTAATGCCAGTATGACGTATGGTCAACAAGGCTAATTCGAGGGCTAACCATAAATTCGATGCTGTCCATATGAGTTTTTTTTACCACTGAAATAACAGGCTCAATTAAGTATAAGCTTCACGTGCCCATGTTAGGAAAAAAAACGGGACCACATAAGTAGACAGGTCTATGTGTGTACAAAACGAATATAATGGTCACATTCGTTAACTGCGTTAACTGAACAATGAGGGTACCACTAGATGAAGTTTTCCAAGTAAGTAAACTTCTACAGATCCCGTTAGTTGTACTAATCTGGGACTATCGAGAATTTTACTTGCATTCTGCTCTAGTTCGTGTCATGTTTGAGAATAACAGAACATCCACGGTTTTCCGCGTTCAGCATTTTTCCACAAAGATAGCACTGGGAGTGGTTTGAATTTTTAGTTCGCAACGTGAACATAACTATGTAGTTGAGCCTGATTAAAACAGTGCTATCTTCTGGTAATCATTACCTGACACTACTAGGTGAAGTGACGCCTGATTACGTGACTGTGTAACAACGCGATATCTGTGAAGTGGATATCACACAGTTGATGCGCCGAGCTGAATGTAATATGGATCGTGGGTCTGTTAATAAAGAATCACCCAGACAATGGTGAAAAATCGATGCTAAGCAGCTGGAGGACTCAATTGCTGTTAGTCTCAAAAAAGACTCTGCATCCATTACCCTTGGAGGTACCTAACAACCATCAAAACGACTGGTATCAAGTATCAGAAACACCCGAACTGACTTGATGACAACGATGCAGTTACCTTGAGCCAGATTGGAAAGAAGAATTGACGGTTTGCTGTCCTCATTGTAGACTCAGCCAATGAAAATAAGGAGGTCACATTACGGGACATCCGCTTTCAACTAACCGAACTACTTCTTGGGGTTTGAGACGACTAGTTGAAAGAGTCAGTTAAGCTGAAGCAGAGCTATGCTGATCGCCAGCAACGCAAGGAGTTCTATCATTCGCTAAAGTCAATTTTTGCTCATTCGTTCCCTCCATTAAAGCACCAGTGGTCGGTGTCCCTGATGTTTAGAGAACACACCGAGAAGAAAGCATGAAAACCTAGCGCAAGCATTTTCGCACCCCACTGTATCGATCTTTTACCATTGACTGGATGACGATGAATACCCCCCCGGCTCCGGTTGGTTCACACCACCTGGGATCAGGAAACCGTCCAAGAATTCTTTGTTTCCTCCTTCTATTTAGAAATAGGGGGAGAAGGTGCGGCAAGAACAACTACCGGGGAATTTGTTTGCTGCTCTGTTCTGGAAAGTTTTTACATGGATTCTGCACAATCGGCTGAAATCGGAAACCTGTAGAGGAATGTCTCTGAGGAGTAGTATGGGTTCCGGACGAGTTTCAGAAGGACTGATATGTTGTTAACCGTTTACCAACTACAGAAAATATACCGTGAACGCAGCCAGGCGTAATATGCTCTTTTTGTGGATTCCACTTAGGTGTTGATTCCGTAAACCCTGAGACATTGTGGGCGATCCTACGTAGGTGTGAGTGTCCGGAAAAGTTCGTCAATTTACCTAAAATGTTTCATTTGGATGTGAAGGCGAAGGTGTGGTCGTGAGAATCTATCCCCGATAATTTTGAAATTTCTAATTGAGCACCACCCAAATTCGATTGCAGTCCTCGCATCCATATAAGCCATTCGTAAGAAAGCAGTAGACTCGAGGTTCGGTCTAACTAGAGCTCATCAGTAGTGCATATCCTTGTCCGAATCGGAATTCGCACTCCAACCATCGTGTTCGTGGAACTCGTGTGTTAACCACAACTCCAGTAACCTCACAATAAGCGTGAATTATCAGTCATCTCCAAACGCTCAACGGTAACATTGTGTGAATAGTGTTACGATTACCCGATTGTCTAGACAAGAGACATAGTAACTGTCCTGTTAACTCCAATTGATAACTCCGCGATCAGCAACTACTCAGTTATGTTGAAGTTATGGTCTTCGTCGAAGTAATTGAGCAGTTTTGAAATTGATACCGGTGTGAAGCAGGAGTGATCCTTATTAAAAAATCCATCTGTCTTGCAACTGACTGCGATACCAACAGTTATACTTCTAAATTCTGGAATAGAATGCCGAATTAATAGGCGTTCGAAACTTGGTTGCTCCAAAACTGCTAAGGTACTCAAACTTTCGTATGGTCGTGTTAACACATGACAGCACATTTTTACGCGAAGTGAAAAAGGTTTGCAACGAGTGGTCACGTCTTTCATGATATGGTAGACAAGCATGATTTGGATATCAAAACAGGTGAGATATTTCCCTTCTTATAATCTTTTTCGAGCGAAATCGTTGCGTCAACATATCGAATCTGCATCAACGAAGACATTGTGTTTAGTTGTGCAGACTTGTGTTACTAAAGCAACTACCCATCGACTGGTTTCTCCGGTGACTTCGAGTTGTGAGTTCGTGTGGCCAAGGTCAGCGCTACTTTCAGATGGCTTAAAAGACATGTCCGCAAAAACCGCAGTCTAAAGATGGGAAAGAATCTGTTTGTTTGCCGTACAATGTCTACACTGCAGTACAGCAGCTAGGCTTGAACATTGTATCAACGGAATGAACAATATCTGGGCCGCTCCCATCTGCAACATGTAAACCATATTTTGGATATTCGGTGATTGGATGTGGTTTCAACAACAGAATTGTTTTGCCGAACAGACACGAACGGGATTGAAACTATGTTGATCCTCAATTAGTTTAGTTGATTGGAACCGGTCCACAGAATGGCTGACGAACGGATCGTGGAATACCTGCTGGACATGCAACTAAAAGCATGTAGGCAAAATCCTGAAAGTCAGAAGCTGCGACACCAGAATGTTGACCAAGTAAATCCTTTGCGTTGTACTATCCATTGTGGACTTGGGAGGACTTAGGCTTGAAGAAGACCGTCTAAAGAAAGGCAATCCGAACAAACGCTCGGAAATTCAATGAGTGACAGTTGTGCAGCAGTGGATTCAAGTGCGCAGTACTCAATGAAACTATAGGTACCACAGGTCTTGGAGTTGCGATGACTACGGCTGCGAATGTGCTGGATATTTCGGTGTAATGTTATCAACAACTTATAGCATATCGTCAATAAAGGGACGATGAGTGAATCGGGGGCAAGTATGTTAATTCGATTATATAGTTCTTTGTTCTTATCAATCAACTATTATACTCACTTCCTTTCCAAAACTCGGATAATGGTAGCCTACTATCTCTTCTTCTTCAGCCATGTTCATGCACTGTAAACTAAACAGTATACTTGGTTGTCTGTCCAAATAAAAAATTTGTTCTTCTATTCTTAAGCATGAAACGCAAATATAAACCCCTGTATTAAAATTCCTCACTTTATGCTTTCAATATCTTTCTTACTAGCTTGTATCTTTTCACTGGGGTTTCTCTAATGTAGTAAAAAACAAAATTAATCCCTATGTTTGACAACACTCAGACAGCGAGAAAACCCCATACAATGAAAATAGTTGGACTCAGAATGTTTAGTTGGCGGACCACAGCACGCTCAGCGACTTGGTAAGCAGCACCACATACTGTTGATGGTCCTGGTTGAGTCTACATATAATTTGTACAATCGTCTCTCTCCTGTTTCAAGTCAGGGGGAGTATATAAATTTAGTCTAGAAGCATCCGTGTGAGTATTGTTAATTCAACAGACATGCTTATTGATGGATTTTATAAGAGGTGAATGTTCTAGCGATGTTAAGCACTTACTCCTCGGAAAAATGACTTGTTAACAAAATAACCCCCATTATGTGTATGAGTTGAAATAACTTAAAGTGGAGCACAGCCATGAAGTCTGAAGAAGTATGAGAGGC
Organism: Paragonimus skrjabini miyazakii; assembly: GCA_014338405.1. Lineage (NCBI taxonomy): Eukaryota > Metazoa > Platyhelminthes > Trematoda > Plagiorchiida > Troglotrematidae > Paragonimus > Paragonimus skrjabini miyazakii. The sequence goes on along the minus strand of JTDE01000054.1, from coordinate 130,845 downwards.
TTCAGCCACACGTTAGTTTTAATGACGATTGAACACAACTTGACGTGAGTCGACAGAGGTAATCATGCTCCATTTGCAGCCTACTGACTAAAAATGACCCCACGTGAAAAATTATCAATGTTCATAGGTTCATGTGTCGTTATAGGAGGAGGAAAGATCTTTGATTTTACCTCCCTGCCTATGTGTTTGTCGGTTAAACAATTGTATTAGACAGTTTATCGGTGTAAAGAAAAAGTGAATGGAACCAAATAAAAGGTAGATTCAATGAAGCTGTTAGCTGCAGTCACTTCAGCAACGAACATTGAAACAGTCAAATATGCGCAGTCGCCGACCTGCAAGACTGAGCCAGTATAGTCGTTGGAAAACCTGTAGTGTTGGTTGTCTCTCGTGTATGTGCTGATCGAGTAATATTTTATAACTTTCCAAAGATCTAGCCGCGACTACAGAGTTAAGCAATGCATTCCAATATGAACAGACCTTAACTGTGAAGCAGTTCTGTCTACCGACTAATCTACCTATTCCATTATTCAGTTTCAGTGAGTGACCTCTTAAAAGTTCGTCAGATGTGTCAGCGGATGACCCGGATTGTGAAGTATTCTGTATGTAATAATTAGTTCTCTTAAATGTCTGTAATTTATTGAAAATTGACCTCATTCTGCCAGTCTTTCGGAATAAGGGGTTTTCTTGAACACTTTCAATAAGTGCCAAATATTTCACTAAAATAAGAATGACAGGTCTGCATGTTCGTTTCCAGATGTGGATGAATTATGGGGGCAAACATAGTGGAAAACAATTCAAAGTGGAAGGTTCCACAAATACTTCTTGGAACGTTCAGAGTTATATGTGTCGTCTTAGCCATAGCAGCACAATTTGTAGACAAACCAAAACTGTTTGTCACTATGGTCCCTAGGTCTTTTTCTCATGGTGATACGAGCAACTTGTGCCGTTAACTTAATAGCCAGTGCAATTTTGATTGCGAATGTGCGTGACTACACTTGTTGACAGTAAATGGCAAGGTGTTTTCTATGCACCACTGATTTAGGCCGCTCAAATCGTCTTGTGAGATCACCATATCTTCCGAGTACTCTGGAACTCGTCGGAGCTTTGTATCATCAGCGTAGAGCAACATCGGCGATTCGACTAAGCTGGATAGTTCAAAAACGAATAAAAATGAATAACAAGAGTCCTGAGAATGACCTTCGCGGAACGCCGCTATTGGCCGGAAACCACTCTGACACCTATCCATTCACCTTGGCGTTGAACCAACGTGAAATGAAACGTGCACTCGCCAAACCAGAAATGATAGATACACCGCGAAGGAAGGAGGAAGTTTAAAAGCTACGTGTTCATTCAAATTTACTTGTTGCAGGAAACTGTACAACTCATCACTCTAATTAATCAACTTCAAAACGTGTCGACTATTTTCTAGTAAACTCACTGCAGGTGTGCATGACGAATCCCCGTTTCCGTCCGAGGTGAATCCACAGGTCTCAATTTTGTCAGCTGGTTGAATTTCCTGAACACACTCCACGGTTTGTACCCGAGTCACTTTATTCAGATCATCTTGCGTAAACGCAAAATTATCCGCCGGTCCTCCAAGCTGCTTCGAACCCTGCGGGGCTTGCAACCTAGAAATTGATTCGGTAGTTTGATCTGTTACTGGTCCTTCCCCATCTTGTTCAAATCTTTGAGCGAACAAATCCTCTTTAAAGCTAGCCAAATCTTCACATTCAGAAGCTTGAAATCCATCTCGGCCACGCCGGAGTTTGTTTGCTGCAAAGTTTAAATGAAGAATGTTGTTTTCATTAGAAGATAAAATATCGTTATTGGATACTTGGGTGCGTTTGCCAAATGCGTTGTCCATGTTATTCCCATAACGAACTAATGATGACAATATAAAAACCAGAGCTATTTTAACGATGACAATCAGAGTTTCAGGAGCAACACGAGAAACAAAAATTGAGAATACGTTAACGGTTAATTGTATTTACTGCACGCCTAAATCATATCTTAGAAAGAATTTTTTCTCCAGTCGTGGACCAGTTTCGTGGTAAACATAATATGGGCCGAATTAAAAAAGTTCCCACAAGTGTCAATACCCTTTATCCGAACTAAAAGTATTGTATGGTCGCCCGTAAAGTCAGCAGTAGGAGACCAGTAACTTAATCCGGTTTTAAAATCATATCTGAATATGTGAGCAAATGAACGTAAGACTGTCTGATATCTACAACATACTTGTCACATTTACGTTACAATATTGCTTTGTTTTCGAAAACGTATAGATAACTGTTTGCGAATTTCTGTTAATTACTCGTTGCTGTAGTGATGTCAGTGTGAGAAATTAAACGTGGATGTGAACTAATAATAAATAGACTAGAGATGTAAAGCCATTAGTGAATCTAAAGGATTTCAGATTCCCCCCCCCCTCCATTTTCTCTCATTCTCCTGAGAAAACACACTTCTCTGTTTGTCCCAATTTTTACATCATCATTCGTCTTTGTGGCACTTGCCTTGTAATTATGCCTGTGGGTTCTTTGTGTGATTGCTAAAAGACGAAATGTCCAACCTTCATCGGAATAACAAAATACCAAGCGTACTTTTTCACATCTGTTGTAAGAAGCTCTTAGTTACTTTCTATCCAGTACCATTAAATTCAGTTGTTCCTCAGGAGGAAAATGGCCGAAAACCGGTCTTTGTATGATTACCTCAATGAGTGAATCCGTTTTCATCGTAGGTAACGTCAACAACATAACCATCGAGACCATCAGCGTTAAATTACTGGCATCGCTGGCATCATTTCATCGACCGCTACAGGTAGATGTGAATATATACGAGTCGGTTCGCAGATCATTTCGGACATTAGGAGCACTTACGGCAAATGTGCGGAAACCCAGTCTACCTGAAGCTCCTAGATGACATAATAATTTTATATCCCACGGTGACAATAAACAACTACGAGTTATTATCTACAAATTTCAGCATCTGTCGTTTCAGTAGTAGGATATGTAGTCTAAGTTCACCGGGTACGTGTAACTGATAATGAGAAACAACCACGAAACCGGTCAGGTGCTCCCAGCAACTTTTGAACATTAAACACCGAATACTTATGTCACCCTATCTTAGGAGAAATTTATTCGAAACGGATCGGGAAAAATATCCTTCACCTCGTTTTGATAAAGCCATTGTTCATATAGATTGAGCACCACCCCACAATTGGCCGCAGCTGTGGCGATCGGGCAACTTCGTCATTACTCACAAGCGAAAGTGGTTGAGCGTTCACATATGATAATTCGGTCTTGCCTAAGGTGAGGTCAATGGCGCAGTGATAAAAACGGTTGCCACATGAACAGCATGGCCAGGGTTCTAGTCCCGGCAGTGGCAGGGATATACATTACTGACGAGCTATAATCAGAACAAAACTCGAGTTTAGTGCTTCTTTTCGGAAGGGGATGAGTGAAAAGTCTATGGGAATGCGACAGCTGCGATTGATTGTGAGTGATGTTCAATCTACACGAAAAATCAAAATCCCCTACTACTCATCAGTAAAATCATTGTTCTTTTCTTGCGTTTTCGTTGGAAAACAGATTTTGGGATTTGTGAGCAGTTTGTTGATGATCGTCTCAGATCTGTTCAGTTGCCTGGAACTGTCTTTCGAACAAGCCCACACTTTCAAAGGCCAATATCACCCGCATCTTTTGTTTACAGAGAAGGAGTAGTCACAGAATAAGCTGATGGTTACTGCTCTGAATTTTAGTTAATTAATAGGCTCAACCTATTCAATTTGAAGTAGAAAATACCACATTTCGCGTCGTTTGTCAAGGGTAAGCTACTTACTTGATTAATAGTCAAGTTTCGGATTTGTGTTGGACACCGATAACTCTAGGTGGTCTCATACCCAGTTCAAAACTATCCTTGTGTTTTCTCATACTTTTCCGTTTTCACAACAAAGACACATAGACAAAGCATTATTTCAACGATTCGAATAGCCCCATGAGTTCATTAGAAGTGAAAAGGTGTTTTGGCGAACAGTCTGTTTTCGGCTATTCATCATCGGGCCAATTATATAACATTTTATATCATCATGGTTGTCAAGCAAGCAAAGTCAAAGGCAATTAGTCATGCAATTACATCACGCAGTTGTAAATTGGAGGGCAATTAGGTGACAACTGTTGGCAGAAATCTTCATGGCAATGTTAGAAAGAACTACGCTTCGTGGGTTTATTAACAATTGCACTTTCTACAAGAGGTACGTGGATGATATAATCTGTG
>JTDE01000054.1:87701-125871 GCA_014338405.1 Paragonimus skrjabini miyazakii | reverse complement strand
GCGCAAAATCAGGCGCCTGTCTCAGAGGATACGTTAGCACCACCCCACATGGTTGACTAAGGGCCAGATGAAGTCGATTTCGAGTGCAATTCTGGCTCACCTTGTTGACTCAGGCCACCAAGTCTCACCAGAAGTAGCTTTCCAGCCCATTTACCGCTTGCCCAGTCGTCAATCCAGAGGAGTCAAATTTCGTATTCTGGCCACCGCGGAAGCGATCGGAATTCGGTTGCGCAATCCACAGTTGTGCGCTCAGAAGAAATTTGTACAAACCCTACGGTTACCATGGCCGCCCGTTACCGACTCGACATCACCGGAGGTCAATTTTGTCACCTAATTGCCCTCCAATTTACAACTGCGTGATGTAATTGCGTGACTAATTGCCTTTGACTTTGCTTGCTTGACAACCATGATGATATAAAATGTTATGTAATTGGCCCGATGATGAATAACCGAAAACAGACTGTTCGCCAAAACACCTTTTCACAAAGCATTATATTTAATCAAAAAGACTGACGCAAACAACGTATGCCCCCTTAGAAAAAAACGCCTTCCGGAGAAGGTAGGTGTGCATATTTTGAAGACATTTCTTCCGAAAGGCAAGGACTATAAAATCCAATCGGTGTGAGTGCGACATGGAATATAAGAATGTTATTTCATTGGAACTGTCTAAATAAACATGTTTCCGTGGTTATCACCATGGTCTCAGCAAAAAATTCTCAGTATTATGAAGCATTACAAGCCCTTTAAAATGAAGCAGACTGTATGGTGAACACTACTTATAGCTTACTGTAATCAACTCACAGTAATCAACCAACGATAGTGAACTGCACTTCGGAGTGAACAATACCTATAGTATTATGTTATTAGGAGTGTGAGATAAACAAAAAGCCAGTCAGTAATACGCAAACCAGTATGTCCTACAGTGCAGCTGTAGGAAGGTATGCAGGCTTGGATACTGTCTGGCTGCTCCGGTCCGGATTAGATCTGCATGACGATTACCCAAAGCCTCTTGACCTGAAAAACGACACTATAACCCCGGTTTAATCTGGGCTCAAGACCCAGTTAAATAGAACCAAATGAAGGAAAGTATATATTATGAACTGACACTCAGATGGTCCTAGTTTTAGGAAGCTTCATCGAATGGGTAAAACACTGTTTGTTTAGTTCTGTTTTCTGGCAACTGTCACGTGCATAATCAACCCCATGTGTACAGACTGAAGAACGAACCCTCTACTCTTTACAATTCGTAAGTCAAACTTCAATAACACCGTCCATATGTCTCGGTGATCAGTTGGTGAACGTTGACTTGATTTGGCTCAAGGAACAAAATCATTTTTGAATCTACCCCATACTGAATTCATTAATTGATTGTATATCAGATGTGTCGGAACTATGTGGAGATTGTTCACCTACAGGCTTATGTACTTCATGATTTATTCTATGGCCAATGAGTAACTAAGGCGACATCAATCCAACAAGGTCAACATGCTGTTTTTTCCTAGGAGGGATTAAACTCAATCCAAGTCTAAAAACGTATTTCCTTTTTTTATTCTGAGAGGTTTGTTCCTTCCTTCAAAAGTAGCTGCAAAATAATTTATCACCTCATAGGAGCGCTTCTTCGTGAAATTACTTTCTGGAAGGAGTATTACATTATGAAATTTCAAATGACTATGTATCTACTCCGTACACGATGCGTGGCAATTAGGATGACAATAAACACATTAGTTGACGTAGAGCAGCTTCATAGTTGGGTAGAAACAAGTTATCCTATTCCATCTGAGGTGCAAATAGCACGACGCTACACGTGATACAGTTGACATACACTGCATTGGACGTGTTTTCACGTGGCCGATATGTGCCCACATAAAACACTGTTCATTAACTGTACACGTTTTACCTCATTTGCGAGCTGTTCAAGGTCACAATCGTTCACTCATCTGATTGGGTGTGCTGTGGTATAAATCTGGGTAATGTTACCTGTCCATTGGGTTATACCACTCTTTATGTCGCTTTGAGAAAGAATTTATTACTTCTTGACAAAAATTTAATCACTGGGATATCTGAAACAGTTCTAGTTCAACCAAGCGGTAGATATACACTATCAATCGTAGCACATTAGAACGAGTAAGTCAAGCCGAGTTATTCAACTATTAAATACACGTAGATTTATACGGTACTTCCCAAATTGTTCCAACTGTTACTCGTAAATCTATTTCTGTTTATCAAATTTCTTGATTACTTTTAACTGGTTCGCACCCATTCAAGTGTGGCTCCATTTGAGAGCCAAATTTGCTCGTATTCATCAAGTCAAAAAACCAAGAACAGCATAATCTCAACAAAGATTGGATCGTTCACGTTTGTAAAACGTGACGATGAATTATCAAACTTTCCGTCAACCCTAATCACCATTTATGACTTTTGTTAAAAACTTTTCGTCAAAATGTTTTGTTAACAGAATTACTGGAAATGCATTACAACGTTTTGTGCTTTATATTATCCGGGTAGAGCTTGTCGTACTGCAAGTTTTTAATCATCATCATCATCATCACTTAGCTCAATAGGTTGAATTCTGATTGCACCAGATCCGGTTTTACATTAAGTCGGTGTACACAGTTAATGTGAACAAAATGTTTATGTGATGAACTGTACAGTAAATGGTGCGCGGTATGAAATGAAACGATCAGACGATATCGTGCAGTTAGACAACATCAGTTCACACGACAAAAAAACAAACTCGAAAATCATACCGTTCCTATGAACCACGGGAATGTTCATGCCGTTTGCTTTCAAAATATCCAATAACTCGAAGCGGAATGCACTGATGTCACCCTTGATCTCGTTCAGATCGTCAGCACCAACTGTGTCCGATTCAGATGTGCGCAGTTTCTTCATAATGTACCGTTTGGTAAGTTCACGCATTACAATCGAATAGCGCGCCTCACGTTCTTTAACAAGCTTGACATGATTCTACATGGAAACACATAAAGAAGAATGTTAGTGAAAATCAAACAGATATGTTAATAACCACAGCGACTCGCCTTTAATTGAATGCGGGCTATGTTTGTCCGATAAGTCTAAACAAGGATGGTACCAGTCATCAGGTGTCGGTTCAGGAGGAGTAAACCTCTTGAAACATTTGCAGCAGCATAACTGGCAGTACAAATAGACAATCGAGTGTGTTATCAGGTTCGAACCCAATGGTCTGAGTCATCTCGCCAAGAGTGATCCTCGTGGGATCCGAGGTCCAGTGGATAACGGTTGGGGGCATAACATGTGAACCAAACACAAGAAGTTTGTTTAGAGTGGCATTTCCTGGGTGAGCTCAAGTAAGGACGAAATCCGTCGAGGAATGTTAATGAGAAGGCCCATTGTGAAATATTACATTTTAGTAGTTCAGCTAGTCAGATCTGTACGGTAGCTAAACTAAAAACAACGCCATAGTTTGAGAACGTTTATATTTAACTGGTCATTTCATTCTCAGAATGAACACATTTTTCCAACCCATACCTGGATATGAGTACTACAAATAAACAAAACGACACACTAACCCACCTTGATCATATCCCATTCACTGGCGTGGGTGTCGTCGGAACCGCATTTTTGAAACCAATCTCGCACTGACTGTAGAGAGTACATGAAGGATTTCGGTGTTGGTAACAAGTTGAAAGGAACCGGAACAGTGCAGCCTTCAGCGAAATAGCTGATCCACAATTTTGAGCGAGCAAACTTCCATTCTACATCAACCTGTTGCTGGAATCGAACAAGTGACTTTGTTGTTATTTCAGGTTTCAGCAAATGGAAATGGGAACACTTTGTGTGTGATACAATGTCATCACGCTACACATCATGTCTTGGTCAAGCCAACATAACTTGCCCTTCGAATTGTTATGAGAATCCTGATTAAACATAAGTCCAAAGTAGCCTTTATGTGATAAAATTTAATTAGGCGTTGCTGTGCTAGTCCTCCCTTCCGATGATCGTGCGACCGTTGCCAGGTTTACTTCTTTCAACTACCCGATGATTATTTTCTACCACTGCCGTATCTAATCACCCCCTGTGGGAGCCGCGTTCAGTGAAATCAGTTAGCTATCATTTTAAGCTTTGCGCTTCGGTGCTGTATTTCAGTAGTAAACAGCTTATTACTGCATGTGTTTTCCCACACCGATTTTACGGTTTATTCTTAAATTTTACACACCCTCTGGAAAATTTACTACACCTTTTTTAAAACCATTGAAAAATACACCTAACATGATAGTGATTTTTTTTATAATGTTTACCAAATTTGCTGATAACATTTCTTCTATTTTCTCCAAATTGTTTTGATCAATTTCTGTCTGCTTGGCACCTCGTAACTAGATGATCACATCCTTGAGCTTGCTGTATCCCAGTAGTAGAGACGCCCAACTACTAATCGCATGCTTGCTGTAGCTGCTTCTATCAAGGCCTGAGAAATTTGCTAATAGCAGGCCCACATGTGGTCTTTCATATATCATAATGATAAGTGCCTTGTAGTAAAAATACTATAGATGTCCAGCATGTTCAATACTCACCTATTATTCATTTTTAACGACTTCTTCATTATATTAGTCTTATTTTTAAGCACAAACATAAAAAAAAATGTTTCACAAAGTTGTATATTTATGCTGAACACTTCACTGTTCGGGAGAATTAATTTTTGTTGTTGCCACAACTTTACTGAGTTGGTGGGACAAAAATAAAAGTTCAGATGGAGCATCCTTATTTCCCAAAAATCGATATTCTCAAGTTTTGATTGTAAACACGTGCTTTTGAATGAGAACGGTTGGTTTATTTAAACTACACAAATCATTCACCTTTTTTAGTCACATGTTGATGTTAAGTTTTTAGTTTTTTAGATAAATAAACAACAGCCATCTACTTTTAAAAGAATTTACAACAGACTTATTAGTGAAATATTAATTTTATCTGAAATATCATTAACTAGAGTACGGTTTGTTATGAAATAACGTTTGTTGTGTTATCGCGGAACAAGGGCAAAAACGTCTCACATTACGGTTAACAGACCAGTGTCATCATGGGCTTTGACTAGAACTTAGTTGATGTGTTCGATTTGATTTCATTCGATTAAAAACATCCATCTTGCATCACTTGATTTTTAAGAGTATAAATAACTTTGACACAATGCATTTAATTTCATCAACATAACCTATCCAAATAAAACTAGAGCCTGTTAATCTCAAACAGGACTTTAACAGCCTGGTGAGACACAAATACACTATATTCACCACAGAAGAAAGGATATAGAACGGAATTGTGAAAAATCACAGTTTTAAACTTACCAAAATTTGTTCATAAGAACTATTCATCATCGCAATCAGCATGTTGAGCAAAACTATGAATGCGATATACGAATAGACCCCAAATGTTAGTTTACCTGGAAATGAAAATCGATACAAGATAGCAAACATATACGTAGAGTAGGATGGCTTAATTTCAAACCAAACTGCGAAACGAATGGAACGTTCACCTGTTGTGGTAATTAATGAACAAGTGGTCACATGATTTTGTAAACCTTTTGGGATTTATTAGAAACCCGAGTTTAGATAAATGTCTGTCTCAATAAATTTCACACGAAAACTGTAAATGTTTAAAACTAGACAGTGATTATGTTGTATTATCCAACCTGTCTTTTTTCTTCGTAAGAAGTATCCAGCAAACACATTCATGAAAGAGTGTATAAATAAACCTTTAATGTGAACAGCATTAGTCAGAATGGTCATCAAATTAGCAGTAATTTTTCTGATGTTTGCCTAAAACTTTGATTCCAACATCACTCTTTCATTCTCCTACTGGTAAGGACAATAAGTGATGAAAACAATCAGATTTTGCAACAAATGCCACTAGAACACTATTGTGTCCCTATTCGGGTGCGATCGACAGTAGGCCTTATAGGCTGTAACAGCAGTAGAGAGAACTCGTGACTCAGTCAAAGTAGAATCTATATTCTGGCATTTACAAGCGGTAGTGTGATTCTTAAATGCGTGGACTAAGCCGATGTTTTTGTTCATGTGGTTTTTGCATACGCGTCAAGGCCGCCTGTGAATCCCAGGCCCGTGTTGGAACTCAAGCTGCGTTCTGATTGGTCGCATCTTCAACGACCAACGACTCATGAGTCTTCATGAGTGCTTCTTTTTGAAAGGGGCTGACTGGAAAGTCTATGGGAAGGCGACAGCTGCGACCAATTGTGGGTGATGTTCAATCTATATGAAAATCAAAATCCCCCTACTACTCATCAGACTCATGAGTCGTTGGACGTTGAAGGTGCGACCGATCAGAACGCAGCTTGAGATCCAACACGGGCCTGGGATACACAGGCGGCCTTGACGCGTATGCAAAAACCTCATGAACGAAAACATCCGCTTAGTGGTTCAAACAAACGAAATTGTTAACCATATCGTAACGGTACTCCCTTGACCAGTTTTTCTTCCCTCCATTAAACACTTACTACTTTGGTTTGTTTATAATGCCAGTTAGGGACGTCCTGTCTATTCATTGGTAAAAAAAATTGCTTACATAAAAACAACCTGTGATTCACGAACGATCGGCCTTTAGTGTATGACGCACTATTCACATATACGTGTTGATCAGACGTGACATAAAAATCCGTTTAAAATGCATAGTAAATAATTAGTGCACGGACTACTGCAGATAAACACTACAGATAGGGAATAATAGCTAAGAAGTTAGAGATTGACCGTACCCGAGCAACTAAACAGGAAGCGTGGGTGTTCCTCGATCCGCGCCACACAGTAGCATGACATAAGTAAAACAATCGGCGGGCGCTACGTCATGCGAACAATTTTGAAAACTTAAGTATATTACATAATTATACGTTTTGAAACTATTTTACACATCACATCAAAGACACGCTAGTGAAACTCCCAGACTGCTACGGGCTATTTTTAAATACATTAGAATAACTGATATATACAACTCATATATCAGGATATATGACTTAGCCATCTGTCACTTTGTGAGTTACAATCCATTGTGTCCTTTTTTTACACATAACATGGGAGTAAATGCATCGAAGTGGAACAGTTACAACTCGGGTGAACCTGAACGGAACGCTAAACATATTATTCCTCTCGTTGTTGCCGACACATTGTTGGTAACGTCCACTTCGACGGCTTTCTAGTGTCAGGACAGTAAATGACATTGCCTAATCGAAGTGTCACTGCACAAACAAACTGGGATCAACCAGTTTTCCGCAATAGTTGACGAAATTAGGGGAGGCCAAACATAAACCACATCCACGGCTGCAATATCTAAGAGTGTTGCGTAATGTCTTGTCAATCTAAACGCATGGGAAACAGACCTTCCGCGCGGCTGGTTAGTGGGGGGCATACATATGTCGCACGTGGACCTAAATACGACTGAGTAATATATCTGAACAGCAAACGTCGAATATCTTTAGCACAATCTCCTTCTCAGTAATCTTTTTGGCACCGTTCAAGTGGCAGTCGACTCCAGAAGCTAGCAGCGGTAAACAGAACACCACATTGCTTCCGTATATTTGTGTGTATTCTAAAGTCAGCGTGATTGTTAGATATTTTGAGCATTGTAAAACTATGCGATTGTCTCAACTTTCGACATTCAATATTACATTATTGTGTACACAGCAAGTTAAGAATTCATCGTTGTCTCATTTGTGAAGTGTTCATCGACTGATATACCACAGTAACGGTAACATATCAAGCGGCTTTGGGATTTTTCCGTCCGCTGCATTCTCATATTGGGACATCTGACAAACTTTTCGAAGTGAGCTGACTGTATGGGAATAATCATTATCTCGGCCATGCTTTGAACTAACTTACGGAAAAGAAAAAACTGATTCAACATTCGACTGTTGTTTATGGTGAAACTTGGACAATGCTTCCCCCATATAAACCTGACGAGGGAAGTCAGTGACATAAATTTGCACGATGTACTCGGATATGAGAAAACTGGTCTGTCCACGGACCCGTCAGTGGGTGATGCAGCAAACATAAGGTGAACATCGCAGTTGTATGCACAAATCGTTTTTCACTTACCAACAAACTCCGTGAAGACATGTGGATACTCCAGGTTGAAGCTCGTCAAATCAATCAGTCCATAGGTTGACCAATACAGCGACTGCGCAATTTCGAACAAGCTTGAAAAAACAAAACACACGTGACTTCCTGAACCACTACTATCAAAGGAACACCTGGCTTACAATTCAAGGCACAACCTGGATCATAGTGATAAACTAACTAATAACGGTTGAGTTTTCATAACTTACTAATTAGAAAAGCTCATCTCGTCTACATTTCAATGTTTACGCCTAATATATAACAACCTACATATCATAATAACAGGGCTGACTTAGTAAGCAAACTCGTCAGGAAGAACCGTTGGAAAAGTTGATTCTTCGCTGAGCAAACTGCATGTTTAATGCTAGATTAACTGAAGGCTAACAGCTCCAAAAATGCCGGCGAAATACATCAATCAAACGTTCTCAAATACAGTTTGTAAGATCATCGGCGCGATATTTTTTGTAAAGTAGAACTGTCAGATTGGATACCATCGATAAGTGAACTATCTTATTCGCAAACAAGAAAAAAACAAATTCGTATACTTACTATGGCGATATTCACGCTAAGATATAATTCCAAAGCTGAAACTCAGCAAATTTTCTATCGCCCCAGTGAGGCGAGTGTGCCCACTTTTGTGAACACTTCTGCCGAATAGTTCAGGACCACAGTTCAGGGTTGACGGTTCTGTTGTTCTTCAAGTCATCCTACCCAAACAGAGATTATCGACTCATTGCACCTATTCATTTAGGTGACTCATTCGGTTAACCAACAATCACGTTTACACAAGTCTACTTCACTTTTTGAATAACTCGATAAGTTTTACTGAACCTTCACATGAGTAAGCAATTCTTCAAAATTATATTAATAACCTCCCTCATTTTTGTAAATAAATGTTAGTTTCTTTCTGTATTTCCATTTCTTAGTAGGTAAACTTGATCAGCCATTTTGTGGTTGACCTGAAAACAAGCAAGTGTCCACAATGCGATCTACAAGAACTCATCCAACCTTTTTTGAGGTCATGGAGGATGCTTGTTAATTTGTGGGTCAACTGCAAGTAGTTGATCGATTTTAGCCTATGAGACAAGGAAGTGCGTCGGCTGTACAGAATATTCACATACCTTCAGTTAACTCATTAACCGCGATCCCATAATCTGGTAGATGCGTATCCGGGCCACCACTCTGTAGTCGTCTACCTCTGTGACTGATAAACGGATTGAAGGCAACACAACGTCACGGACAAGTCGTAATACTCTACGTTTCAACCACCTCGGGTGGTCTTCTTCAGGAATGTTGTAATCAAAATCACATTAACAACTGAACAGAGGTCACGTGGGATTTTCTGTGGTTAGGTCAGTCTGCGCTGCATCCTAACTGACTGACCGAATCCTTTGCCCATAAAGTGGGGGTGAGACCGATGCAAATAGGATGCATTTGTGTCTGGTGTTTTTATCCACCCATGTCACATTGTAGACATGAGTTTTCTATCATTACGATTAACACAAGCGTGTTGTGTGTAAATGGTGAGGACTTCAGCACAGTAGCGCTCCGTATGGGAAAGCAGACCCTTGTGAATCACAGGCACAGACAAAACATATGTTGTGATTCTCTGACAGTGCACGTAGTGCGATGGTCAAATCCTTCTGTAGCTTCCGAAGTGGATATGTCTTTAGAAGGAAACTTCGGGCGCTTCTTGTGTCCGGCAACGCGTACTTTCAGTTGTCTGCTTGTCTCTCTAATATGGCTGGCATTGCAATCACTGCATTTGATCTTGTAAACGCGTTCTGTCTAGTCACCTGTGGAAACTGGATCTTTAGGATGCATCATCAATCGTTCTAAGGTATAATCCAACTGAAATACGGTCCGGATAGCGTACTGAAAAAAAAATAGAGCGAATTTTTCAGATATTTGTTCACGATACGGTATTTGCACAGTAGACTTGAAAGTTCTGGTCACTTTGGTCTCATCCTTAGTTGACATGCGCTTAATTGTGCTCTCAATAAATGCGTTTGGATAGTGATTAGCAGCTAGCATTTCTTAAATCTGAGAAATTTCTGTTGTTTTGGAGAGTTCAGTTGTGCAGACATTAGTTTTACTGACAAGTGATCGGATGACTGTTCTGTTCATACCGATTGGATGTGACGAGTTGAAGTTGAGATACCGACCAGAATGGGTTGGTTTTCGGTATACAGAAACCTGAATTCTCTGTTTCTCGTCAACTTTGACCAGGCAGCCGAAGGGTTTCCGTTTCTAATGTGAACACAATGCCGTTGCATTCTGAGTTAAGAAACTTTAGAAATTGATTGTGAGCGGCCCGTTCCATGATTGCGAAAGTGTCATCTACAAACCGCCACCAAATTCGTGGAGAGCAGATAAATTCACTCATCACTCGTGTTTCCAGGTATCCGAGGTAAAGATTGACTACAGCAAGTGCAACAGGAATACCCATAGCTACACCATCGGTTTGCCTGTACGACTTTTCATTGAAAGTGAAAAGGTAAAACGCAAACAAAGTTCAAGACCAGATACAATTTTGGAAGGCGATAAACAATTACGTGCAGTAAGACAGGCATCACTTCCTACTAACTCGATAACAACGTCAGTGTTATGTTTTATCCGTACATTAGTGTAAAGAGAGGTCACATCAAAACTAAGAAAAGTTTCAGCATTACACGATGTCACGCGTTCGAGTTCAGTGACAGTTATTCATCGATCATGAGTTTGATTTTCCGGCGTTCTGATGCTCATAAGACCCAACAAGCTTGGAACAGCTGTTTAACACCTACTCTTTTCGTCAAAACAACAAGAAGACAAACGTTGCGGGATGTTAACCTTTCGATTTATCTCATCAGCCGCATACTAAATACACACGGAATATATACTTACTCTTTCGTCAATCGGATCAAACGTTTTTACTAAACGGTGTCAGTTCAAACCAAAACGTATGTAGTGGTTCATACTCTGTAGGCATATCAGGTTTAGTAGTTTCGTCTACTGACTCACTTGGTGAAATGTGTGCCACGGGTGATGCAGTAGTCGTAGACATCTTTCTGCCCTTCTTCAAGCGTGAAGTGCACGTGTTTGCAGTCACGTGCCCGATTATTTGCATAAAACCAGAACAGCTGGTTCAACCCAAACGCAAAAGCCACAATGACGAGCAAATAGACGCAGAAGAATTTGAAGATGTCGTACAGCATGCGCCCGAGAGATATTTGCAGCGGGCCCAATTGGGGACTGATTGTGAAGATATAGACCAATCTGAGTGTGGAGACGATATTCGCGCCGGCAAACAGACATTCGGCAATCAGAATCGGATCAAACGGATCCCAGTGACCTCGATTCACAAATCGTGGTTCATTGTAAGCCCATATCTGATACACGAGTAATAAAGTGTTCAAAAGTGTTAGAGAATGAAATTACCCTAAAGATCGAAACTTCAACCGAGCACAGTAAATCTTGACAATGGTTATAAGTAGAAATCTACTGAAACGCACAAGAGGTTACATACAATGAACCAGGAGGCCACATCCATTATCTTATGGTAGGCATGAATATCCGACTTGAAAAAACCCTTTATACTACTGCCATATACTACTCAGCGATATAAATGAGCAGTATTACCTAAATCGATGCGCATTCTAAAATAAATGGCTATGCTGGAGGTTCGAAAGAGTGGAGACGAATTGATGGTGGGAAACGTACAGGTTTTACGTGTAATGTAATAAAAATAAGCCAACAGTTCAAAATAAGGTAACCGTCTGTTGCGATACTTTTTGAAAACTACTTGTAACTGATATGTGGTAATAATTAGCCCCTAAGGTCAACCAACTAATGCGATCACGCCAAACAATGAACCTATCCAACAATGTATAATAAATGAATTTATTCTATTAATTTGTGTCACTGGATATTTGTCACGAAATAACATACTGCAGCAAGTGTATAGGATATTGTTGACTCATTCAAACGCACACAGGATCACTTGAGCACACCAGAATTCAAACAGAAACCTTGTAACTAGTAGGCACCACAAGTTACCGCACTGATAACGCAGAATATGAAACCAAAAATTGAAACAAGATGGGTTCCATAAAAAGACGTTGAGGTGCATTTAGTAAAAATTTAACAAAATTGTTGGCTTGTACAAATTACGCATTCTCTCAAAAGCTGTCAATCATAGAAATTGTGGTTGTTTTCATTTGTGTTCTGACAGAAGATATATTGGCTGCAGGTGACTGGTCAGTTACTGAATCTCCTTCCGAGGTAATCAGACAGTATTATGTAACAGCGATTATGTCAAACATTCTAATGTGATGATTCGGTTACGCTCTGTGTGAGATCTATGACATAGTGGTCAATGCGCTCGCCGCCCAGGCAAATGGATCGCAGTTCGACCCGTCAGTCATTTAGAAACATTTACACAAATTGCTCAGAACGTACAAACTGTTACTGACGATCAACATTTTGTCATTCTTCTAATCAAGTTCAGTGTTTCGTTTCCAGTTTTTTCTACATAGGTCATTTGTCCATTTTTGCGCTACTCAGCCTTATCTTTGTTGCGCCATTAATTTCGAAGTTTTTATGTCCGTAGTGTTCGAACACGTGGTCGATTCGAGAAAGTTTGGCTGGAAAGTTTAACTAAATGCAGAATTTAATGGTTTCCACTTAAAACCAATTAAAACCCCGATTGCATAACGGTAAATAATGACTAATCAGTTAGTAGTATGTTGTATTTTGCGACTGACTGATCCTGGGTCTCATGGCCTAGGGAATCTAGAGTTTATATAGGACTATGCCTTTTTTCGTAAACAACTGCGTAACTTCTAAAGTAAACACTTCTCGAATCCATCGCGTTTTGTTTTACAGTCGGAAGAGCAGGAAAATGAAAGCCAATTTGAGCTGGCATTTATCTCAGTTCAACCACAGCAAACAAAACCAAATTTCTTGCATAAACACATGTTCCAATCAACCCTACACAGTAGAATATACTACTTGCCTAGCAATACACAAACATTGCCCATGTCTTTAGTGGGTGAACTTCGATATTCATTCACATAGGAAATATCATCTGTTCTTGGCGTAAAACCAAAAGGTTAGTTCCCAATTTCAGAAGAATCCCCTGAACCACTACAATATTATTCGCAATAATTCATCGTGTTTGTTGTCAGTAAACTGATGTTTTTCTTGAAAAAGTAGAGTACATCTGAGTTTACCGGTTTCTAATGATAACGACGACAACTAGCAACGAACTTGCTGTATTAGTTGAATAAGCTCTTGCTACTTCATAACGAAAGTTAGTCAGTGCCACAAGGGGAAATCCGCCGTCCCTAAATGCAATCAAACGCATCACACCATCCAAGTAGACAAATATTTTCAGGTTACCCTCATTTGTCACTGATATGATTCTTCATCATACAGTCCAGTATGTTTATCATAAATAGCATCTCTAATGAACGATGCATACAGTACCTTACTATACAGTGCAAGTACAAAGAGACACTTGACGATTACCTAGCAGTACAACTCCAAGTGAACTAAAGTTCATACCGTTTCCGTCTTTAACTGATCCAACCAAAGACGAAATGATTTACACATTAGGCTTGGTTGTGTGTATTCTTTAGGAGTGCAGGTCAATTCAAACAATTCCGTAAACAAACTACACGGGCTAACCAAGAAGATTGTGATATATTCATGCACAGGTATAATCTATAATGCTTTATTTATCACCTTGTCTGTTTGGCTCCTTTATAAGTTCTCTATATGACAAGTAACTAACTGTCAATGAACAAATGGAATACTGGTCAAAGCAAATCGGGCGAAAGCAGCACAATCTTGATCATATAAAAACATACGTCTTGTGAGTTAAAGTCACACTTTATTACAATATGAACTTAAAAACAAAGTAATAGAAAATATTCACTATTGTTTACAATGTTTCAAACTACCTGACTTACCCGAAAACAAGCCACAGCACGCATGGAAATCGTGGAAATGTACATAGAGATCATGATGAAATCGAGCAAGTGCCACATGTCTGCGACGTAGGCGCGAAAACCCCAGGTGTAAACTTTCTTCATCTCTTGCCAAACAAAGCCTATCAAAATGATAATCAAATGACAGAATGCGGAAATTTGTTCACATTTTACTGATGAAGGTTTCGATCTCAAACCAGTTACGAGAAGAATTCTGACAATTTCATATGCATATCTAGTAACGCACAATGCATGGTCGTATTGAGTGGAATCAGTTAACAGGACATTCATACGCATGAAGGAAACAGGGGCTACTTTTTGCGTTTTTCAATGTTGGTTTACAGATCTACATTCCATGACTGGTTGCATTTTTTTGAGTCCATCGTCAGACTGTAATCCGAACTGGCGACAATCATGTAACTGGTTGATATACTGGCCCAAACGACCACTCCTCCTATAGATATCCACTGAAGAGGACTATATTCAAGCATTGTTGCAAGTGATACTCATAGCCCCGACAATCTGTTAGATAAGAACGTTGATTCAGAAACGTGATGAACGTTACTGCACCCGAAGAGTTCCAACAGAAAAGAAACTCCTTTTAAACTACTTCATTATGAGTGGCCGACGTAGATCTTTCAACGAATTGAGACGTGTATGGATATATCCAAAGTAAATTAGAAATTAGATGGAAGCCCTACGTCTAACTGATCTCTTGTAATACGAATAAAATCATATGTAATGGTTGTTTTCGTTGCATGGTTCAAAAATCAGGCACAAAGTCCTACAGAAACAAACGGAGTATTCATGAACGCATTACGAATTATTTAATGAGTTGACAGAAACGTTGAGTTACCTTGTTCCCATTCGTCAACACAGCAGAAGAGCATTGACAGATGCTAATATCTAGTTGATTTCGTTTACGTCATATACAAGACCATTAATCACCCAAAAGCAGGACATGTAAACAAAAGCATGAGTCGAATGTGGCTCAGATGTTTAAAAATCAATGTCAGTTCCATGACACTGCCAGCAATTGCATCAGAAATTTTTACCTACAGAGAACTGGCCGATTTAAACAGAATCGATTAATTCGGCACAGCCTCCGTAAAAGCTAACAGCATCAGATTTCGATGGCGTACCAACAGGACGAACGAGATGGTCCGTAACTGAACAGACCGGATTTCAACTCGGATGCTTGTTATGTGATCACGTGTAGCGACCACTTAAGGATGTGTTGCACTATCCCGCTGTTATGGTGTCCGGTTCACCCAGCCAATTAACGGGTCACCGCAACTGCAGGTGAACTGCTAAATCAGACTGGAGTTAAGATAATCTGACGAAGCAAAATAGGAAATATGGAAAACACTTTTGAAAGTGCAAGATATCAATAGCAATTCGAAAGCATGGCAAGTACATTTTAAAGCCGCCCGAAACTTTCTATCAACAACTATGGTCACGTGATTACCTTTGGAACGAAAGTTCGGGGAAGCTTGCTCGTTGATAAATGTTCCGAACGGTATATTGGCTATTTCTGATCCGCACAGGATTTCTGCAAATTTTTCTGAGTAGCCAGTGACCAGTAGGACGTAGTTCAACTAGTCTGTCTCCTTACTGATACTGTCAACAGCACAAATAAAATTAACTCTGCGAGATAGAGTTTGAACTAGGCCACATGCAGTGAGCGCAAACTGGGATGTTTAACTGATGGCTACCCTGTGTTGCCTTCTGAATACACAACATACTGTGATGAAGCGTTCTGACGACGATTTACCAAAATGTTTACATAGCCAGATTGCCTTCAACCACTTATTCGTAAGATCAGTACACGTCGTCTGATTGGTCCGATCACATCGTTTGTCTTGTTGGTACGCAGTCGAAATTCAGTGCACTTGTGGGACTAATGTTGAATTAACTGGTATTCACCAAACCTCCATCCCTCTGAAGGTCTTAACACTACCGGTCTCAACGTCATGGAACTGACAATGTTTCTTAGTAATGTGGCTCGCGTTTAATTGCTAGTCGTTTAGTCTTCAGTTGGTCATCTATAAACAATGAATTGATTAATTATTTGTGTTTCCATAGAAAACCTCGCATTCTTTGCCCACATTCAAAACTACTGTATGATTGATAAAGTTGAAAAAGCAGTGCTCATACCGATAATGTAAACAACTAGAGTGCTTTCGGAAATAGACGGCAAAGGTCCACGATCGTTCATGCGTTCGTCCATAGTGTTCGTGACCAAGGATTCGATGCGAACTGCTGTGAGTAAAAGTAGGCCTAAGTAGACGGGGAACATGAGAGAGAGAGCGAACAGGATTAAGAGACATTCCTGTGTTGTTCACGTGGCGAGATCAATATCTGATTTGTGATTTCCTTCGGTTGTATATGGTTTACTGATGAGTAGTAGGGGATTTTGATTTTCATGTAGATTGAACATCACCCACAATTGATCGCAGCTGTCGCATTCCCATAGACTTTCCAGTCGGCCCATTTCGAAAAGAAGCACTAGACTCGAGTTTTGCTCTCATTAGAGCTCGTCTACTACTGATCAGTAATCGAATACGGCTCAACAAGTCAATGATTTCTGTTATTTCAACTTGGAGAGAAGTCCTAGTCGAGGGGTCATCGATTGGAGCTAACAGACAGTAACTGTATCTTCTCTCGAGGCGATCGGGCAACCTGACCATTACTCACAAGCGAAAGTGGATGAGAGTTCTCATATGATAATTCGGTCGTGCCTAACGTGAGGTCAATGGCGCAGTGGTAAACACGGTTGCCTCATGAACTGAATGTCCGTGGTTCAAGTCCCGGCAGTGGCGATGATATGCACTACTGATGAGCTCTAATGAGAGCGAAACTCGAAAGGGGCCGACTGGAAAGTCTATGGGAATGCGACAGCTGCGATCAATTGTGGGTGATGTTCAATCTATATATGGTTTAGTTATACAGTGCTGTACACACTAGGTACCGTTGATTTGGTTGAGACGGAGAATTTTGACAGGGAAAGAGAGGAAAAGCCCACAGTTGAATTCCGTTGCCAGAGTGACACCACGGACATTATGTGCTTCACTGTTTGTTTCGATATCCATAATAATGCAGTTGTCGTTCGTGGTGTTACAGCCAGTTAACTTAACCTGTACTGCAGCTATCAATAGATAACCACGTTAATTAGTCGGCCACGCACTTCAAACGGTCACCAGTTTCATTCGTCGGTGAATTCTGACGCAGTAATGTTTAAACAAAGTGACCATACAATACGCAATACTGTGGATACATAGAAAGGTGACAGTCAGGGTCAACTATGAAAGCTAAAAAGATATGACCGTGTGGATAACATCAATCTGAGAATGGGGTACGACGTACAAACACGATTGAATTTCAAAGATTATGGGAGATCAGTTAAGGTCGTTGAAAATGATACTGAGTGTAAATGTGTAAACCGTGAAAAACTATGCCATATCTGAAGTAACAGATTTACGATCGGAAGTAATCTTTGCTCTGATTTGAATGCAACGGTAAGCTGAATGACTTAGTCTATCAGACCGACCTGAGAGGAGGCAAAGTTGAACTGAAATTTATTACTGTCCTGATAAGGAATACTCGATTAATGGAACAGCGCGAATGAAATGGTACATCACCGATCAGCTGTGATAAAGTAAACATTGTTCGGAATGAGTTGTTCCTCAAAAACCGTCAAACTAAATAACAAAATAGCTACCTATAGCTTAGGAGAATTCACATAATTGATCTCAAAGTAGGTGAATAAGTCTGTTTAAAGCATTCAACTTTCTGTTTGAACAAGTGTATATAGTAAAAAACATGTTTTGTAATTAATCTCTTTGTGGATCTTTGCAATCTCTTCTCGGCCTTAAACCTTATGGCCGACTGATATTTTATTGATATGGTTCAGTACTTTCGTGGTTTTATTTTGAATGGCACATTACAATCTTGTATACTAGTGTTGGATGAAGGCATAACCGATAACTGTATTGGGCCAGTCCACAAATCTGACGGAAGAGAGCTACAACCTGTAATTTTGCGTCGTCGTGGAAATGTTTGATTGTCTCACCTAAATTATACTTTGCTCATAGACATGTGAAACATCTGATTACTCAAGGCTACTGATCAGTTGGTTGTTCTATATCGTTTTTTTATCTCCTAGTCACTCCAGTGGTGTTTTCCTTTCCCAATTCCTATTGCAGATGAGTATCTGCAGGAATGATGGTACACCTGAGAGCGTGCAGGACTATGATGAAAGTGTGGTTGCAGGAAGCCTTCATTGCTGAAGACTGGTGGCGATCAAGCTGGTCCAATGACTCACAAATCAGAGGAAACGCCATCAACCACGGGAGGTAAACCTGGCAAAGATTAAGCTTAAGCTTTTCGATCAATCCCGGCACTATTGTGACAACCGTATCTATGAAAGTACACTAATAGTTGAACAGCAGTTGTCTTGAGCAGTCACACGGATGTCAAAGATCTATAAAAGCTGGTTGTATTTGACCCAATGTTCGGCACTCAGGGTATGATGATTGACACATCATTAGAATGAACTGAACTTGTACACTAGTGACGGTCGACTACGATTACCTACCGCCAGTTTACTCATCAGTCAGTTAACCCTTGATAATGATAAACATTTTGCTGCTGTTACCGTGGTTATCCCACTCAACGACCACAACGATTGGTCCAATAATACAATATGTTCTTGCTAGTGGAGCATCGGTAACGGCGCTTCAAGTCATCATCATCATCATCATCATCATAACAGCCATGAGCCTGACCAAAAGTTACTGTGGCTTGGGCTGCCGATCGCCTCAACAGTGACGTGGAATATCCTAGAAGAAAACGTAACTAAGAATGTTGAACGTTATTAAAAGTAGACTAAGTGGAAGAACTAGAAATGGTATGGATACAGGTACGCCATCCACTGCGACACACTGCCATCTCGGATAGCGTCTCTAACCAGCGGTTTGAGTGATCACAAGGACCCCATCCAAGCAGGCGACACCTACCCACTTTGCTCAATGAAGCAGTCAAGGTCTTCATATTTCGTGACCACGTTGTTGCTTGACCACCACGTGGTTTGGCCTAACTGTTGGTGGCCTCAGCATATAATGCCCGGTACGGTAAACGATCTGATGACATACGGAGTACGTGACCCAACCATCACAAGCTGTGTACCGTGATTAGTTGACCAATTGATCGCGCATCCCAAGTGTTCCGGATTACGCGTCGGCGAACTGCCATATTGCTCACACCATCAGTCCACTTAATATGGGCCATTTCACGGAGACAACGATGGTCAAATACAGCAAGCCTGTTGATATCTTCCTTGCGAACAGGCCACGTTTCCGAACCACAGAGCAAAACAAAAAGTACACAAGCATTATATACCCTTCCTTTCAGCGAAAACTGGACGTCTTTTCGACGCCACAGATGACGCCGTTTGGCAAGGGCAACTCGTGCTTTTGCAATCCCCGCTGATATCTCATCAGCAATATTACAGACTGACAAGATAGTACTACCCAAATATGTGAAACTGTCCACAGTCTCAAGCGGATTACCTGCAATGAAGAAAGTAGGAGTTGAAGTGCCCCAGTCTTGAAGTACCACTTTGCACTTTGAAGGTGCAAAGCGCTTCAAGCAGCCATTAATGATTGCGAGTTAATCGTCCAGTCACTGCACTGTAGCGAAAAGGTGTCAAATAAAGCACAATCTTTATGGTCCAGCTCGCTGAATGCCATGCTGTGGGCACGCTCGCGTTCATGAATCATAATATCGGTCCACAACACACACCCAGTTTCCGCTCACACGTCGTAAACATTTCTGCCTGGTTTGTGTCCGTGTGACTGACGCTTTCTATCGGGGGGTTTCGCCTACCATTCCTCGTCTGTTAGTACGACCTCGCTGTGCGATAGCTCGTCCGGTCGCCTAAGTTATCCCCGATCCGCTCGCTGTAGGCGTTTGGACGTACCTTCCCCCGCGTTCAGGTATTCCCCCGAGTGTTGGAATATTCACACCTCCGGTTTGATAATCTATCACACTCGCCCCTCCTTTAAGGAACTTGCCGCGATTGTGCCTGGGTGTCAAGTGTACAGCAATGATCCATAGCCCACGAGGACCTTGGTGTTAAGAGGCGCACCTTCTAACGAGACAGCCAGGACGCATTACGCCACATAGATCGGTCGGCCCAGCTCGGATGGTATGGTCGTGGGTGGTAGTATGGTCTCACTCAACCAAACAGATTGCAGGTGTTTGGTCGAACCCCTGTGCATCATCTGGACAGTGTTTTTTCTCGCGTAGACTTCTGACGCCCCCTGTAACGTGATTTGCGCTGACATCCAGATTGCCATATATGACTAATCTGTTTCGCTCTCTGTCTGTCGACCATCTATAGTCATCGTTTTGTCCTATAAATCTAGGGCTTCTGTGGCCTAAGTTTTATCTCGTTCGTCCAATAAACAGTGGAGCCGCGTCCCTTCTGATTTATCGGTTTTGGGTCAAACGACTGAGTGCGTAACCAAGGTGACGATCCAATACATGGTTAATTGGGAAGCTCGTATTCCTGCAGTTCGTGATGGTAAATGGTCCGTTCCATCGACTTTTAAATTTGCCTGCACCGAGGCCAGATGTTTCTAGTCGGCCATAGTCCCTTACTTTCACTTGGTCTTTGATCCTAAACGAATGTCATTTATGCGTGTTGTACCTCGCGTCATATCTTTGATTGTTTCGGCGTTATCTTCCTGTTGTCCGTTCAAGCGCACGGTGTTTCAGGCGTTGTCGTTCTTGCGGCAATAATTGCCCCTCTCTTCCTCTGGACAGGCAGACATCCAACAGAATCCTTGGTTACCTCCCGCATGTCAGTTCAGATGGCAAACTCGCAGTTGTCGTATGCTTTGTCGTGCGGCATCCATACAAAACATCCGGTAGTCCCTCTTCTCAGTTACTGCCTTCACTATTCAGTCATTCTTTCATTGTACGATTGAACCCCTTCGTAAACCAGTTCGTTTGTGGATGGTACGGCGATGTTCTCAGATGCCGAATCCCCTAATCCCTCAGGATCTCTTGAGACTGCCGTCCCTCAAAACACGGACCCTGGTCCGTAATAATTGTGTACGGTACTCCAAAGTCAACCAAGACACTCTTCATGAAGGCGTGTGCAACCATTGCACTCGTTTGGTCTGCCGTTGGAATGGCTTCCACCTATCGTGTGAAATGGCCAATCATAACAACTATGTAGCGATTCCCAGTTAGACTTGTTGAGTGTGGACCAAAAATGTCTGTACGTTTGTTACGATCGAATGCATCGGCGGTATTGTCGTCATTGTCTTTCGGTTCTGTTCGCAATGGGGATAGGCTGGAATAAAAGCAATCACATCCTTCCGTATCGTGGGCCAAAATACCGAACACGCGTTCTCATCCCATGTGAACATGTGTGTGTGTATGTGTGTGTCAGTCGAATCACACGTTCCCTCTGGCCCACTGGAATAAATGGCAGTCGTCGAGATGGCAGCCCCCTCTGCACCTCCAAATCGACGACATGTTGGTCGTTCTCCGGGTGTGGCCGGCCCCAGATTTGTAACAGTTAGTTCAGTCCCGAAGTCAATGTTTTGGGTTTGGTACTTGTCAGTAGATGTTCACATATTTCGTGTACCTGAGGGTCTTGCTGTTGATTGGCCAAGATGTCTTTATCGACCATCAATACTGCGTTCATGGGTATGGCTTCAGTCGGCAACTCACCTTCCTGTATCGGTCGTGACAGGGCATCAGCTACCTCACTGTTCGTGCCGTTGAAATGTCTGATGGTAAAGTTGAACTTTTGCAGTCGAAGTGTCCAGCGCGCCAGTCGTCCGCGCGGATCCTTCGCCGTCTTCAGCCAGATCAGAGGTTTGTGGTCGGTCTTGACACGATCTCATCGGTTTTCACGTTGAAAGGTTTTAGATAATGATTTGGTAAGTTTTCATTGCATATTATTTTGTATCACTAATGATGAAATTCCGTTTACCGTTTTTAATACTGAACTCCCTCTGTACTGAAAAATATTCCCGAGTAAAACGTCCGGTCAAGATGTGTTGGAAGTTTTGATAAAACTCTTGGAGAAGTTGCGTATAAATACCTAGCGAAATTCACCTAAAAAATAAGTACACCTACAATAAAATCTGAACACAACTACGGCAACTTATGATCCAATTCCTGTTTCACCATCAGTTTGTGAACTGTGTGTGATTTGGAATCACCACATTTATCAACCCGCCAAATGATAAACACATGGCCCGTACAATGAAGTGCAGCGAGAACGCTCTAGTCCGATCACGGTCCGTTCATACTTGTCATTCGTTGAGTAGCATCGGTGACATTTTTACTTGAAAAGAAGGATCTAAAATATAACTAATGAATGAACATTTGTGTAATCCAAGAGTTATTGAACATTTTCTATACTATTTGCGACGTGGATAGCACTGACCAGATCCGGAATAATGCACAAAAGATAAAGAACGACTGATTCCAATGAATTCTCCATGGTGGCCGCCAAGTGAGTGGTTCGGTAGCCATAGTTATCGATGCATTAAATAAACCAATTACAACCACAGACATGGATAACTATAAACAACTCAATTCTCGCTAATGAGATAATCAATCAAAAGTGACTGGGAAATTGTCCGATATGCAGGCGATTAGATGTTGTAGGCAATAAGTCAATTCACTACCCCGTCAATTACTGTCAGTTAGGACCAAAAAGTAATATATCTCAGATTTATCCATTTTGTTAACATGCACCAGGTCAAAGCAATAGCTGATTCATTCAATTAGACACATGTGAACAAATGTATGTTTTCCGGTTTAATTTGTCTCGATATAAACCTAAAAAGTTCCAAGAGGTTTCTGTGAGTTTCTGTGGTGAACGGTGTCACACGGCTCCTGTGTTACAAAAGGTATACCAGTCCGAAGCTGCCATGGCACATGGAAGTAGGGCTGAAACACACCAGATTAACTGACCAATCAGAGTCCCCAATCCTGGTCAAATGACGAGCGTTCATACATATGAAACCGGATAATAATTTTGAGGTCAAATCATTTCACGGGAATTCCAACCAAAAGAATTACCTATGGCACCTACCCAAAAACAGGCCCCTTAACCGAGTCGGTTAATTAACGGCCCTCACACACCGCTGTAACCACATCTATGCTAGCCGGAACGGAGGTTCAGTGGCTGAACTTCATTACGCCAGTGCTTTGACCACCATGGTGCACGGTCGATTGCACCCCACTGTTGACACATTTATGCATAAACGTCTCCATGGTTGAAAAGCAACGCAAGGCTGAGAACCAGTATGCAAAAAGCAGTGCAACTGAACAAAGTAAAAAAATATGATAATTCCCTAATGTAATGTGTGATCATGATAACTTTTTCACGGAAACGATAGACAATAAAAACTGTTTCTAGGAACGAAACGGCCGTAAAGTTTGGTAAAAGACTGATTGAAACATGACAACTTTCCGAGGAAAACTTATGCATGTTATATTGTTTTGGTTTACCACACCATATATAAACTGTGATCAGATGTATTATAGCCGTGTTGTCAAAATGCAAAGCTGCGTATAAGATTTTCTCGTTTTGTGGTCTCGTGACTGAGCTAAGTTGACTTCATGTCAGCATGTTTATTTCTACTGTACTAGCCACAAATCAGTGTCACGGTTGATGTAACTTGTTGTGTCATCAAAATCGAGCTGGACAGCTGGTTCAAAATTGTTTGTTGAATTGGGTTGCTTCGTTCTCCCGAAACCTGCGTTGTTCCGAATAATGCCGTAAGCACCATTTACACAAGACTGGAGACCCTTATCGATCAATCTCTCCGCTGTTTTATCGCTACCTCCAGATGTCATGCCGGCTTTGGGAATATTACCGATGGCTATCGTTCTGACACCCTAGATATTGCTTGCCTGAGTTATGCGTCCTTTGAGATAAAGACGGCCGAAGCCCATACCAATCTGGATGGATAGCTCATTTATCGAGATACAGACGACCGGTTTGTCATAGATGTTTTGTGTATGCTTTCTATTTCGGACTGACAAAAACACGTGCTCAGTGTTCACAGGTGCCTGCGTCTGACAAATGGATGCGGCAAGCTAGCGTCGTTTGTTCACAGCGAGTCTGTGTCCTTTCACTCTGTGAGAGCCAACTAGTCCCTGCGTCTGTCAGCCTACCTCTGAGCACAGTAACCGCGTTCACGGTCGGAACTCAGAGAACTCTCTTGGAGCACTCAAATTTGATACTGGGACACGGGAAAATAACACTGAAACGTCTTAAACTGGAGCACATTCAGACTTCACTACTTAAAGCGAGAATGTGTGCTCGAGTCAAATGCGCGCAAACAAAAGCTGTCCTCCTGTTTTCACACACTATGCATGCCTTATAAAATTACAGACAAACTACATTTTTAATTCTGCGGGAAATTCTGGGGAAACTGCACTCTGTCGTTGTTATTTTCCTGTGGACAAAAAACTTTCTCAGGTCTCTTGTTTTTCGAAATAGTCATATTAATTAAGCTGCTGTCATTCTCAGTCAAGTGAGAATAGACTATCCAGAGAGCGCGCAATTGATAATCCAGGGCATTTCGGGGCTTCAACACAAAATCATGGTAGGATAACATTTAGTCCAAAATGAGTTCCGTGGTTCCTGCGGCAGAGTAAGCTTCTCTTATCAATTCGTACATAACAAAACTATACGAGCAAGAGAAAAGTAGTTATGCTCACCAAGAAACGATAGATAGGAACTACTGTGACAAAGAAATTTGATGAACGGTTTCCGTAGCAATCCACCAGCCTTCGAATTTGGTGCCAACATGTAACAGACAGCCAACATCGGGAATAGTGCACAAAAAACCACGATGGTTATCATCTGGGCGATCAGGGGTTTCTGTCGGAATCCAGGCAAGCCGTCGTACCACATGGATGCGAGCAGCTGTTGACAGTGTGGATGGGCGACAAACTAGAGCGTAGAAGAACAGAGATGGAAATTGAATGAAAAAATCACCACGTTAATTTTCCGTTCAGTGGCTGGTTTGCCACTTTCAGCGTGTTTAACCTCATCTGAAAAAACTCGGTCGGACCAAACATTCAACATTTATACTTCGTCTACTGTATATTTCGGAGTAGCTAATTACATGGATTTTCCGAATGCTTCTGGATGCTCATCTGCAATTCGATACACCATGACCGGTTTTGTCCTTGTTTGGACTAATCAGGCAGAGACAGTATAAATGAGGGACCGAACGGGCTCACATTCACGTTACGAGACATGGTTTTCATCCGCCGGGTCACCTGTCGTATGAGCATCACTTGTGGTGAAGGAGTTTATATACAATCGAGTTATAGTATGTTTTCACCCCGTTAGTATGAATGAACACAGTCCACCTCGGATTGCCACTTTGCACTGGCTTCGGCAATAAGGGCCCGAAATGATAGGTGCAGTGCTTCACTTGACTGCAAGTTACGGTCTCATAATTATCGGGTAGAACGAAATTCTACTGCAACGTTGCGTCCGTACAATTTGATCACCAAATTGGTTGCTGGTATACACAGTATATCAAGCCATAATATATTGCTGTATACCACAGTCCACAACTTATGTAGAATTGAACTAGCAGTGCGATTGATGGGATTTGTAATGTCAGAAGCAATAGGTCGTCACATAAACGAATCCTTCAAATAGAAAACGGTCCGGAAATGGTTTTCCAACCACTATACACAATGCATGTTGGTTAGCATTCCCGTTCTAACCATGCAGGGGATCATAAAGTGTGACATCATAACATCGAGTTCGAATGAGTTTGCGCAAACCAGGTAGGTTTCCAAATTTGTGCTCTGTGCAGCTTGGTCACAGTGTGCTTCTGTTAAGCTGAGAAGTGAACCACTAGCCCAGAGATTGTAATTCGTCCTAAACACTTGTTTTCCTCTGAAATAAGCCTCCATGAATCATCTCCAACCCTTCACCTCACACAAGATAGTCATGGGGCGATTGAATGAAATGTTCTGTAAACCTGTATTGTTTGCCTTGATGGATTGCGGATCTAGAATTCATACATGGCGACTCATCATTTAGAAATGTGACTAATTTCGCTGTCCCTACACTAACAAGATAGGATGCTGGTGGCCATCAAACGAACACTTCATGGTTGTTTAACTACGTTTAAACACGAATGGAAGTCGAGGCAAAATAAAAAAACGTAATATGTTAGATTTATGTGATATAAAAACCGAAGTAAAGTGTGTATCGCAGCTTTTGTATTCCCGTAGATTTCCAATCAGATCATGTCTGAAAGAAACACCACATTCAAGTTTCACTCTTGTCACAGCTTGTAGGGAATGCTAATTCCTGCCATGATCGAAATTTGAACTTCGGTCACGTTTTCATCAAGTAACCGTGTCGACAACTGTACCATTGGCCTTGCAACAGATAAGAGTGAACTATCACTCACAAACATCCATGTACATTCACGCGTGAGTAATGTTTAGAATGTCTGATTGTCCATATAGGAGACAAGTTAAGCGGTCAACTAACTCAACTCGGTGACCCATAAGCGAAGTTTCTGGGTGTTTACACTTGACAAACCAGTTATGGTTAATATGTGGTCAATAATGCACTGGATAACATGGTCGACTGATGAAAGCGTGGTTGTAGTTCGAATCCCCACCGTGGCAAGGATTTGCAATACTGACGAGTTTAGTGTTTTCTTTCGAAAGTGGCAGGATGAACTGTCTGTAGGAATGTGAGCGATGAAATCAAAGGTGTGATGTTCGCTTTATAACCACCAGAATCCTCTACTATTTTTCAGCAAATTAAAGCTAGCAGTTACGATAGAGACAAATGAAAGTGACGACAGTATTGTGATGAATGATCAAATCGGAGGCGCGATTATTCCAACACTCGTTGAACCACCTCAATATGGTGATAATATATGACCAAAGCTCACAGCAGATGGATTGCCGATAACATGAGTGACCGGATTAGCTATCACTCAATAAAACCGAACCAACAGGCGAAAAATGGTCAGCAAAAAACACAACAAAAAACGCCAGCCACAGGGGCAAAACTAGGCAGAAATGCACATAACGTACAAAGGAGAACCGCAGCTGCGTTGTGAGCCAGAATCCCAGTTCATAAACACGAGCTCGCACGTTATGTGAGAACGTGCGAGTTGATCAATAAATATCGTGCCTAATTGAATGACGTTTTGCTACACTATGATATGTGATACGGTGGCTGTTTTCAGGTGACATGGCAATCACTCGTCCGCTGCCGATATGATTCAGACTGACTCACTTTCTTTTGTTCATATTTGATGGCCAATTTCAGTCTTGGCAATTTCAGATAGCCCTCCTCGGTGCTCCCAGACTGACTAGGTATGATTCCACGCACGTGTCCCCCGATTTCGCGCGATCCGGTATCGTGGTTGAGTACAACACTCAGTTCGACAGAGCTTCTGGTTTCCTCAAGCAGTTTGGTTGCAAAATCTTCACACTTATTTGACAATTCTTCATATTCCGTCTGTAATGAATCAGATAGTATGTAAAAAGAAGCAAGCTATTGAACTAGGCAGCGTCTTATCCGATTCTTGTATTTTTAACGTCAGTATCAGACTCAGGTCTTAGGGTGAATGTTTATCTGCCATTCAGATAAGTTATTCAAAATTATCGCCCAATTCGTGAGCCCGACCAAATGAGTTTTTTCACTATGCTTAACCTGTTTACGAACCGATACAATAAGAAGAATGTCAGCATCAATTGTCTAGTATTTCAGCCAAGAACTTGGCCTGCCTTCACAGATGATTTAGCCTCTTTACAGCGATATCGTCCTTCTAGCTATCATAATTAAGTTTCTTACCTCTAGTACTATCAAGCTTGTATATTTGCACTGTCTTTCTGGTTTCCTCCATTCTTATCTACGCCTCTTAACTGTCTGATGAGTGTGTTTGGCTTTCAACAAAATGACTACAACACACCTTAATAATCGGGGACATTATTGAATAACTCTATTCATTTGAAAACTGTAACTGATCAGCAAACTAGTTTTGCGGTATGTCTCGGAATCAAAAAATCCGCAGATCAGCGCATACGTCAAGAGTGCACTCAGGAC
The DNA here is from genome assembly GCA_014338405.1 of Paragonimus skrjabini miyazakii. Taxonomy (NCBI): domain Eukaryota; kingdom Metazoa; phylum Platyhelminthes; class Trematoda; order Plagiorchiida; family Troglotrematidae; genus Paragonimus; species Paragonimus skrjabini miyazakii. The sequence goes on along the minus strand of JTDE01000054.1, from coordinate 97,663 downwards.
GTTTTTCAAGAGAAACCCTAAATTACCTGATAGCTTGGAACAGACTAAGTTTGTGCATACTTATTCCAAGTGTTCTTGATGTTTGCACTTATCTACGAACTCCCCTGAATAGGAGATACACAGCATAAACAAGTCGGAAATTAGCTGATTTCGAAAATCAATCTGCTCATTCTTATGTAGTCACCTTAAGGAACTCGATAATACCATGCCACCACATTGATGAAATGTGATAGCCTTCTCTATTTTTCGTGGGGTTTGGCTACTTAAGAAGTTGTTTCGATCACTTTCCATTGTACTTGGAAAGGCTGTAGAGAATTTGATGATCGATCGGTAGAGGACTACAATAGAAGTCATGTAAACATCCCGTAACTGTTTTAAGTTCAAAAGCATAGAACGCGATGCTGTCTATTCACTGAACTCTAACGTGTTCTTGCATTATGTAACTCTGCAGTTGCGTAAAGCAGCGAACGTAAAAATGAATAAACTTTGGTCTCATGTGACAATAGTTTAATAATATTCACACTAATCAAAATGGATGGAAATTGGCTGTTTTCCACATCCTCCACAGTGGGCTCGTGTGATCTACTTACCCGAAACTCGTTTTCCAATTCGCCTAGTTTCCTCAATTCCCAGCTCATTTCAAAGGCACTCAGAATCGGATCATTGCTGGTCAAGATAATGAACGACGGGCTTGTCAACGCTCGATAAGTATTGATCCGGAGCTTAGAATGTTGTAGTCCGTCAGTACGGCGTGCTTGCAAGCACGTATGGCAAGCGCAACTCAAATCGTGTGGTTTTAAGATCCGATCACCGCGGTCCAGCAGCATTTTCAAAATCAAGTAATTGTCTCGATGTGCAGCTAACATAACGGGTGTGACATCGGGTGTGAAACAGGATGACTGAATTCGACCCAACAGTCCCTAAGGTGTGAAAAAATAAAATAAAAAACAGTAGATGAGACCACTGATCATACATGGTGCTCATATAAGGCACTCGTTAATCGAACGTTTTCATAGTAAAAGTGGTAAAATTGAATGAAAAATTAACGCTAAGATGTACTTCACTACCAGGCTTTATGTTGTTACCTCATCACATGCTATCGACTCTATGATGTTAACCTGTCTGTTTTTGTTTTGACCAAAGACAAACGATTATTCATTTTAAATCCTAGAAAACGAATTAGTGATGGTATACACTGTAAATTGATGTGCGTCTGAACATAAACAGGCTTCCCAGATAACATACTGATGATAAAGATCAACTTCACGTGAAATTTGTAGAGATGGTGGAAATGAAGGAGAGGCTGAAGCAGTGGAACACTGACTGCTCACTCAACTTCAAGCTATGCATCAATAACCATTCGATCAATCATTGTCCTCAGTCGAACAACGATGGAACGGTCCAGAATAGCTGAACGAGCATGTGATCAAACGGCATATTTAACTCAAACAGCCACAGACCGGCGGGTGGAGAATAGCACTGCATTCGATAGCAATAAAGCAACAAGTGCCCAACGAGTGTGATCCAAGTGTACGATCGATGTAGATGAACCATCAGCACAAATATAGGTATGAAGTTTTTTAGAGTGGATTTTGATTCAAATCTTTATTTTGATTTGAGTTGGAGAAGGACAGAACACAAGCATCACATACGTAAGATCAACAAAATTACAGTATCCTCTTAGAAGAAAATATTTGATGAAAAGAACGAACAGATGATAGATTATGGAACATAAAGTACGAGTAACTAATCGCGAACGGCTTAAAAAAAACACTCGTGCTCTCATTACAACTTTAATAAGGCTTCACGACACGACTCCATATTCAAGCTTCTAGACCTATGCCCAGACTTGGGCAACATTAGAACGACAGCAACAGTAGGCTACCAGAGGTTTTGCGCCAGACTTTCATGATGTCATCTGGCTGGGTACACGAACAATATGTGTCCACGTAAACCCGTACTTCCGTAAACTGAACAAATGGACCGAAAATCACACTCAGCGAATCATAGGAATCCTTGTGTTGTCGACGATCGGCGTCGTCCTACATCCGTTCCCTTGCTTCCTCCACCAGTCGTCCTTAGTACCTGAAACGCGTTCGGCCAGTTGACGGCATACACATTTGATCGTTCAAAAATTACTCACCCGGCTGCAAAATACAGAGTTGAAACTATGTCACGAGAATTTCAACTGAAAGGTTTACTCACAGGGCTTCCCAAAAATAGGCCCTTTAGACGAGTCGGGTTAGTGAAAAGCCCCAACAAACTACTGTATCCAAGTCCATGCTGGGTTGCACGGGGATGGGGTTGCGCAGTTCACGTCAAACTACTCGGTGCCATCGTCCCAGTGATTTGACCACCACAGTACATGATCGATGACACTTGGCTGTTGATAAACGTTTCAACGTTTGAGGGACAACGCGAAGCTGAGAACCAACATGCAATGGTGACTGCGAATGAACAGGTTCAAAATACTATGGTTCCCTAACGGAGTGTATCATCACAGTAATCTTTTCAATAAACGATCAATAATGATAACTGCATGTATGAAAGGAACGAGTCTACAAATTGGTGAAAGACTGATTGAAACCTGACAACTTTCCCATAGAATCTGAGGCACTTCATACTGTGTTTTCAAGTTTGTCACACCACCGGTAGACTCTCATATGATGTTATTGTATGGCTATTTCAGGAGCACCTCTTAGTTTTATGGCCTTGTTATTTTGAACCCGATCATTCCACTTCATTTCAGCATGTTTATTTGACCTTTTTGACTATGCAGTGCTGAGTTGAAGGTAACTTGGTGAGTCATCGAGAACAAGCTGAACGGATAGTTAAAAATTTCAAATTGGACTGCCTTGTCTCGAAAAGTGCCGCGCGCAATTCGAACTGGACGAAACACCACGTTTGAACCAAATCTCACTGGTGGATCACGGTTAAGAGGACGATGCTTCGTCCTAGGAAAAACAACTACCGATGCCGAAAATATTTGTGTACTCTGCAATTGAACGACACGCAGCGTATCAATAGTCCTGGATACCAACAACTTGATATGTGTTTACCTTCGATGTAACACAAAGTCATTACCTTCTGCCTAGATTGAATAAAGTTTAAGAATGGAGCGCTATGGTATGTTCTGTAAATCATATCACTACACACGAACCAATACATTATTTTATTGAGACGTTACTGAGTAATGTGGTTGCTCAGAGTCTGTACTTCAATTAGACCCAACTGAATCTACCAAGTATGCGAATCTGCCGATTATCGCCAAGGTTGTGCTGTCCTACCAGCGTGTCAACATTATCGTACTGGAAAGAAGTAAGAAAAGAAACCACTGTTATATAAATAATACACTGATAAGAGATGTCTGCTATGATCTCTTTAGCTTCACCAACACAGAAACCTTAATCTTACGCATGATGACAGCACATATTTCAAAGTAGTATCTGAGGTGACATTGTATTCCATAAATGTGCTCATTCTGAGTTCTTTTGGTGTTTTCAGACCTTTCACATAGATCTCGTGTTTGAGATGGCCTCAAAAAAACACCCAGTAGAGTAACCCCTGGCGATCTTCTGAGCTACTCGCTTAGTCCACAGCGACTGGTCCCCGCAAGTCGGAATGTTTCATCCACACAATTTCGTATTCACAGTGATGAATGTGGTGTAATGTATCGGTCTGTATCTGATTGTGCACAGTAAGGCGTTACTTGTAATGTTTTTCTTCATAAACTAAAGGCGAGACAATCCGTGTTCAAAGCTTTACCGCCTAAACCGAAAGTTTTGGGCTAGGCTGACGTCGGCCTGAGGCAATTTGACGGGGTTATTGATGTGCCAAGAATTTTGTTTATTTCGCGATTCCACTTGGACCAAATGATTTTTTATCAATAAATGCACTCTAATATACCCACCCTTTCCCATAATTCTTATGTGCAAAATGGGCCACGTTAGTCCGCATCCCACAGCCAAGGCTCTTCTAGTGGGGCCTTCCGATATAACCGATATGGCCATGTTTTGAGTATAATGTATACAGCGGGTTCTGATATGTTGCATCTTTAGGCGAGTTGGTACACGTTCTTTTGAGAGCTTTTGTTTATACTTTGTGAGACATCGTCGGCACTTGCTGATGTGTGTGATCAATCACTTCTTTTCAGGTCATGAACACTGCCCTTTATAGTAAACTTTTTCATCAACCTTCGATCGGATTTACAGACAACTGACTGCGTAACCGCATGCTTTCTGTTAAATTTCCTAATTGTGTATTCCGCACCTTCATCACCGGCCTCATAAATAATAACCAGGTCAATACGCTGTTCATTTACCAGACTACCGACACGTCTTTCTCTTAATTGCGGACCAGATTTCAGCATGACTGTTTGTTCAGACTAAGTTGTACGTGACTGCAGTCCTGGCAAACTGAATTGAACGAAGTGTAATCCATCAGGTCCACACGGTTGGAGGTATCCGGTTTGGATTAGTCTGTCACGGTGGCCGAAGCCAAAGAACGCTTGCTCATAATCATCACTACAAATGTTTCGCGCCACACCACCACGCATGCAGTCTAAACCCGAAGGAATAAGACCAAGGGGCGTGGGAGTGGAGGCCTTTGTGGTCCAACCGGCCATTGCTAGTTAACCAGATGATAGGTTAGCAGAAAACTGTAACCCTTATCTCTTGCGGGACTCCAAGGATATGATCTAAGCTGAGAAGAAAGCTGTCGGAGATATATGATAAACAATAATATTTCACTATAGAAGTACCAAATAAGACGTTCACCACACAATGCACCATCAAAGCTTAATAAAAGAAACTGCAGAAGATCACGTTGACAGGTAAATTACCAAACGGTGGGGTAATCTGGTTGACAAGACTGGAAAATAGACGCAACAAGCTTAACTTAGCTGAGCCTAACAAATCTGTCGTCTGTTATTTGGTGGTGTACTATAGGTAAGCTGGTGAATTAACACTTAGAGACAGCTGGTGCATTCGCGGCCACACTCATCGCAATGCCAAAAGTCATGTCATCACAACTTATGGCGCTAATAGTTCCTCTGAGTAACCCATGCTCGAATTCACGGCCACACAGTTGTCACGCATTGGACATTTGGACGCCCGCTTGGACTGTATTTCTCCAGACGGTCTTGTTCAAGGCTGTCTTCGCAATATCTAAAATTGGTACTAGAACGCGGAAGTCGTATTTGGATAACATTCTGGTAACGCGGTTTTGGACCACCGAGATTTCGCTTACGTGCTTTCACTCGCCTATACAGCAGTTGCTTCAGAAGCCGGTCGTCACCCATCCTACAGATATGCTCTAGTTAATAAAGCTGGTTGAGCGCCGGTATGACTTCACTCCTGTTTGTGTCCACTCGCCGAAGTACCTCAGTGTCTGGAACTGTGTCCGACTGTCGAATACTCAAGATGCGTCCTAGACATTGTAGATGGAAGTGGCTCAGACACCGCACATTCCGTTGATGTAATATCCAAGTTTCATTGCCGTACAACAGCATACGCAGCATCATCGAGCGGTAGGCAAGCAGCTTGATTTTAGCCTTCGGGGTATGGTTGGGTCTGTTGTGAAAACGGCAGACGATTAATTGTTCTCTCGTATCAAGCTCAAGTTAACTGCACTGTTGTCGTCGAACCCGCCAAGGTGATTCTGGCGTTATATACCGTCCGTCTTTTTGGCTGCTGCCTCGAGTGTAGTGTACAGCGGATCATAGAACTGGTCTTTTTTGTAATCGGTATTGCACACAGTTGGGCCATAAACATTTAGTATTGTCTGAGGCTCATGAACATTAATCGAGGGCTCATGTTGTATGGTTCCCTTATCATGAAAGAAGTGATGCGGTCGACGACTGCGAAATAAACACCGTACTTCCGAGCACCTTCTGTCGGGTAATCTACCTAGTAGAGTGTGTATCTAACACTTGTTTTGTCGGAACTCAACTTAGTCGGCATACACTAACTTACTGAAGGCTACGACATCGCTGACATAGCGGCTCCGTCCCATGGTGATTAGGGTGGTGATATGTTCTGGTCGTCCGGTGTTGCATTGATCCACTGATGTACGCACATTCCAAGTTCCGATGGACAGCGTCTTGCATCCTCGGGCGTGCCTCAGTTTAGACTTAAATTTGTCTGAGTGATGTCTGTTCTACGTTTCATGTTGGAAAGGTCATTGCGAGGGGTTTTAACAGTAGCGTATTTTCGCCTACCACTCTGTTGGAAATAACAGATAGGATGATCCGGTTTATTCTGTGTAATGACCGATGCAGTATCTCATTTATGTTATGTTGTCATGCCATTGTTTTTGTGGGCTTGAGATGGTGCCAAGACGCCCAAACCTATAACAGAAAACGATTAAAACTCTAAATCAGAGTCTTTAGCTCAAAATCTCGCACCAAAAGGACACGGGTTTATTATAGCAGATTTAGTCGGGTACCGTTTTTCTGGGATGATGGGCCAGCCTCATTTCAATCATAATCCTGTGGAGCCGGAGTGTGTAGTTCGTCCCTCCTCCGCCCGTCGTACCATTCAATTTAGCCCAATGAGTTATCGAGATGTGCGAACACACACACAAACACACACGAGATCCCTCACTCACAATTAAAATAAACAAGAACGAATAGTAAAACCCAACAAAACTTGCAAAATATGTGAGTTGCAAATCCCCCATTGACACATACAACGACCCGGCATATACAACACATTGGCGCCATCGATCAAGCAGAATACGCATTGGCAATCGAAGCACGTCACAAAGTGATCACAGAAACAAACATCTTTGACTTACCACAAATGCTTTGATCAACCTCAAGTACAATAAGTTCCTCACAGGTTTGTACCTCATCGTCCAATCAACCTCAAGCAGTCAGGAGCAGTCAGGACATACAAATCTATAAGCGTAACTGTTTTCTGTTTGACTATTCCTCATCGTCCTGTCTAGTATGGTTGAATCTAGAAGGACCGAAGTCCCAGTCAACATGGCCCTGCTAACCAAAACAACTCACAAGTCTGGCCACCATATAAAATTGTAAAGTAGTACGCATACACAGACAAAACAAACTAGTCACCCGAGAGCCCTTTGTTCCAACCTACCTTCGATGATATGAAAGTATCCAGTCTAAACTACTACAAAATGAATTTGTAATTGCAGTCTGTACAGTTCTAGAGAGTCCAGTTTGTGGCAAACACGATTCATGCAGGATACTTTAGTCCTTAGCTCGATCCAGTTCCATCCGTACACAAATATATCGACATTCCATCCTAGGCCGTAATCACCTAACTAACATTCGCATGATTTGGATGTATTCTATCAACGCAAATGACGCTTACATTCTGAATACACCATTTTCAACAGCAAAGCAGTTTTGCTAAGTACGAAGTAACCCAATGTAGCAAACATTTTATGACTAACCGTTCAGCTCGTTCTCGATAACGCACCAAGTTACCTTCAACTCAGCACCGCATAGTCAAAAAGGTCAAATAAACATGCTGAAATGAAGTGGAATGATTGGGTTAAAAATAACAAGGCCATAAAACTAACAGGTGCTCCTGAAATAGCCATACAATAACATCATATGAGAGTCTACCGGTGGTGTGACAAACTTGAAAACACAGTATGAAGTGCCTCAGATTCTATGGGAAAGTTGTCAGGTTTCAATCAGTCTTTCACCAATTTGTAGACTCGTTCCTTTCATACATGCAGTTATCATTATTGATCGTTTATTGAAAAGATTATTGTGATGATACACTCCGTTAGGGAACCATAGTATTTTGAACCTGTTCATTCGCAGTCACCATTGCATGTTGGTTCTCAGCTTCGCGTTGTCCCTCAAACGTTGAAACGTTTATCAACAGCCAAGTGTCATCGATCATGTACTGTGGTGGTCAAATCACTGGGACGATGGCACCGAGTAGTTTGACGTGAACTGCGCAACCCCATCCCCGTGCAACCCAGCATGGACTTGGATACAGTAGTTTGTTGGGGCTTTTCACTAACCCGACTCGTCTAAAGGGCCTATTTTTGGGAAGCCCTGTGAGTAAACCTTTCAGTTGAAATTCTCGTGACATAGTTTCAACTCTGTATTTTGCAGCCGGGTGAGTAATTTTTGAACGATCAAATGTGTATGCCGTCAACTGGCCGAACGCGTTTCAGGTACTAAGGTTGAGTGGTGGAGGGAGCAATGGAACGGATGTAGGGCGACGCCGATCGTCGACAACACAAGGATTCCTATGATTCGCTGAGTGTGATTTTCGGTCCATTTGTTCAGTTTACGGAAGTACGGGTTTACGTGGACACCTATTGTTCGTGTACCCAGCCAGATGACATCATGAAAGTCTGGCGCAAAGACTGGTAGCCTATTAATCCGCCTTGCTACTACTGACTGGGTGGCTGTGAACAGCCTGCCACAACAGGTCGTCAAATCTTCACTTCCCCTCGCCCCAGATTTGTCAGAATTGCCAAGAGCGATTGTACAACCGTGTAATGAAAGAGCTGAATGCGAGGATGGATTGCTAGGTGAAACTCTGTATAAAAGGCGGACCGATGCTGGAACGTGTATTGCCTCAACTAGTTCACTCCATTTGGAATGAGGAAGGAGTGCCACGAGATTTCAAAGATTCGCTGGTAATACCTTTGTTTAGATTTAAGGGCAGCAGACAATGCCCCGACAGCTATTGGGGCATTAGTCTGCAGAGCTGTGCAGGGAACGTGTTTGCACGAATCTTCCTGAGCCCATCAAATGTGATCGTTTTGGAGGCCAGTGCTCCCGAGGAGCAGTGCGGATTCCGGAAGAGTCGCAATGCGATCGGTCTAGTGTTTTCTGCTCAAAAGATTCAAGGGAGGTGCCAGGAACGCAACCAGCCACTGTATTTCCTCTTCGTGGATTTCACCAAGGCGTTTGATTCCGTGAGCCGCGGTGAGATGTGGACAGTGCTTGGTAAGTTTGAATGTCCAGGTAAGTTCCTCAATTTGATTCCAATATTGCACGTGGGCACGAAGGTGAAGGTGCAAGCGTGTGGATCGATCTGTGATGATTTCGACATTGTCGATGACGTGAAGCAAGGTTGTGTCCTAGTCCCAACCCTATTTAGTTTACATTTGACTGCCTTGCCAACTGTTGCTTTCCAAGACTGCGCAGACTTCCGCTTCTTGAGTAGCAAGTTGTCCACAAGCCTGTTCACGGACTGCGAGTTTCGAGCTCGCGAGGCGAAGGCCAGTGTTGTTTCCGGACGTCTTGAGAGACATGTCTGAATGAACTGCAACCTTAAGGTGGCTACTAAGCTGTGTGTCTACCTCTCAACAGTGCTGTCTATACTGCTGTACGGCAGTTAAACCTGAACATTGTATCAGCGGAACGTGCGCTATCTGAGCCGCTTCCATGTGCAATGTCTGAGGCGCATCTTAAGTATTCAGTGATTGGACGTGGTTCCGAACACTGATGTACTGCGGTAAGCGGATATGGACGGAATGGAAGTCCTGTTGATGTTGAATTGGCTTTGTTGGCTTGTTCAAGTCCGTCGGATGAGCGACGACCGTATTCCAAAGCAGTTGCTGTATAGGTAACCGAAATTAGGTAAGTGAAATCCCGGTGGTCAAAAGCCGAGATACCAGAATGTTGTGCAGGTAAGTCTTTCGCGTTGTAACATAGATTCTAGGCGTTGGGAAGACTTAGTGTTGAACTGGATGATTTACAGTAATACGATTTGCATGGGCGTCCGCAAGTTCAGTGAGCATCAACTGCGCGGCCGTCAACGGAAGCGCGGGGTACGCAAGGGAACCGTGGGCGTCATAGGTCGTGGTGATATGACTATATGGCGTTGCGATATGTGCGACCCCAAATGCGCTGGCCGCCTTGGATTAGTAGATCACCAACGTACTCATGACACACCATCGGCAAAGAGACGACGAGTACATTGAGGTCAAGTAGATTATATTAATTATATCCATTTTCTCTT